>CM038622.1:11264567-11864567 GCA_021554675.1 Leuciscus idus
GAACGACGAGACGTCGCTCGTTGACCGATCGTAGGTGTCTGGTAGGGATGTAGACTCGTAGGAGTGAGTGAAAATAGGAGGGAGCTGAGCCTGTGATAGATCTGTAAGCAAGCGTCAATGCCTTGAACTTGATGCGAGCAGCGAGAGGTAGCCAGTGTAGAGAGATGAACAGAGGAGTGACGTGGGCCCTTTTTGGCTCGTTAAAGACGAGACGAGCTGCAGCATTCTGGATCATCTGTAGAGGTTTGGTTGCACATGCTGGAAGTCCAGCCAGAAGAGCATTGCAGTAGTCAAGCCTAGAGATGACCAGGGCCTGGACGAGAAGTTGTGTTGCATGCTCAGTTAGGAAAGGCCTGATCTTCCTGATGTTGTGCAGTGCAAACCTGCATGATCGAGCTGTCTTTGAAATGTGATCTGTGAAGGTCAGCTGGTCATCAAACGTTACTCCAAGATTTCTGACCGACCTTGATGGGGTGATTAATGATGACTCTAGCTGGATGGTGAAGTCGTGCTGTAGAGACGGATTGGCAGGGAGGACGAGAAGCTCAGTCTTTGCCAGGTTGAGCTGCAGGTGATGTTCCTTCATCCATGTGGAGATGTCCGCCAGACAGCTTGAGATCCGTGCAGCTACTGTGGGATCATCTGGTTGAAACGAGAGGAAGAGCTGCGTGTCATCAGCATAGCAGTGGTAGGAAAAACGTGTGCCTGTATGATGTGTCCCAGTGATGTGGTGTAGATGGAGAAGAGGAGGGGACCAAGAACTGAACCCTGGGGAACCCCTGTGGTCAGCTGATGTGCTCTGGATACCTCGCCTCTCCATGTGACCTTGAAGGACCTACCTGTGAGATAGGACTCAAACCAGTGGAGTGAAGTTCCTGTGATGCCCAGTGATGAGAGTGTGGACAGAAGGATCTGATGATTCACAGTGTCGAAGGCAGCAGACAGATCCAGGAGAATGAGGACTGAAGATTTGGAAGCAGCTTTTGCGATCTGTAGGGCTTCTGTGACTGACAGTAATGCAGTCTCAGTTGAATGCCCTTTCTTGAAGCCAGATTGGTTGACATCCAGCTGGTTGTTTTGAGACAAGAAGGATGTTACTTGGTTGAAAACAGCTCTTTCAAGTGTCTTCGCAATGAATGGTAGGAGAGAGATAGGTCTGTAATTCTCTACAAATGATGTGTTTAGTGTTGGTTTTTTGAGCAGTGGAGTAACCCGAGCCTGCTTGAATGCTGTGGGGAAAGTGCCAGTATGGAGGGATGAGTTGATGATGTGTGTGAGTGATGGTAGAAGTGTGGGAGAGATGGCTTGTAGAAGGTGTGAGGGGATGGGGTCAAGAGGGGAGTGAGAGAAGGAGAAATTGCTAGAGAGAGTAGCGGGGGTTGCTGAGTCTCCTGGACGAATCCAGGTCTCAGTCAGGCCCAAGATACTAAGAGTAGAATGAGATGCAAAGGCTGGAATGAAGTCAGCTTTATTGACTGCTGACTGACAATTCCATAGACCCACGGAAAGAGAGAGAGGAGTGTGTGAGGATGAGAGAATGGGACGCACATTGACAGTATTGCGCTGCCTTTTGCGCGTGATGAAATAACAGGAATGTATTGAAAGCACATGTTGATTAAGGTGAACAATAAGATAAGTAGAGGGAAGAAAAAGTCAAAGGAGATACTTAAGTGCCTTTCTGGTGTCCTTGCTCGGTGGAGTCGCGCAGGTAGAGTCGCTGGTCTTTACCCGAGTTGGTCTTCACACGAGGAGGCTGAACACGAGAGCTGAACGCTTCCGCTGACGCTTCCGCGACAGCGTGCAAATTACACAGATATACAGATAATGCTTTCACCGCTTGAGTGAGTACAGCTGTTTCGGTCGGGCAATTAAGTGAATAACGCGAAAATGTGCCAAATCGAAAGTGCTAGGAGCAAAGGCTTACGTGCAAATTACACTACTATAATAATTTTAATTTTCACTCGCAGCTGTTGTTTCATGTGGCAACGCGTCTAACTAAAATACAGAATTATGTGAAGTTAAAAATTGAAAATAAGAAGAGAATCGAAGATAGGCTTACCTTGACTAAAATACAACACTGAAATAACAGGAGAACAGAGTATTCTAGAAAAAACCCTTGTGCGCTCTTGCCGTGCCTCTAGTATGCTGGTCGCTGGTCCTAATGGAATGATCTGAAGCGCCTCTATTTATATCTATTCTTACAGATGCTGTTTCGGTCGGGCAATTAAGTGAATAACGCGAAAATGTGCCAAATCGAAAGTGCTAGGAGCAAAGGCTTACGTGCAAATTACACTGCTATAATAATTTTAATTTTCACTCGCGGCTGTTGTTTCATGTGGCAACGCGTCTAACTAAAATACAGAATTATGTGAAGTTAAAAATAGAAAATAAGAAGAGAATCGAAGATAGGCTTACCTTGACTAAAATACAACACTGAAATAACAGGAGAACAGAGTATTCTAGAAAAAACCCTTGTGCGCTCTTGCCGTGCCTCTAGTATGCTGGTCGCTGGTCCTGTTTATGTTGTTTACATGCAGATGGTAAAGGCATCATTTTCAAAACCTTGCACTTTGAAACTCGTTTTCAAAGCTTGCATTGTCAGGCCCCCAAAATGGCATTTTCGTTGAAATGAACAGCCAAAACGTTTTCAGTTGAAAATGATGTCGTGTAAACAGACCCTAAAGCGTGTATTATTTATTGCACTTTAGTTTTGTTAATTGTTCATTTAAAGGAGAACTCCGGTGAATTTTTAAGTTAATCTTGATCGTTTTACCTTTGTGAGTACTTTCTATAGAAAAAAAAACGAACCGGATCGGTGCTTGCAACGCGGAGCTGTTACAGTTAATGCCCAGAGCTCCCATTCAGCTAAAACGGCAGTTTTGGGGGCATCGACCTAAAGAGTGTCTTTGTGCCTCTTAACAGACACAAAATGCAATTAAAATGTCTGTCCAACATGAACAGGGCCCTTACATGACAACAAGATGCGTTTAGCAACTTAGCCATTGTTTAAACTCACCTAAATAGTGTGTTAGACGGCTAGCTGTAGTCTCGCGCTGAAGTCCCGTGGGAACTCAGTAGTAGCCGGAACACGACGCTCCTCCCACCTGCACTATGTGCGCGATTTTTACCCCCAAACCACTTCAGCGGAAATCCCGCCCTGCAGCTGATTTAATTGGTTTAGGTTACAGTGACGATTGACATGACCAATGAAAACCTTAGAATCAGCTACAGGGCGGGATTTCCGCTGAAGTGGTTTGGGGAAAAAAAAATCACGCGCACTTTTTCCGGCTACAACTGAGTTCCCACGGGACTTCAGCGCGAGACTACAGCTAGCCGTCTAAAATACTATTTAGGTGAGTTTAAACAATGGCTAAGTTGCTAAACGCATCTTGTTGTCATGTAAGGGCCCTGTTCATGTTGGACAGACATTTTAATTGCATTTTGTGTCTGTTAAGAGGCACAAAGACACTCTTTAGGTCGATGCCCCCAAAACTGCCGTTTTAGCTGAATGGGAGCTCTGGGCATTAACTGTAACAGCTCCGCGTTGCAAACACCGATCCGGTTCGTTTTTTTTTCTATAGACAGTACTCAGAAAGGTAAAACGATCAAGATTAACTTAAAAATTCACCGGAGTTCTCCTTTAAGTTGGCCTATTCATTATATATACAGTTATATATACAGTTTTATTCTGGTTTACTGTGTTCACAGAAGCACTGCAGGTGCTTGATGTGACGGTGTGTGAATCCTCATGTTCTGTTGTTTATGCTGCTATTTGCACATGTAAATCTACATTTTTGAGGTATTTGAATCGGTCACAGACTATTATCTATTCTAAGTCCATTTAATTCTAATCTAACCTTCAAATCATGTCAGTTAACTGATGATGACTGGTTAACAAGCATCAGCTTTCAGTCAGAAAACAAAATGTTAAATGAACATCCCTACTTCATATATTTCAACTGAACCAACTAAAAGTGTTCAGTGCAGCAAGTCTACATAACATTTTGAGATTGACCTCCAAAATCTTTGCCAAACACGTATCGTTCTTTACCATCCAACTGGGGACGCGAAGTTCATTTTGATTAATAAAATCATTATTCACTGTATAAAGTATGGTTTACGCTATACTAAATATAGGTCACTATATGACCTGAAATCGTTACCTTAAAGAGCTATTTCTGTTTGATTATTCCCATAAACCCTAAAGGGACTGCATAACCAAGCATAGAAAGTATCTATGAAGAGAGAAAATAAGTGTTAAATAAAATAAACAAATATTATGAACGATAAAATGCATAATATATAATATACTATATAATATACTATATATACATAATGAAGACAGACTTCACTGCCAGTTCACTTCATTGTTCACACACACACACACACACACACACACAGCTCCATTGCAGCCAAGTCCCCACTTGTATAGATAGACATCGTTCAGAGAGTCCCCACTAGGCCAGTGTAGAGCGACATTGGTCTGTTAGTAATATAGACATGTATGTGTGAGTGCAATGGCACATAACAATGGCAAGTAAATTGTTAGGGACTGCATAACCAAGCATAGAAAGTATCTATGAAGATACGTTAAATAAGAAAAATAATATTATGAATGATAATGATTATATATATGAACACACACACATACATATATATACATATATATATATATATATATATATATATATATATATATATATATATATATATATATATATATATATAATAGTTAGTTAAAGTTACAAAATAAAGACAGACTTAACTGTTCACACACACACACACACAGTTCCATTGCAGGCTATTGTGAGTCCACTGTTGTATAGGTAGAGATCGTTCAGAGTTGAGATTCCATCTTGGCATGTTTAATTATTTATTTATTTTTGCATTTTTGAAGTTATATTATGAAAAAGGACATTAAAAGAAAATTGTGTATTTCATTTTTGTTTCTTCAAAATGACCAGATGCAGCAAGTCAACTCAAAAGTTTTGAATTAGATCTTAAAGAAGGGTCCACTGTTGGATGGTAACGAACGACATATGTTTGGTTGCATTTAAATTGAGCAATATTTCAAACACTGACTATCTCTGTGCATCAACATCCTAGAAACAAAGGAAACAGAAAAATAAGGACATGTCTATTGATTTTTTTTAAGAGTAGAAATTATGTTTTAATTAATTGGCAGCCAATACCATCAGTCACATTATTAATATCTTAATAATATAATAATAATTACATTATAATTATAGCATTGAGTTGCAGATCCCCTCTTGGCATGCTTTAAAAAAAAAATCATTTTTGAAGTTATATTATGAAAAATATAATATAATATATATGGTAACCCTTTATAATAACTGCATCCTATTAATCATTAGTTAAGCATTGGTAAACAGATAAATCATAATTCATAAAGCAGATATTAATAAGCAGTTTATAAATACACCTTTAAACGCTGTATTATTGATTTAGAAGCATATCTATAATGTGTTTAATAATTGTATTTTCATACTTTCTTAATTATCAATTTATCATTTCTAAATGAAGTATAGCATTATTTACAAACCAGTTATTTAGGTGTTGTCAGTGATTAATAAGATCACTTAGAAAGTGTGAGTAAATGTTGTAGATTCAGGGAGTTATAAAGCATTTAGTAGTGGTCAGTTCACTATTTTGCGAGCTCATCTAAAGTGAGGACTAGTTATGCTTTGTAAATAATTTATAAAGGAGATTTAAAGACTCAGTTATCTTCTAAACAGAAAAAGGAAACAAACACAACACAGCGATAGAGAACATAGAAATATTAACAGCCTTTAAATCTCCTTTATAAATGCTTTACAAGGCATAACTAGTCCTCACTTTAGATGAGCTCACACACATAGTGAACTGACCACTACTAAATGCTTTGTAACTACCTGAATTACAGTAGAAATACATGTTAATAAACCATGTTTTAACACACTAAGTAACTATTACTATGTCTGAATAATAAGATGTATGAATGTACATTGAAATAGTTTAATCATTTACTCACACTTTCAAGGTGATCTTATGAACCACTGACAACTCCTTAATAACTGCTTTGTAAATGATCCTATACTTTATTTAGAAATGATAAATTGATCATTAATAAAGTATGAAAATACAATTATTAAAACACATTATAGATATGTTTTAAAACAAGAATAAAACATTTATATCTGTATTTATATGCTGCTTATTAATGTCTATTAATTTATAAAACTGTTTACTAATGCTTAACTAATGATTAATAGCGTGGAGTTATTATAAAGTGTTACTGAAAGCTCCTGAACTAAGCAGTTAAACAGCAGCTCTACAGTCTCAGAGCCTCTCTAGGACAGCAAGTCATTCAGACAATAGAGAAGTGTGAACGACGTGTGTTAATGGGCCGCTGCAGTTCCTGCTCCAGCCTACAGGAGCGCTGCTGAGTATGGACTTAAACACACACACACATGTAGGTCCCCACTTGGTCAAAAATGTAAAAAATTCACCCGAGCGTGTTTTAGCTGATTTTAACATGTTTTAAAGCATGACCAACAGGGGACTTGAAAAATGTCCCCACTTGGCTCGACGGTCCCCTGTTAGTGAGTGTGTAACGACACCAAGGTCCCCACTTAGATAGATAGACGAGTACACAAGCTTATTGGTGGAGAGGAGACAGAGTGATGAAGCCAATCAGTGTATATGGGGATGATTAGGAGGCCATGATGAACAGAGGCCAATGGGCAAATTTGGCCAGGACACCGGGGTTAGACCCCTACTCTTTTTCAAAGAACATCCTGGGATTTTTATTGACCACAGAGAGCCAGGACTTCGGTTTAACGTCTCATTCGAAGGACGGTGCTCTTTGACAGTATAGTGTCCCCATCACTACACTGGGGCGTCAGGGACCCATATAGACCCCAGGATGAGCAGCGTCCCCTACTGGCCTCACTAACACTTCTCCAGCAGAAGCCTGGTTTACCAAGGAGTCTCCCATCCAGAGACTGACCAGACTCAACCCTGCTGAGCTTCAGTGGGAAACCAGTCTTGGGCTACAGGGTGATACGGCTGCAGGCAATCTAGTGTTCCTATGCCTATCTCATTTACTACAAAGGAATAAAAAATGGATCACATTTCTTGTACTTTTTTTGTCTAAATGCAAATAAGATTTGAAAACTTTCTTCACATTTCAACTCTTTGTTGTTACAGTGATGAGTTGCAACCACAGTTAGATACTGTAATAAAAAATGTCTTAAATACATTTGTCTCACTTTCTCATTTCTTATTAAACCCCATTGTGGTAGCAAAAATCTGGCTTTTCTGGCTTTTTTCATGATAGCAGAGGTCTAGGGGCTATGTAACTACCATATAAGTTTCAAAACAGTCAATCCACAGACAAATACACACAGCTTGCATAAAGTAGCTGTGCCTTTTCACGAGCCGGAGTGACTTCTGTAAAAATGTGATGTCAGAACAACTCAGTCACCGCCTTCAGTCACCAAACACCGTCCACCTCCTCCTAATGCCCAACCACAGACAACATCGTTGCTGATCGAGCAACAACAACACAGAAACATGTCGAGAAAACACTGTTCAGTCGATGAATGTGAGACCTGCACTCCTGCGGGACCCCAAGCAACAGAGTGCGGCGCGGGACTAGATCTGATGGCCGAGTGCGGAGAAATATCTAAACATAAAACATCCAAGAACTAATAAATTGTTATTCATATGTTGCACAAAAGCAACAAGAATAACTAAAACTAAATAAAAACGATTTACAGGCCAGAACGAGTTTCTATTTATAACATGTTTGCAGCGTTGAGCAGTGTAGCCAATCACAGACATATGTGTTGATTTCTTGAACGCAATGGCCAATGAGATGCATTTAAGATAGAATCCACTCACTGCTCAAAACGGAGTTTTTGTTCAGTGCTGAATTATGCATGCTGGCATATCCTCTGATTATAACAAACGAAGTGTTGACATTATGAATGATTTATTGTGCAGTCAGCTTCACTGAGAATGACGGAGCTTTGGGAGATCGTGATGAACTCAGATATCAACTTTTTAGGCCAATCAGAAGAGAGGCTAATGAATATTAAGTAGATAGGCCAAAATCGACCTGTTCTTGGCAGAGCTTGAAGACTCAAATTTCATCATTTAATGTTGTTTTTAGTATTATTATTACTTTTTATTAATATTCATAATCAGTAGTATTATGTATCTCTTTTATGTTTTTTATATACATTCATAATGTCACGATCCACACTTGGGAAGAAGGGAAAGATCCAAGGGTGCAGTATGAAATGTTTAATAGGGAAATCCGTTACTCAAAATCCAGTCCAGGCAATAGTCGATATCATAATCCATCCAAAACAAGAACATAAACAGGAACACAGAAGAAACAGAAGTGGCGTGATAAATACACAAGGACTCCGTGACACATACTAAAACAGACAGGGTATATATACACAGGGAACACAAACTAAACAAGATAACAAGGGGGCGTGGTAAACTGAAACACCTGTGAAGACTAATCAACATTACGGGGAACAACTGAACATGACAAGACACATGGCAGGATCACATGACAAGCAGGGAATAATATGACAGACACTAACAAGGAACAAGACAAAACCCACACCGTGACATAACCTCCCCTCTACGGAGCGGCTACCAGACGCTACAAGACGTGACAGACCAAACAAAAATCCAGGCGGGAGGTGGAGTGGTGGAGGATCAGGGGGAGGGAAGGGGGGCCAGGTCCATGGAGGGAAACGGGGACAGGGAGTGACAGTTCATCTGGTGGCCAGGGCAGAGCAGACAGACCATCGGGCGGCCAGGGCAGAGCAGACAGTCCATCGGGCGGCCAGGGCAGAGCAGACAGTCCATCGGGCGGCCAGGGCGGAGACTTTCCCTCGGGCGGCCAGGGCGGAGACTTTCCCTCGGGCGGCCAGGGCGGAGACTTTTCCTCGGGCGGCCAGGGCGGAGACTTTCCCTCGGGCGGCCAGGGCGGAGACTTTCCCTCGGGCGGCCAGGGCGGAGACTTTCCCTCGGGCGGCCAGGGCGGAGACTTTCCCTCGGGCGGCCAGGGCGGAGACCTTCCCTCGGGCGGCCAGGGAACAGACACCACCGGCTCAGGAACAGACACCTCCGGTTCAGACACCACTGGTTCAGGAACAGATTCCACCGGCCCAGGAACAGACACCACCGGCTCAGGAACAGACACCACCGGCTCGGGAACAGACACCAGCTCAGGAACAGGCACCGGCTCGGGAACAGGCACCGGCTCGGGAACAGGCACCACCGGCTCCGACACCACCGGCTCGGGAACAGACACCACCGGTTCGGGAACAGATACCACCGGCCCGGGAACAGACACCACCGGCCCGGGAACAGACACCACCGGCTCGGGAACAGACACCGGCTCGGGAACCGACACCACCGGCTCGGGAACAGGCACCACCGGCTCCGACACCACCGGCTCGGGAACAGACACCACCGGTTCGGGAACAGATACCACCGGCCCGGGAACAGGCACCACCGGCTCCGACACAACCGGCTCGGGAACAGACACCACCGGTTCGGGAACAGACACCACCGGCTCGGGAACAGGCACCGGCTCGGGAACCGACACCACCGGCTCGGGAACAGGCACCACCGGCTCCGACACCACCGGCTCGGGAACAGACACCACCGGTTCGGGAACAGATACCACCGGTCCGGGAACAGACACCACCGGCTCGGGAACAGGCACCGGCTCGGGAACCGACACCACCGGCTCTGGCACCACCGACTCAGGCACTGGAACTGGCACCACCGACTCAGGCACTGGAACTGGCACCACCGACTCAGGCACTGGAACTGGCACCACCGGAACTGGCACTGGAACTGGCGCCACCGGCTCAGGCACTGGAACTGGCGCCACCGGCTCAGGCACTGGAACTGGCGCCACCGGCTCAGGCACTGGAACTGACGCCACCGGCTCAGGCTCAGGAACAGACGCCACCGGCTCAGGCTCAGGAACAGACGCCACCGGCTCAGGCTCAGGAACAGACGCCACCGGCTCAGGCTCAGGAACAGACGCCACCGGCTCAGGCTCAGGAACAGACGCCACCGGCTCAGGCTCAGGAACAGACGCCACCGGCTCGGGAACAGACACAGGCTCGACGGTGGCCATCTTGTCAGGGGACACAGGCTCGGCAGGCGTGACGTGAACAGGCTCGGCGGCGGCCATCTTGTCCGAAGACACAGGCTCGGCAGGCGTGACGTGAACAGGCTCGGCGGCGGCCATCTTGTCCGAAGACACAGGCTTGGCAGGCATGACGTGAACGGGCTCAGCGGCGGCCATCTTGTCCGAAGACACAGGCTCGGCAGGCGTGCCGTGGACAGTCTTGGCACTCTCCAGGATCTGATGTAGTCTTTCAAAGTAATCCAACAGAGTTTCAGCTGCTCTGTCTATCTCAGACTGCACGGGGACCTCCGAGACTGGGACCACCGGAACTCGGACCACCGGACTCGGGACCACTGGCACTGGGACCCCCGGCACTGGGACCACCAGCACTGGGACCACCGGAACAGAGACCACCTTACTCGGGACCACCTGAACTGGGACCACCGGACTCGGGACCACCGGACTCGGGACCACCGGACTCGGGACCACCGGACTCGGGACCACCGGCCTCGGGACCACCGGCCTCGGGACCACCGGCCTCGGGATCACCGGCCTCGGGATCACTGGAACTGGGACCACCGGAACTGGGCTGGAAACCACCAACCCAGGGTCGAAGAGGGGCCAGAGTGGAGAGTGGTGTTGGTCTTTCTCTCGTCCACCTCCTCTACTGCGGCCTCCACGGGTCCCGCGAAAAATGACCAATCGGGTCCCCTCAAAACCTTGCCCCCTCTCCCGCTCGGTGGCTGGGGAAGAGGCACTGGTAAACATACTGCTGGATCTTGACATGACGGAGTCCTTCTGTCACGATCCACACTTGGGAAGAAGGGAAAGATCCAAGGGTGCAGTATGAAATGTTTAATAGGGAAATCCGTTACTCAAAATCCAGTCCAGGCAATAGTCGATATCATAATCCATCCAAAACAAGAACATAAACAGGAACACAGAAGAAACAGAAGTGGCGTGATAAATACACAAGGACTCCGTGACACATACTAAAACAGACAGGGTATATATACACAGGGAACACAAACTAAACAAGATAACAAGGGGGCGTGGTAAACTGAAACACCTGTGAAGACTAATCAACATTACGGGGAACAACTGAACATGACAAGACACATGGCAGGATCACATGACAAGCAGGGAATAATATGACAGACACTAACAAGGAACAAGACAAAACCCACACCGTGACACATAATCATTTGTACTCATTGTATTTTGTGAATATGTGGGAGAGACTTTGGGAGACTTTGGGCTTGAGTGTGTGCTGCTGGACTGAAATGTATATGCATAGCATAAGGGGAATACATTCCAACGTTAATGGAAACCATGTGTTCTTCTGCTGAATGTATGTGTTCCTATAGTGATGTAGTTTTTTTCCTTGGTCAGGGGTATAAAAACCAAGCCCTTTTGTCCGAAAATCAGGAAGAGATGGAAATGTAGAGAAGATGACTGAGAAGCTGAATTAGACCTTCGCTTGGTCCATTGTCTCTTCCTCCTATGTTTTATATAAATAAATAAATAAATAAATAAGAGATCTCTTGGCAAAATCACTGGTGTCTGTTTCTATGAAACCAAACAACAGGGGACAGCAAGATTTTTAAATCAACAATTTGGCGTCACGAACAGGATTGCATAATCCAGGCATTGGTCTAAATCATTAAGGTAAGACTTTTTCCTTTATATAAAAGTTCTAAGTCTGCCTGATGATTAGAGACAATGACTGTAACTGCTAAAAAGAACTGTGTTGTTTAAGGAACCTGTGGTTTTGCCAATGAATATAAGACATAGTATAATAAAAATTAAAAATTAAAATAATTCAATTTAATTTGGCTTATTTAAGTTTCTCTGAAAAGTAAACCTCTAAAATTATTTGATATGCTGGGATTGAGATGGATCTTTTTTAGAAAAAAGACCATCTAGTCAAAAATTTGGGAGAATTAGCTGTAAGACGGTAAAACTATAGATATTTGCTTGGTTCGGCACCGTTTGGTGTTAGGGGATATGGCGGGACTGTAAAAACGAAGGCAGAGTAATCCCTAAAGTATACCCAGCACGGAAGATTCGTACTCAGAAGGAGGCGAGGAGGTGAAACACAAGCAATGCTTGATTGACATGAGCGGTTAAGTGTGGCGAGTCTGTTTAAAATGATGGCAGGTAAAAACTCTAAAACACGGTAATACGCTGGAGTAATACAAGTTAAAATAGTTAGGATCGCGTGCATTTCAATTTTGACCGTAAAGCTGTTCAAATATTTGAGGATACTGATCCGAGTAAGCTTAAAGAAAGAAAAAAAAAAGGAAAAAGAGAACAAAGAAATTAATCTGATAAAATCCACAAATGTTTTAAAAAAAGAAAGAAAGAAACTGTTTCGAGTTAACTGGAAACTAAACAAAATACTGAAAAACATTGGAGTTAACTTTTCTCTAAAATTTTCTTTTGTTCTGTGAAGTGAAAGAGGGAAAGAGAGTGAGGCAGCCCCTCCCTTTAGAATTTGCTCCATACCTTCACACACACATATACTGTAGTTTGGAGAAGGGAGGGAGAGAGAGAGAGAGGAAGGGCAGCCTCTGACACACACACATACATGCACATGCACATATGCATACACACACATACATAGGCTTGCAGTTCTGAGCACACACACATACATACAGGGAGGGAGCGAGAGAGAAGCAGAGTACCATAGCCCCACCCTTAGAGAAACACATTCACACTCACAGACACACACACAGTCCTGCTGTTCGAGTGCATCGGCACAGAGTGATAAAACTTTGCAAGATGGCAGAAAGTGGCTGTAACAGCAGAACAATTTCAACTTGGTACCTTGAAAGAAAGAACAAGAAACAAGCTAAGCTTTTGAAAAAAAGGACTTGATATAAATGCAAATATCGATGCACAGTTACACTGGTTCGAGTCTCAAAAAGACAAGATAAAATTACAAGCATTCCCAATTTTGGCAGCTCATTGGATTGTGAAACAAGGTGGAATTTGTTGCGATATAAATGGTGGTCCAGTTCCACTTGCTGAAGCAATGAAGCCTCAAATTGAAGCATTTAATAAGTTGAACAAAATCATGTCTATTAAATGTTCAGATGGAGAAAATACAACCAATGATGATTCGTTTGATCCAGATTGGACAAATATAATAACTGAAGCGGAAAGGAAATATTCACAACCACCAGTGAAATCCGCAGCCACAGTAACGCCTCCTCCTTACAAACCAATCTATCCAGCTTTGCCTGAACAATATACAAGTTCATCTAAATCTCTGACACAGCCTCAAGCTTTGAGATCAAATGGAGGTCCAGTTGACAAAATGTGCATTGCATCTGCACAAGCAGCTCCAATAATAACAAGATCTAAATCAGCCAAGCCAAACAGAGACATGCAGCGATGTACACCAGCTCGTAATCATGGATCTGACTGGGGTGATGAGACAAGAGATGACGACATGATCACAGTTGACAAGATCGGTCCTGAATTTTCTTCACCTGCTGTTAAAAGGGAAGACTTACAATCTGAAATGATGAAAGAAGAGAGACCATTTACACCAGGAGAACGTCAAGCCATTCTCACAGCTTTGCCTCCTCTGAAGAGACAAGACCCAAACACAGAGTTTTGGAGAGAATTAGACTCTCTGGTTGAAGCACATCAAATGACATTAAAAGATATAGACACCATTGTGAAAGCTAAAATCCCAAGAGACAGATGGGAACGCTTGCCAGCTTCGATAACCACAGCCCAATGGATAAATTTGTGGGTTGATGACCAAGGTCGACCCCTGGGTCTTTGGCAAGCATTAGATGTGTTTCGAAAAGAAATCCAAGAAATCTTGGGCAGCGGAAAAATTTCTTTCACATTAGTGACATTGATTAAGCAAAAGGATGATGAATCTCCAGATGAATATGCTCTGCGTAAGTGGAATGCTTACGAGAGATGGGCTCTCTGTGCTAAGAAACAACCAGACAGAGATGATGTACAGTTCACTGACGCACTTGTGGATGGACTTAGCACAAAATACCAACAAGCCTTATCACTTGGAGTCAATCCAGGTGAGACATTTGACCAAATTATGCAATGGGCTGGCCGCTTAGAGATGGCTACGAGATCAAACAATGAAGAAGGAAACAAGCCAAATCGAAGAGGAGTGGCAACAGTTCAGTACAACATAGACATAGAGAGGTGGTTGAAGATTTGCAGCAACTGTGGAAAGCGTGGTCACTTAAGAAAAGATTGTTGGGCTAAAGGAGGTGGAGTAGAAGGTCAAGGTCCATCATTTAAACAAGTCAGTGTGCAAAACCATGATGAAACCTCTCAAGGGAAGATGTGGACAGAAGCACAAGTTTGTCAGCTTATAGAGGGAATTATTTGTAACTGATGACTGGAGGAGCAATGATTCTATGTCTTGATACACCGCCACCTGCGGGAACGGGAGGATATTCTACTTTGTTCCAAGAGAAGTTACGATGCTATTTCACAATGCTGGACAAAGCTACCAAAGACAATAATAAGAAAGTGCGAGAAGCTCAACAGCAATGGGATGAAAAACTGAGCTCAGGCTCAGGAACAGACACCACCGGCTCAGGCTCAGGAACAGACACCACCGGCTCAGGCTCAGGAACAGACACCACCGGCTCAGGAACAGACACCACCGGCTCAGGCTCAGGAACAGACACCACCGGCTCAGGAACAGACACCACCGGCTCAGGCTCAGGAACAGACACCACCGGCTCAGGCTCAGGAACAGACACCACCGGCTCAGGCTCAGGAACAGACACCACCGGCTCAGGCTCAGGAACAGACACCACCGGCTCAGGCTCAGGAACAGACACCACCGGCTCAGGCTCAGGAACAGACACAGGCTCGACGGCGGCCATCTTGTCAGGGGAAACAGGCTCGGCAGGCGTGACGTGAACAAGCTCGGCGGCGGCCATCTTGTCCGAAGACACAGGCTCGGCAGGCGTGACGTGAACAGGCTCGGCGGCGGCCATCTTGTCCGAAGACACAGGCTCGGCAGGCGTGACGTGAACAGGCTCGGCGGCGGCCATCTTGTCTGAAGACCCAGGCTCGGCAGGCGTGACGTGAACACTCTCGGCGGCGGCCATCTTGTCCGAAGACACAGGCTCGGCAGGCGTGACGTGAACACTCTCGGCGGCGGCCATCTTGTCCGAAGACACAGGCTCGGCAGGCGTGATGTGAACAGGCTCGGCGGCGGCCATCTTGTCCGAAGACACAGGCTCGGCAGGCATGACGTGAACAGGCTCGGTGGCGGCCATCTTGTCCGAAGACAAAGGCTCAAGAACAGTCTCTGGATCGGCAGACGTCCTGTGCCTCCTCCACGCCTGCAGTACCGCCACTGTATAAAAAAGGAAGACCACTCTCTTGGCCGTGGCAGGACTGATGGTGGGCGACTCCGAGACGATCTCAGGGATGACAGCGGGCTGCTCGAAGGGGACGGCCTCCGGGACGACAGCGGGCTGCTCGGAGGGGACGGCCTCCGGGACGACAGCGGGCTGCTCGGAGGGGACGGCCTCCGGGACGACAGCGGGCTGCTCGGAGGGGACGGCCTCCGGGTCATTGGGGAGGCAGGAAGTCTTCCTCCTCCTCCGCCGCCGGACCACCGGACTCGGGACCACCGGACTCGGGACCACCGGAACTGGGACCACCGGAACTGGGACCACCTGACTCGGGACCACCTGACTCGGGACCACCGGAACTGGGACCACCGGACTCGGGACCACCGGGACTGGGTCCACCGGGACTGGGTCCACCGGAACTGGGTCCACCGGGACTGGGTCCACCGGGACTGGGTCCACCGGAACAGTTACAGAGGGAGCCTTTCTCCTCCTCCTGTGTTTTGGAGCCACCGAACTCTGGACCACCGGCACTGGGACCACCGGAACAGTCACGGAGGAGGTCTTCCTTCTCCTCCTCTGTCTCCGATGGCAATGTGCAGGTTCTGAGCTGGGCGGAATCAGTGGTGAAGGGTGCTTAGGGGAATTCAGCGCCATGGCCTCCTCAGTCTGGCGGGCCCAAAAAGCCAGGCCCTGAAAAATGTTCATGCTGCTGGATCCTTTGTGTGACGGAGTCATTCTGTCACGTTCCACCCACCAAGGAAAGGGAGAGAAACAGGTGGATCCAAATACAACACTTTCTTTATTAGGGCAATCCAATTCGTCGTCATCCATGCAGGGGTCCAAATCCATGTTAGCAGTCCAATATAACAAAGTAAACAAACAAGGAACAAAACAAACTCAAACTAGGAAACCGACTTGAAGAAGTGTAAGTGACATACAACAATGACTCCGTAACATGAACTAACACAAACAGGGTATTTATGCACAGACACTAACAACATAAATGGGAACAGCTGGGTGTAATCACAAGTGATGGGAACAAACAAGGATTATGGGAAATGTGGTTCCAGGATGAATGGAGACAGAAAGGAAGGAAGGGACCTCTAGTGGACACCCAGTGGAAACACAACAGACACTGTGACACTAGTAGGGAGGGACCATGTGAGATACTCTTAACAATCGATAAAAGTGTTTACCTTAAAGGGAGATGGTATCATTAGTCACAAGTTAAACCTTGCTTAGTGAATGAACAAAATTATGAAGGTTAATAGCCTGATATTGAGCACTGTTTATGCATTAGCTTTTAAGATTGGGAACAAAGAAGTGATGTTTAATTATTTCTCTGCTTCCATTTCAGGAATCAAGTTCATTGACATTGATTAGAGATGGTTGCAAGTTATTCTCGATACCCGACGACAATGGTATGCTTATTTTTACTCCTCGAGTTCAAGAAATCACTCGGAATGCAACTCTGAAATCTGGCCAACATTTTACTCTTCCCTTTATTTCCAAATTCCGCTCTCTCTCCCTTTGTCCGAGCCGCGCAACCGCGCCGTTCTCAAGGGATATCAGAGTGGACGTCACGAGCACCGGCGAAAAGAGGAAGTCCCACCCAGGTCGGACTACCTCCATTCCTGACATATTTCTCAGTCCCCTCTAAGTTCAGGCGGCTGGAAATACTAATACTGCAGTAAACGAGCCTGTTTAATACACGCGCGCCTGCAAACAAACGCCGAAACGAAACACGACGCTCTGTCATATGCTCGCGCTAACTGAGAGCTTATGTGTGCCCCTGTGGCTCAGTGGCAGAACATAAGGCTTCCGCGCGGGAGACCCGAGTTCGAATCCGACTCTGGCGGCAGATAAATATTTTTTTCTGCTGGCTTCTCCGAGCTCGCGGCCAGCTTTCTTACATACAGAAAGCGAACCCGCATCTCGCACCCTCCCGCTCACAGGATGGTGCTTGAGTATTTATGAGCGTCTAAACATATGAGCCATCAAAGCATTTCGCTCTATCAGTTTCCTATAACGCCAATGGTGTTATAAGTGTAGAATATGGGCCCACTCCCACGTGCTCACTGCTACACACAAACACGGTCTCCCCGGTAACGCTCACAGAGCGCACTCTCATAGAGCGGGCATGCGCCGCTCGAGTGCTAAACGTAGAGAATGTGCCCACAATTCTGTGCCCACACCTACCCACTGCCCGCTCTGTTACACAGTTACCCCGGGTTGCAGATCCTCCAAAGCTCACAAACATTCCGGCTCTGGCCGAAGGTGTCATAAGTGTAGAAAATGTGCTCACCACTACACACAAACACTATCCCCATGGTAACGCGCTCAGAGCGCACTCTCATAAAGCGGACACACGCTCGAGTACTAAGTGTAGTAAATGTGCCCACAACCCTGTGCTCACAACTACCCGCTGCTCGCTCTGCCACTCAGTTACCTCGGGTTACAAAGCTCCCAAACACTGGCCGTGTTATAAGTGTAAACTCTGCGCCCGCTCACGAGCACGCGCACTCACTTTCAGACAT
The DNA here is from genome assembly GCA_021554675.1 of Leuciscus idus. Taxonomy (NCBI): domain Eukaryota; kingdom Metazoa; phylum Chordata; class Actinopteri; order Cypriniformes; family Leuciscidae; genus Leuciscus; species Leuciscus idus. The sequence goes on from CM038622.1 coordinate 11,282,642, forward strand.
GATAACCCCCACGCCGCTCTCGCGCCAGGGGTGTTTAGCAGCAAGACGCGCTCCATCCGTAGCGATCGAGCCATCATATGCTGTACAGCCAGTCAGCACTGTTTTCCAGCCCCCGTGTTCGAGCACTGGCGGCGCGTCGCCGCCCCATCCTCTCTGATACAGGTTCCCCATCCCGCTCAGCGCGGCGATCTGAACCCAGAGACCATTCGACCCCTAGCTATGCGTGCAAAAGCATGGGAAGCTATTCAGGGCGCGTCAGAATGGGTGCTGAATACTATTTAACACGGCTATTCGCTTCAATTCGCTCGTCGCCCCCCGCGCTTTCTAGCGCAGACGGAGACAAAAGTGACTTTAGAAGCAGCGCACCTGCTTCAAGCAGAAATAGCGAAGCTGCTGCGCAAAGGGGCTATAGAACAGGTTCATCCTTCTCTGAGCGAGTCGGGCTTTTACAGCCGTTACTTCCTCGTACCCTAGAAGGACGGAGCGCTAAGACCTATTTTAGATCTGAGACACTTGAACAAAGCCCTCGTGAGACGGCCGTTCAAAATGATTACAACCAGACAATCCTCGCGCAAATTCGCCCAGGAGACTGGTTTATCTCTCTCGATCTGAAGGATGCATACTTCCAGATACAGATAATTCGCTGTCACAGGCCATTCTTGAGATTCGCCTTCGACGGTCGAGTATATCAATACACAGTCCTGCCGTTCGGCCTGTCTTTAGCACCCCGTACGTTTACGAAGTGCATGGACACGGCTCTCGCTCCCCTGAGAAACAGGGCATGCGGATACTGAACTATCTGGACGATTGGCTTATTCTAGCGCAGTCAGAGACAGAACTTGTGTCTCACAGAACAGTGCTTCTCAGCCATCTGGAAGGTCTGGGTCTCTCGGTCAACTGGACCAAGAGCTCGCTATCACCCCGTCAGTCAATTTCCTTTCTGGGAATAGAACTGGACTCGGTGGCTATGACGGCCAGATTGTCGGAGCAGCACGTGCGCCGCATCCGTCACCTCGCCGCGTCCTTCAAAGTAGGCAGCCAGGTTCTGCTGAGGACATTCCAGCGTATCCTGGGGCATATGGCCTCAGCTGCAGCGGTGCTCCAGCTGGGCTTACCGCGCATGCGCCGCTTCAACGCTGGCTGAAAGGAAGCGGCTGCTCGCGAGTCAGAGTGAATCAGGGCTGCATTTCAGCCCTGCAGCCCTGGCTGGCAGCCGAATGGTATCACACTGGAGTGACTATGGGAGTGATTTCACACCGGAAAGTTGTCTCGACAGACGCTTCCAACCTAGGTTGGAGAGCGCTCTTCGAAGGCAGACCGGTCTATGGCCGCTGGTCAGACCAGGAGAATCTCCTACACATAAACTGTCTAGAGATGCTTGCGGTCAAGAAAGCGCTCAAACACTTCCTCCCATTCCTCCCAGGTCACCATGTTCTAGTCCGCACGGACAACACATCGGTAGTGGCCTATGTGAATCGCCAGGGCGGTGTCAGATCAAAGTCGCTCTGCACCCTGGCGGAACGCCTCCTCGTGTGGGCTCAGCACTCTCTGCGCTCGATGAGAGCCGCGCATGTGCCTGGCCACCTGAACGAGGACCCCGACAGACTGTCCAGGGACAACGTTCCCCTGGGGGAGTGGTCTTTGCATCCCCAATCAGTCCAGTCACTGTGGCGCCGTTTCGGCAGAGCGAAAGTCGACCTCTTTGCGTCAATAGACAACGCGCACTGCCCAAGGTTCTTTTCAAAGAGCGAGGACGCGCTGGCCCAAGCCTGGCTCAGCGGCCCGCTATACGCTTTTCCCCCGGTCTCTCTGTTGCCACAAGTCATCAGGAGAATCAGGGAAGCGCGCCACATGGTGCTCCTCATAGCCCCGTATTGGGAGAATCAGACATGGTTCCCGGATTTAATACGGCTGGCAGACACAGCTCCCTGGCCGATACCGGTGAGAAGAGACCTTCTCTCTCAAGCCCGCGGCTCGATCTTGCATCCTCATCCAGAGCGCTGGTCTCTGCATGCATGGACTCTCAACGGATACCCGTTGACTTGCCAACAGGGGTTGTGAACACGATCACACAGTCTAGAGCTCCCTCTACGAGGCGGCTCTACGCGTCTAAATGGTCTGTGTTTAATAAATGGTGCACCGCCAAAGGGCTGGATCCACAAGCATGTGGGGTGTCGCGTGTGCTTTGTTTCCTCCAAGAGCTGCTGGACTTGGGCAGGTCCCCATCCACGCTCAAAGTATATGTTGCGGCCATCTCAGCTTTCGCCGACTCGGCGCTGGGCCGCGCATTAGGGAGAAACGAATACATCATCCGCTTCCTGAGAGGAGCTAGGAGGGTGAACCCCCCGCGACCCCCTTCGGTTCCTATTTGGGATCTTTCCCTGGTCTTAGAGGCCATGAAAGCGCATCCCTTTGAACCCATGGAAACTGTGGATATGAAATACCTTACGCTCAAAACCGTTTTTCTGATAGCTCTGTCTTCAGTCAAACATGTGGGTGACCTTCATGCGTTATCAGTTAAAGCCTCATGCCTGGAGTTCGGACCTAATGACTCTAAAGTCATTCTCAGACCAAGGCATGGTTACGTCCCCAAAGTTTTGGACACACCCTTCAGAGCACAGGTCATTTCTCTCTCAGCTTTGCTGGCAACCGGCAGCGAGTTTGACAGTAACCTCCTTTGCCCTGTCAGAGCACTGAGATATTACATTATGCACTCCGCAGCCACCTGGCGCTCGGAGCAGCTTTTCGTTTCGTTTGGTGGGCGCACTAAGGGTCTCGCCGCCTCGAAACACAGTCTGTCCAGATGGATAGTGGACGCTATCGCAGCTGCTTATGCGTCTAAAGACCTGCAGTGCCCCCTGGGCATCAGGGCCCACTATACTAGAGGCATGGCCTCGTCGTGGGCTTGGTCTAGTGGAATTTCCATTCATGACATTTGTACGGCGGCGGGCTGGGCCTCCCCCTCTACATTTGTTAGATTTTACAATCTGGAAGTTCCCGCCCTGCAGGCTAAACTTTTATCAGTCTAAATCTCGCGTAGGCCGGCCCACTTCTGTGCGCGGGCTACTGCTGTTGATTTAGCTCTCCTGGTTGAGCTGTACCATACAAGGGTTTGTCAGTCAGACCGGCCGCGCCGCTCTGTATGCCCTATTGTGTGCTTGTGTACTCGCGCTAGCCATCATATTGGCCGCCTGGCTCACACTCTTTGTGTTCCCCGGACTTACCTGGGACTCATTCAGTGGATGCTGGGCGCGCACGGCGTTGACAAGGGAGTTCCCGCAGCGTAAGCTACTTACGCAATACGAGAGAACCTCTCGTAAGAGAACGTATCGGTTACCTAACGTAACCTCTGTTCTCTCTAGAAGAGGGAACGAGTATTGCGTAACCTGCCGTGTTCGCGCCACGAGCTCATTCGCTTCAAGCGACAAAAACCAGAGAAAGCAGCCCCCGAGCCTCCTTTTATAAGCTAAGCCACGCCCCTCTTAAGGGGCCGTGACGCGTGGGGGCGCTGAGCGCTCCCATTGGGCGTGACGTCACGCCAGGCTCACTGGTAGGCTGCTGCAGTTGCGGCAGGGCAGCCAATGAGCACGCTAGTTAGCCTGCTCTAGGTCTGCGTGCTGCTGCACTGCGTTGACAAGATTATAAAAATTAAGGAAAATTTTTTGGCTTCATATCTCGAGAAAGATGACTTTTCCCGCAGCGTAAGCTACTTACGCAATACTCGTTCCCTCTTCTAGAGAGAACAGAGGTTACGTTAGGTAACCGATACGTTTTTTTCCTTGGTCAGGGGTATAAAAACCAAGCCCTTTTGTCCGAAAATCAGGAAGAGATGGAAATGTAGAGAAGATGACTGAGAAGCTGAATTAGACCTTCGCTTGGTCCATTGTCTCTTCCTCCTATGTTTTATATAAATACATAAATAAGAGATCTCTTGGCAAAATCACTGGTGTCTGTTTATATGAAACCAAACAACAGGGGAAAGCAAGATTTTTAAATCAACAGAGCTCCTGAGAAAGGACCTGTAAAAATATATTGAGATGGTTTTTGGTACTTATACAGCAAATATGTAATTTTAAGGACATCAAAACCTAAAATAAAACTTCAGAAAGGTGTACAATATGGGACCTTTAAAGGGAATGGAAGATGAGACTCTGATTGATTTATTGCACTTAAAGGAACACTTCGACTTTTTGGGACTTTAGCTTATTCGCCTTATCCCCCAGAGTTAGATAAGTCCATACATACCTTTTTCATCTCTGTGCGTGCTGTAACTTTGTCTGACGCTCCCACCGCTAGCCTAGCTTAGACCAAAGACTGGAGGTAAACGGCTACAGCTAGCATACTGCTCCCAATAAGTGACAAAATAACGCCAACATTTTCCTATTTACATGTTGTGATTTGTATAGTCACAGCGTGTACGAATAACAAGGTCACATGAGACACCATCTTTTAACCGTATACATACTGGGAACTATATTCTCAGAAGACGAAACACTGTTACTTCTGCGGAGTGATTTACTCCAATTCTGAGCGAACTCTGCTCCTCACCACGGGGCTTCTCAGGCGCTGCGAGCAAATCACTCCGCCCAAGTTAGCAGTGCTTTGCCTTCTGAGAATATGTGACCATGTTATTTTTAAACGCTGTGACTATACAAATCACAACATGTAAATAGGAAAATGTTGGCGTTATTTTGTCACTTATTGGGAGCAGTCGGGTCAATTTTGTATTTTTTTTTACAGATTGGGCTTTGGTCGGACTAGGGCTCATTTAGCTTTTCTCCTTCCATCGTGCCCATAATATACGTGCGCAGGCTACTGTATGGAATATTGTTATATTGATAGGCTAATATTATAAATATGCAACGCAATATGCGATCACGCGAGTAACGCGACGCGCGTGCAATGCATTAGGTGACAGTTGACCATGCAGAGCATCAGGGAGAAGTTGGAGCGTAAGGAGTCACTAAAAGTTCCCAATACTTCAGGAAAAGCTGCATTTTGAAAGAGTTTTGATTTGATTACTGAGCCTGAAGCCTTCAACAGTGGATGCTATTCTTTTTCTTCACAACGATCACAAATAAACAGTGAATGAACCTACAGTTTTTTCTTTATTATATTTTGATTATTATTTAACGTTAGCCAGTTGGCAAAGAGTTCTTTGAAACGTTGTTCTTCAGTAAAGTTACTTGACATCAAAAAAAGGTAAGCCATAAATCTTTATTTACTGCTGGATCACATTTGGCTACAATATTCTCTACTGCATGGTTATGCTTCTCTGTAATGGACAGTCTGTGTTAATATTTGTGGGCATAATGGTAGTTATGTTTGAGGCCTATAATAAAATTTTACCTAGTAGCGTGTGCGTCTTGTGTGTGCGTCAGAGAGAGCTCAAAGTGATATTGGTCTCGGGTTGGGTTCGGGCTCTCGGTTAGGGCTGGATGTTTTGCCCCGTGCAGGGCTCTAGGCAGTATGCTAGCTGGAGCCGTTTACCTCCAGTCTTTGTGCTAAGCTAGGCTAGCGGTGGGAGCGTCAGACAGAGCTACAGCACGCACGGAGATGAAAAAGGTATGTATGGACTTATCTAACTCTGGGGGATATGGTGAATAAGCCAAAGTCCCAAAAAGTCGAAGTGTTCCTTTAAAGCCCAAAACACACCCATTACTCACTAAGAGAATAGGGACGACACTTTTAGACCATGCGCTGGGTGTTAAACTAGCAAAAAATGGATTCAGACACGCACTAAGTGCACTTGCCGTGCGCTTTAGACCACGTGCTTAGATCGTTAAAATAGGGCCCATGTTAATGGTCATATTTAAATTACAGCAAACTATATCATTTATTTAGATTTGAAGGGGTGTTTGTCTGTTCCGCTCCCACTAGTGACACCAAACAGAATGACAAAAATATAGATTTTGAGAAAAAAAAATCCTGAGCTTTCAAAGAATAATGTTCAAGTCTCTGGTGAGTTCAGGGAATATTAGTTATAGTTCAGAGTATCAACAGGTAATGTGACAGACCGGGTAAGTTTACTGATAAATAAGCTTATAATCTAAACTTTTTATAGCAAAAATAAATATGATAAATATCACCACACAACAAATGTTGAAACAAAAATATATATATAAACCTTATTCAGCCATTTTAGGACAGACTGTTTTTAGTTCAGTCAATTTATTGAAAACATCAAAAACAATATCATCATTGTTCACAGTAATATTCCTCTCAATAGTTTAATCAGTAATAAAAAAAAATATATTAAAGTTTAAAAATTAAAAAATAAGTTTAAAATAATAATGATTGCACATATGCACTAAGAATGTAAATTGCATATTGAAAGGAGAAGAACGACTCTCTGCTTCTTAGCCTCTGTTTTCATGGATCTGTGTGTCATGTTGAAGCTGCGTCCTCTTGACGTCACATTTATCGGCCGCATACGTCATAAAGAACGTCTTATTTCAGGACAGTCACCATTATAAAACTGAGCGTTATTGCTAGTGAAGTGTAAATTGTTGTAGTTTCCTCATGGGAATGTAATGGTCAGTTTACTGAGATGAAGAGCCTCATGACGTTTGCGGCAGATAAATGTGACCTCCGGAGGATTCAGCCTTCGAAATGAGACACAGCCGGTGACTCCAGGATTTGATGATCTGTTGAGATTGAGAATGTGTTTGTGTTGTTCACCATGAGCTCTGAGTGACTGAACTTACTCACAGCGGCCTTTCTGGAGCCCATAACCACCAGTGAGAAAGGTCTATATTAAACACCAGTATTGGTATCGGCCCGATACTGCGCTCTCATATTCATACTCATAAAAATGCTCCGATACCAACAACCGATACTAATGCAGCGTGTGTACAGTGTGTACAGTGTGTACAGTGTGTACAGTGTGTGTGTCCAGACAGAGAAACTGACAACAGAGAGAATAATGGAGATACAAAAGCTGGTTAAAAAAAGAAAAAAAGATACAATAGAGGTCATCTGAAGTAAATGTCTAATCAGTGGAATATTAAACTATATACAAGCTTGTCGAGCGCATCCCTTTTTCACAGACATCAGTGGAAAGATTGTAGTGAAAGTTTTTATAAGGACAATGATGTTGAACTCACCCTTCACAGAGAGAGAAACAGCAGAGCTTGATGTTGATGAGTTTGGTCTTCTTCCATATCTCTGTCCTTTACACCAGTACTGACCCTGATCAGACTCAGTAGCTCCTCTGATAGTGAGAGTGTCTCTGTTTACAGTGTAATGATAATCAGACGTCTGTAATATTACACTGTAGTCTTTATACCACTCATATCTCCAGGGTTGTGTCCAGTAATATGTACTACGTGTCTGGTAATTTCTCCAGTACCAGTCACGGTAAATCTCTATTACACACTTCAGATTGACTGTTTCTCCAGTGAATACACGACTGTCTGGTGTCACAGTCACTGTAGATGTGGGGGAATCTGTGAAGAAAGTGAGAAAGGTTTAGAGTTCAGGGTTTATGGGATGGTAAGTTAATCCTGCTTTCTGGAACCGTCTCTGTCACTTTACGGTTACTGGTTATAGATGTTAAATATTAGAAAAAAAAAGACTAAGCAATCACAATTATACATGCAGATAAATAAAAGGAATTAACACAGATTTTTGAATCTTACATTTGTCCTAAAACACTTCTAAAATATATCACACACATGAGGCTGAAATGATCAACAAAAGAGTATTTCTGTTGGGAGTTTCAATGCGCACATAATGCAGACAAAACATCTGTTTCTATGCAACACATTTAATGTTTGTATTAATTACATAAAAATGTATGTGATTATTGGAAAAGCTAAATTAATATCCAGACTACATGTGCTTCTCTATTCACATATCACACAACTGCAGGCTGTACAATATTTAGACAGCAAAAAAATTCAACTTGCAATGTAATGATGTCATGTGACAGATTTAATCATTTATTGTTGTTTCCATTCTGAGCAAACCCGCAGTGTCTCGATTGGTTGTGTGATCATGATCATGTAGAGAGAGTTTAAGAGGACAATGATGTTGAACTCACCCTTCACAGAGAGAGAAACAGCAGAGCTTGATGTTGATGAGTTTGGTCTTCTATATATCTGTCCTTTACACCAGTACTGACCCTGATCAGACTCAGTAGCTCCTCTGATAGTGAGAGTGTCTGTGTTTACAGTGTAACGCTCAGACGTCTGTAATATTACTCTGTCTTTATACCACTCATATCTCCAGGCTTGTGGCCAGTAATATGTAGTATATGTCTTGTAATTTCTCCAGAACCAGTCACTGTAAGTCTCTATCTCACACTTCAGATTGACTGTTTCTCCAGTGAATACAGGACTGTCTGGTGTCACAGTCACTGTAGATGTGGGGGAATCTGAGAAGAAAGACAAAAATATACAAAATGACTCAAACATCTCTTTCAGTGAAAAAGTAAAAGAATTACATTTTGTAAATGTTTTGAGGATGTTGAAGATCTCAATGATGAAGTTTTATTGCAGCAACAGTGACAAAGTGCATTAAAGCCCCTGCGTTCATCAGAGTCAGAATAAACCCTGAATAATCTCTGCTCAAACATTATATACTGTATTACATTCTTCTTCCAGCTCTACATGTAAATGAAGTTTTGTCTTAAAATGTAAATTGAGGATAACAATGAAAGTGAAAGCCTTCCGTTCCCACATCTCTGATATTGTTTGAGACGGGAACTCCATGTATCCTTCATGTATCTTCTGAACACAGGATTATTCTCGACGTCCCACTGCCGTTTCACACTAGAAGTGATAGAGTTTCACTCCGGTGGTGTTTACATATTACTGAGATCAGGAGGAATCGTCTCTATGATAATTAAGCTCTTTTAGGGAAGAAACATATTCTAATACATATCTTGAAGTGGAAGCTGAGTCGGGGCAGACTAACATTTCTCACACTATATAGTTTATAGATGATTTTATCTCATATTTCCTAGTATTAGTTGTGTTTTGCTGTTGTACTGTCATTAGTTTTGTCATGTCAGTTGTTTTGAGGCTCTGGCTCCGTCACGATCTCAGACAAACACCTCTGACTCGCCATAGAAAGCAGAATGAAGCTCCTGAAGGAGAGATGAAGATCTCCAACTACAAGCTCATATGAGGAGATACTGAGTCTGAATCAACTTCATCAGACTATCTGAAGACTTCATGAACTCATTTAACATCATTATCTGTATAGTTTCGTTTTCACTCTATCATAGAGAGATGGTTTGTGTGTTGTTTTTCCTTAATTCATGCCAGAGTTGTGTGCGTCAATGAGTAACACACACACACACACACACACACACACACACACACACACACACACACACACACACACACACACACACACACACACTAATGACCAAACATACCAATGTAACCAGTGAACTTGATGGGCATTAAAGTAATTTAAATGTGGATCCTATCTCTGTGTTCTTACCGACACACCATAGCGATGACCAAACCTAAAGAAGCAGTCCATCTTCATTACAGTGATCATAGTAGAGAGAGTTTATGAGAACAATGATGTTCAACTCACCCTTCACAGAGAGAGAAACAGTAGAGCTTGATGTTGATGAGTTTGGTCTTCCATCTCTCTGTCCTTTACACCTGTACTGACCCTGATCAGACTCAGTAGCTCCTCTGATAGTGAGAGTGTCTCTGTTTACAGTGTAACGCTCAGACGTCTGTAATATTACACTGTAGTCTTTATACCACTCATATCTCCAGTCACTGTGATCAGAGTTTATCACACACATCAGATTGACTGTTTCTCCAGTGAATACAGGACTGTCTGGTGTCACAGTCACTGTAGATGTGGGTAAATCTGAGAAGAAAGACAGAAACACAAAATGACTCAAACATCTCTTTCAGTGCAAAGTAAAATAATTACATTTTGTAAATGTTTTGAGGATGTTGAAGATCTCAATGATGAAGTTTTATTGCAGCAACAGTGACAAAGTGCATTAAAGCCCCTGCGTTCATCAGAGTCAGAATAAACCCTGAATAATCTCTGCTCAAACATTATATATTCGTCTTCTAGGGCTGCACAATATATCGGAATATCGCAAATGTATATATCGCAATATCACAACGGCTTGCAGTAACTGGGGTCATGAACAAAAGACGAAGAGAAAATCACTCGCTGCTCTTGGCTGAACAACGTTTGTAGCTTTAATAAGAATCAGTATATATTTCATTCATACAGTGACAACTAAGCAGTGTTTTATTTTTACAATTGATTATTCACTTTCTGTTGTTTAATAAACCTAATGTAGGATAACCTGAACCCCTGAACCCTGTGGTTTACACTGATGTTAAAATAACCCTTCTTATGCTACAGTAAAACACTGATGTTCACTTTCACAAGTTGAAGGGATGTTTTCTTGTCACATAAAGAATGTGAAACACGAATGAAGGTTATATATTTACGGATTAAATGTACGGGTAAGAGGATAACCTCAACTTTTTTTATATTAGATAAAATATGATAAATATCATCATACAACAAATGCTGAAGCAAAAAGGCTAAACATAAAATAATAAACTTATTCAGCCATTTTACATTTGCAAGCACAGACTGTTTTTAGTTCAGTCAATCTTTCTATTTTATTTTATTGGAAACTGATTAAAGTTTTAAAATTATTTAAATAATAATGATTGCACAATCTGCACTAAGTCACAAAAAGAATGTGAAACACGTATGTAATTTTAAAAAGATAATTTAAGTTTATTTTACTCACTTTAAGCATTATCATATCGCATATCCCATTTTTCTTCAATATCCTGCAGCCCTATCGTCTTCCAGCTCTACATGTAAATGAAGTTTTGTCTTAAAAGTAAATTGAGGATAACAATGAAAGTGAAAGCCTTCCGTTCCCACATCTTTGATATTGTTTGAGACGGGAACTCCAAATCCACTGAATCAACTTCATCAGACTATCTGAAGACTTCATGAACTCATTTAACATCATTATCTGTGAGTCACGTCATTCTCTCTGACTTCAGCACAAAACTCATCTTTTCTATTAGTAAATATCTCCTGTAACCATAGCGACAGTGACTAAAGTAAATCTCAAAGATGGAGACGCCAATAACACTGGAAAGTCACAATTTACATGATGGTTTAAAAAATATCCTGATAAAAATGTGCAACACACACAAGACATCTGAAGACAATCATGACTAAAAGTGAATTGCTTATAAGAACAGATGTGGCTGATACAGAAGATCATAAGTGTTGAAATATGGATTTTAAATTATCATTAAACAGAAGTGAATATGAAGACTCACCTGATACAGTCAGTGTAACAGCATCACTGAAGTCTGTGTGTGAGTCTGATCTCTCTCCTCTACAACTGTATTCACTGACAGACACACGATCAGCTGTGAAACTGATCTCTGCTGTTGTTGTTGTTGTATAGAAAGTGTTTCCATCTCTAAACCAGCTGTATCTCTGAATGTCTCCTCCTCCCTGTATGTCACATGTGAGAGTGACTGTCTCTCCTCTGAACACACGCTGATCTGGCTTCACCGTCACTACAGGTTTCACTGTATTAATACACATATGAGTAAATATTGATTAAAACAGCATCACAGTCTCATGATCAATGTTAGTGTTTATGAACTCAAAACCTCCTTATGAGACAAACACTGTAAAAATGAAAGATCTAGTTTGTTGGAAGTTTGTATTGATTACATCAAAATAGTGTGTAATTATTGATAGACTATATAGGCTACTGATAAACTTTGTATAAACTGAAAGACTGGGTAAAGTGTGTCATACATGTAAACTGAGTCTATAATACATGTGTGTTATTTTATATTTGCGTGACACAGAATTGCAGCTTGTACAACATTTACAAATCTTACATAATTTAAGAGTGTAAAAATATTACAGACTTAAACATGCAAAGTGATGAGGTCATGTGACAATGTAGCATATACAGTTAAATAATAAACTGTTGTTGTACAGTACAAAATGCTGGGTGGAAAACAACCCAATTTGGCAGCTGATTGGGTTAAATGTTTTTTAACCTAGATTTTGGAGTAAAATTACTACATTTCTGGATTAAGATTAACCCAAAATAGTTTGAAAATAAACCAGGAATACTGGACATTATTAAATCACTTTACACACACATAATGACTATCAAAAGGTACAATTTTATTAAAAATGAGAATAAGGGCAAACATAGTCAAAAGTAGCAGTGTGCATGAGAGAAGAAAAGCAGAATAAAAAGGACAAATCATCAGATGTACAGTTTACAGTTTTTTTTTTTTTTCATTTCAATGAACACTGATGAATATAACTTGCATTTACGACCAAATTAGACTTTTTTGTATATTATCCTCCACCAACGAAAACATTACACTATAAAATGATGTATTGTTTCGACTTTAAGTAATTGTATTAAATATTGCACCAACTTATTCAAGCAAACAAAGATAACAAGTAAACTCCCAAATTTAAGTTCACTCAACTTTAAACTTATAAATAACTATAAATCTGTAATCTTAAGTTATTTAAGAAACTACCTATAGTTTATAACAATTATTTGGTAACACTTTAGAATACTGTATCTTACTTACTGCATAACTAATAAGGATTATTGAAGAACTAGTAGGTAATTCTTCATTAACTACTTCTTCACTACTGATAACTAGTAAGGAAGATGTGTTAACTAATCAGTACGTAATATAATTTTATGATTGTGTTAAGTAAGAGTTAGTCAATCAATAACTAATGAATTATATAATATCTCCTGAAGAACTACTACTAATTATCTATTAATTAAGGTTCAAGAAAAATAACTATGAAGTAACTACTAATGAACAGTCATACACAGTAGTCACAACAATAATCCGGGGTTTTTTTTAGCAGTGGAGTGGTGGATGAAGTACACAAATCAAGTGCTTGAGTAAAAGTACAGATACCCCAATAAAATATTACTCCAGTCAAATTATAATTAGGCCATTTTCAAAATTACCTTAGTAGAAGTACAAAGGTAATTATTTTTTAAAGTACTTAAAAAACTACTTCTTTTGCACCATTCAAGTTCCGGTAATATCACGGTAGCCGACATTTTACAGTGATTTGGTGATGCAAGAGCTTGGGCATTTGCATCCTCTTCTGGAGGGTTCTCAGCGCCGCCGATTTGGTGCATTTCTTCTGCGAAATACAGGTTTGTGTACGTTTTATTTAATCTATAAAATCATTACTGTGCTATAAATAATTTTATTTTATGCAAGGCAACATACAAGGATGCAATGTCAGTTAGCCTACCTAGCTAATGAGTCTGTCTTTTTTGCGTGATGGAAACGCCTGATCACTTGCATAAAACAAATGATTTTATTCATAAAGATACTAAATCTATTTACATCAGATGTTACAATATGTTCTTAGAGCTGTGCACTGTTTGTTTATGGGCAGGTTATGGAGCCAGTCACAGCATATTTCGGCTATGAGTCGCAGGGCGGCGGTCTGAAGTTAAAGCAGTTTCTCTGCCGAACATGAGCCCAGCTCCAGCAAGAGATCCAGCACCACTACAGTGAATACGAGCCCAGCTCAAGCAAGAGATCCAGCACCACTACAGTGAACACGAGCACAGCTCCAGCAAGAGATCCAGCCCCACTACCGTGAACACGAGCCTAGCTCCAGCAAGAGATCCAGCACCACTACCGTGAACACGAGCCCAGCTCCAGCAAGAGATCCAGCCCCACTACCGTGAACACGAGCCCAGCTCCAGCAAGAGATCCAGCACCACTACCGTGAACACGAGCACAGCTCCAGCAAGAGATCCAGCACCACTACCGTGAACACGAGCCCAGCTCCAGCAAGAGATCCAGCCCCACTACCGTGAACACGAGCCCAGCTCCAGCAAGAGATCCAGCACCACTACCGTGAACACGAGCCCAGCTCCAGCAAGAGATCCAGCCCCACTACCGTGAAGTGAACACGACCCCAGCTCCAGCAAGAGATCCAGCACCACTACCGTGAACACGAGCCCAGCTCCAGCAAGAGATCCAGCCCCACTACCGTGAATACGAGCACAGCTCCAGCAAGAGATCCAGCACCACTACCGTGAACACGAGCCCAGCTCCAGCAAGAGATCCAGCCCCACTACCGTGAACACGAGCCCAGCTCCAGCAAGAGATCCAGCACCACTACCGTGAACACGAGCACAGCTCCAGCAAGAGATCCAGCACCACTACCGTGAACACGAGCCCAGCTCCAGCAAGAGATCCAGCCCCACTACCGTGAACACGAGCCCAGCTCCAGCAAGAGATCCAGCACCACTACCGTGAACACGAGCCCAGCTCCAGCAAGAGATCCAGCCCCACTACCGTGAACACGAGCACAGCTCCAGCAAGAGATCCAGCCCCACTACCGTGAACACAAGCCCAGCTCCAGCAAGAGATCCAGCCCCACTACCGTGAACACGAGCCCAGCTCCAGCAAGAGATCCAGCACCACTACCGTGAACACGAGCCCAGCTCCAGCAAGAGATCCAGCCCCACTACCGTGAACACGAGCACAGCTCCAGCAAGAGATCCAGCCCCACTACCGTGAACACAAGCCCAGCTCCAGCAAGAGATCCAGCACCACTACCGTGAACACGAGCCCAGCTCCAGCAAGAGATCCAGCACCACTACCGTGAACACGAGCCCAGCTCCAGCAAGAGATCCAGCCCCACTACCGTGAACACGAGCCCAGCCCCAGCAAGAGATCCAGCACCACTACCGTGAACACGAGCCCAGCTCCAGCAAGAGATCCAGCACCACTACCGTGGAAACGAGACCAGCTGATTACTTGAATTGCTTTTAAAGGTTTAACTTTTGATTTTAAAATGTTTGTTAAACGAGTTTAAATGTAGGCAGTATTGTACATGTTAAAACGAAATATCATCTGAAATAAAGGAAGATATCATGTAGCCTAACCGAGTCATTGTCGTGTATTTTACAAAGGTTTAGATGATTACGTTAATAGTGTTTTTTTGTTTACAGTAAGTTTTATTTGAGTCAGAAGTTTGTGGTAATTCTTTATTAATTACTAATGGGTTCCCTATATTTTCACTTTAGTATACTGTTTCAGGTTCTAAGTAATTCCTGAAGAATGATCTAATAATTCTTTATTAATTACTAATAAGTTCCCTATATTTTCAGTTCCCCTCAGTCGTTGCCTCAAATACATGAATTTACTCAATGGCATTCCATGCTGAGGAAAACAGACACACACAGTACTGTATATAAAATATAAAAACTAATCTGAGGTTAGTTTTGTATGACTGTTCATTAGTTACTTCTTATTTTTCTTGAACCTTAATTAGTAGATAATTAGTAGTAGTTCTTCAGGAGATATGACAGAATTCATTAGTTATTGATTAACTAACTCTTACTTAACACAGTCATAAAATTATATTACATACTGATTAGTTAACACATCTTCCTTACTAGTTAACAGTAGTGAAGAAGTAGTTAATGAAGAATTACCTACTAGTTCTTCAATAATTCCTTATTAGTTATGCAGTAAGTAAGATACAGTATTCTAAGTGTTACCAATTAATCAACAGATCTACATGGTTGCCTAAAAAAAATATAGAGCTATATTATAAGAGTTTAGTTTTAATAACATTACTGAACACAAATAAACCACAACAATAACACTAACATTATAACATTTGCATAAGATATTGAACTCTCTGCCTGAGACACGACTACACGTGAAATAATATGTATGAATGAGAGAGTGTGAATTCCTCCACTAAACAACAACATTGAACAAACACTGAATGTTTATCATTACAGATTATACAGTGTGTTGAGTCTGAACACACACAGAACACACTTCACCGCCAATTCCCATGATCTGCTTAGTTCAGTCATGAAGAAGATGATGTCACTTTAACTCATGTGGTGTTCGGGTCAATTTGACCTGGAGAAGATTTTCTTTTTCCCGAAAATACTAGTTAATGTTATCGCTTTGGACTGAAACTTAGTGACTTTGTTCCCAAACGGTATAACTAAATCTCTTTTTTTTTTGAAAATTTTCTTCTTTTTTTTGTGGGGGTTTTGTTACCTTGTTACACTTGTGGTGTTCCCGGTCAAAAATGACCGGCCTATAAAAAATTGCTTATAAGTCACTCATTATACCATCTTGGATTCAATCTTTTTGTCAACTTGTTCTCTTTCAATTAGGACTGGTTTTATATTTCTGTTTGCATCTGATTAATCGTGGGCCTCATTTGTCTGAGAGTAGGCATCTCATTTTTTTGAGTAAAAAAACAAATAATTTATGAGTAAATTTGGAAATATGAAAAAAAAAAAAAAAATGAAAAAAATGGCTACTGTTGATCACACTAGTCTACTCTAATGTTTCACCAGGAATTTTGTTTTGAAACTTTTGTTTTGTAAAAAATATGGCACATAGTCACGCTTGTGGTGTTCCCGGTCAAAAATGACCGGCCTATAAAAAATAGCTTATAAATCACTCATTATACCATATTTTCACCCAATCTTGGATTCAATCTTTTTGTCAACTTGTTCTCTTTCAATTAGGACTGGTTTTATATTTCTGTTTGCATCTGATTAATCGTGGGCCTCATTTATCTGAGAGTAGGCATCTCATTTTTTGAGTAAAAAACAAATAATTTATGAGTAAATTTTGAAATATGAAAAAAAAAATATGAAAAAAATGGCTACTGTTGATCACACTAGTCTACTCTAATGTTTCACCAGGAATTTTGTTTTGAAAAACTTTTATTTTGTACAATATGGCACAGAGTTACACTTGTGGTGTTCCACTGGGCCATTGAGGGCCATTGTGGGCCATTGTTTCAATGGGCCATTGAAAGTGAATGGGAGAGACCAATGCAAACAATGAATGGAACAACACACAATAGGCAATGGCGGTTCTAGGGGGGGGTCCGGGGGGGCCAGTGCCCCCGTGTCACCAAGCTTGGCCCCCCCTCTGGCCCCCCTAAATTTGGAATCGTAAAATCACACCAAACAACTGCGCATTTTATCAGTTGCGGCGCCTTCATCTATAGGCTACACTGCAGCACGACGTATATTCACATCAAATGTTAACGCAGAGGTACGGGACACTGCAGTTCACAAAGTTCATTATTTGCATGTGCTTTAAAGCCTTGCCGGTTAAACATGTCATTCGCAATCGCTGCTGATGCGCTGTTCAAACATGCGCTTTACTGAGCGCGTACACTCGACGCGCACATCATGCACTAAAAGCCTGTTACTGGACTAAGTTATCTTTTGAGTCTTATATTGCGCTAATACTGTCAAATACAGACAATGTTTACATAAACAAAGTTGGTTATGTCTAAAGTGAAAGCAAACAGAGAAAATTAATTAAAATCTGCTTGTCATATGCGTGTATATTAGACGCGTCGCGTGCAGTTCTTAAAGAGACAGTAGCCCTAATAATAAACATGCTGCCGCCTGTCCTTAAAGAGATAGTTCACCCAAAACCAAACAGTTGCTGGTCCCCATTGACTTCCATACATAGTAGGAAAAAAATATACTATGGAAGTCACAGGGGTACATCAACTGTTTGGTTACTCACATTCTTTCAAATAACGTTTATTTTCAACAGAAGAAAGAAACTTATTCAGGTTTAAAACAACTTAAGAGAGTAAATTATGACTTTTTGGGGGGAGAACTATCCCTTTAATGTTAATAAAACAACAAAACACACAGAGGAAATCATTCACTGCTCTTGACTGAGAACTTTAAGTCTGTTGTGTTTAATTTTCATATTTGTTCAATTTAATTACTTTCTTCAATTCTACTGTTAAATACACCTATAGCTGAAAAAATAAAGCACTGTTTATTTCATTTGTATATTAAGTTGTGTATGTGTAATATGTATCTCTGTTCTTAATTTTTAATAACAAAGAAAATAGTGACAAAGATTTTTATTTTCGCCACTTTGGCCTAAATGTCTGCCATTCTTTTTTATTTTATATTTTGTTACCTATATTTTGTTACCTATAAGGCTTTGCTTTTAAAATAGGGACATTAGTTTGGCTGTAATGCTCAGTCACATGCAAAATAGTAAAACCAACATGAAAAAAGAATCATGATAAAATCGTGATTTTCCTGAAAAAATAAATAAAATTGTGATATGATATTATTGCCATATCGCCCACCCCAGGTGTAAAAAAGTGCCTAGATGTGCTTAGATTCTAAAAATGTGTTATTATTGATCATTATATCACACTACAATTAAACATAATGAAACATTCATTTGAATTGAAATTGTTTTATTAGCTTAGCTAATATAATTTATTAACTTTTTCTAGAGATTGCAGTCATGCATGACATGGTGAAAAATGACTTGAAATAATACTGAAAATAGGTTAAGATGAATGTTAAAGGTGTGCCCCCCAAGTGGCCCCTGCCTGGCCCCCCCAGTTACTGTGGTCTAGAACCGCCACTGACAATAGGTATCATTTTAAAGCTTAGAATCTCAGCTTTTTAATGCATCTAATCACTTTGATCAACTCCTAACGAGAGCTGAGTTATCACTCTAAAACAGAGTGTTCCCCTGCAGGCGCCACCTAGCTGCGAAATAAATCATCATAATATTTTTCAAAACTATTACCTTGATCAACTTAAAATAGGTGTCATTTGAAAGCTTAGAGTCTGAAATTTACAATGAATGTAGCCAATTTGATAAACTCCTATGTAGTGCTGAGTTATTTGCTGATAAATAGAAAAAAAACAAATTTATAATTTATAAACTACTTTTTTGTACTACATTCAGCAATATGTCAAATACATCATACAGCTCAAATAGTCCTGTGTCATATGTCATTTGAAAGGTCTCAATTAGTAGAATACAGCAAGCATAATTGTTTCAGGCTTTTTACTAAACTTGAGCGAGATTTTTGTAAAAGAAGCCCTTCAAGAGACCCATGTGTAAACCATACCTGGATGATGGAATTTTAGACACATTTCCGCTCGTGACTTCATGAAACATGCTCCGATTGTGGAAAATGACACATCATTATTTACAGCAGATGCTTACAATTAAAATGAGTCCAAACTCAACATAATCCATCACTCAGAACTAAAGATATTCCTCATGGAGTTCTAACACAAAAAATACCACAGCTCTCACGTTTGGTTTTTGCTCATAACTTCATGAAGCATGCACAGATCGTAGAAAAATGTACATCATTATTTTCAGTAGACTATCACAATTAAAAAGAGCCCAAACTCAGCATAATCCATCACTCAGATCTAAAGATATTCCTAATGGAGTTGTAACACACGAACCCCCACAGGCGCTCACAGAGCCTTGAATATAGATGTAGCCTAGCACTTATGTCGCGTTTTAACTCGTAACTCAATGAAGCATGCATAAATTGTGGAAAATGGCACATCATTATTTACATGAGATTGTTAAGATTAAAAAGAGCCCAAACTCACCATAATCCATCACATGCTCATATGTGTATAAACAATGAACATGCTCCTGAAAATGTTTCAGTCTCTCCCATTCACTTTCAATGGCCCATTGAAACAATGGCCCTCAATGGCCCAGTGGAACACCACAAGTGTAATTCTGTGCCATTTTGTACAAAATAAAAGTTTTTCAAAACAAAATTCCTGGTGAAACATTAGAGTAGACTAGTGTGATCAACAGTAGCCATTTTTTTCATATTTTTTTTTCATATTTACAAATTTACTCATAAATTATTTGTTTTTTACTCAAAAAATGAGATGCCTACTCTCAGATAAATGAGGCCCACGATTAATCAGATGCAAACAGAAATATAAAACCAGTCCTAATTGAAAGAGAACAAGTTGACAAAAAGATTGAATCCAAGATTGGTTGAAAATATGGTATAATGAGTGATTTATAAGCTATTTTTTATAGGCCGGTCATTTTTGACCGGGAACACCACAAGTGTGACTATGTGCCATATTTTTTACAAAACAAAAGTTTCAAAACAAAATTCCTGGTGAAACATTAGAGTAGACTAGTGTGATCAACAGTAGCCATTTTTTTCATGTTTTTTTTTTTTTTCATATTTCCAAATTTACTCATAAATTATTTGTTTTTTTACTCAAAAAAATGAGATGCCTACTCTCAGACAAATGAGGCCCACGATTAATCAGATGCAAACAGAAATATAAAACCAGTCCTAATTGAAAGAGAACAAGTTGACAAAAAGATTGAATCCAAGATTGGGTGAAAATATGGTATAATGAGTGATTTATATGTTTTTTTTTTTTTATTGGCCGGTCATTTTTGACCGGGAACACCACAGGTGTTATAGGGTTTTGAACACCACATGAGGGTTAAGGCTGAATGCACGGATCATGCGTTTTGTGTTTGCGTTCGCTTAAGACATAACCGACTATGTAAGACTATGTTTTTTGACATAATTTGGAGTGAATGTGTCCACTGAAGCGCAGCTAGGCATGAAAGAGAGCTCAACTTCACACGCTGTCTGAGAGAAGTGTCTTTCAGGGCCGTGCTTCAGATGTTAAACTTCACACACAGCACACGAGTTACCAATTCCCTTTCGCTTGTTCCACTTCCTTGAAAATTTACATTGGAGAGGCTGAAACTTTCGTGATGATGAAGCACTGACCCGTCAACTGTACAGAGCATCATTCATGTTTGTTCATGTTCATGTTGTCTCAACATTGCATTTGTTAGAATTGGAGAAAAAAAATGCTATTGGTCAAATAGTGACTGACAGCGTTTCACACACTCGCTGATTTTAACTCGCATTTGGCTCATGAGTGTTCATTATAGGCCCTGTTTACTGTATTTAATAATAAAGTAGTTCAGTCTGAACAGTGTCTCGATTATATATACTGTATGTTCAGTGGTGTAGTCTAGTTTTTTGTAGTGAGTATACTGTAATATACCCCCACCACCACACTCACTAATGCATACATATGCATCGACATGTAATTGAGAGCATTATGAAATATTAAGTGTTATCAACATGTCAATTTATTATAAGCAACACAAGACTTTAACAGCCAATGACATTTACAGCTGGGGAGACTGAACTGATTTTATACTGTTTAGTGTTAATCACCATCTAACTCAGCCAGTTAAGAGCTACATTTAGCCTTAGATGTTATATGAATATGGTCCCTGAAGCACAGGTTTTATCAGCTGACAATTAAAAAAAATATATATATACATACTTTTTTTTTTTTTAACATAGGCACAAATACAAATTTACTTTTAGAAATTGTGTTTTTGGATAAAAATTGTGTTATTGTTTGGGCAAGTTTACTGTTTAAATTAAAACATGTATGAAAACTTGTGTGATATTCCCTTAAAATAACGTTTTAATAGATTTTATTATTATTATTATTATTTAAAAAATCATTTTACTGTGCAATTTCTTTCTAATTTCTTTGAGTTAGATCGAACTTTTATTTTGGTGGGTTGTAGACATTTGAGTTTCTGTGTGTTTTAATAAACTATTATTATTATTAGGCCTACTTGAAGTATACTCTTCTGTGCAATAGTAATATATTTCTGTTATAATTTCTTCAAGTTATACCGAACTTTTATTATGACAGGTTGTCGTAAAGACATTACAGTTTCTGTCTGTATATGATACGAATGAATGACGATAGTTTTATCAAATGAAATGGTGAAATTCTCGTGAAGTGAGTGACTCTCATAGCAGCTCTGTGATGAAGTGCACATATGTAGCCTACATCATGTCTCAATACAGTGAAACGCTGAAAACACCACGAGCGTGAGTCACGCGTGCTTCAGTGTGTGTGTGTGTGTGTGTGTGTGTGTGTGTAGTGGAGCACACATTGAGCGCTCATTCCCAGAGACACGTAGAACAATTGCAGTCTCTTTTAACTTTAATATTCACAGACACTAGTCCATATCGAGATTTGATTCATTGTACAGCCCTACTTTTGATTTATTCATTCAAAAATAGCCAAATTCCGTGACGTTCTGCTTAGAAATCTCCATTTGTGACTGGATTCCGCGATTCGATCCGTGTCGCTTCGCAAACACAGACGGGGTGAATTTATGAATGAAAGTGAAAGTTCTGACACAAAACGAAGTTGTTACGTATCCTCACGATTTTTTAAGTGGGTATACGGAAATCCTTGGCCTTTTCTAGTGGGTATACGCCGTATACCTGCGTATCACGTAGACTACACCACTGTTATGTTAGAGAGTTTATGAGGACAATGATGTTCAACTCACCCTTCACAGAGAGAGAAAGAGAGCTTGATGTTGATGAGTTTGGTCTTCCATCTCTCTGTCCTTTACACCTGTACTGACCCTGATCAGACTCAGTAGCTCCTCTGATAGTGAGAGTGTCTCTGTTTACAGTGTAACGATAATCAGACGTCTGTAATATTACACTGTCTTTATACCACTCATATCTCCAGTCACTGTGATCAGAGTTTATCTCACACTTCAGATTGACTGTTTCTCCAGTGAATACAGGACTGTCTGGTGTCACAGTCACTGTAGATGTGGGTAAATCTGAGAAGAAAGACAGAAACACAAACTGACTCAAACTCTTTCAGTGAAAAAGTAAAATAATTACATTTTGTAAATGTTTTGAGGATGCTGAAGATCTCAATAATGAAGTTTTATTGCAGCAACAGTGACAAAGTGCATTAAAGCCCCTGCGTTCATCAGAGTCAGAATAAACCCTGAATAATCTCTGCTCAAACGTTATATACTGTATTACATTCTTCTTCCAGCTCTACATGTAAATTAAGTTTTGTCTTAAAAGTAAATTGAGGATAACAATGAAAGTGAAAGTCTTCCGTTGATATTGTTTGAGACGGGAACTCCATGTATCCTTCATGTATCTTCTGAACGATTATTCTCGCCGTCACACTGCCGTTTCACACTAGACTAGCAGTGACTAACATTTCTCACACTATATGGTTTATAGATGATTTTATCTCATATTTCCTAGTATTAGTTGTGTTTTGCTGTTGTACTGTCATTAGTTTTGTCATGTCAGTTGTTTTGAGGCTCTGGCTCCGTCACGATCTCAGACAAACACCTCTGACTCGCCATAGAAAGCAGAATGAAGCTCCTGAAGGAGAGATGAAGATCTCCAACTACAAGCTCATATGAGGAGATACTGAGTCTGAATCAACTTCATCAGACTATCTGAAGACTTCATGAACTCATTTAACATCATTATCTGTGAGTCACGTCATTCTCTCTGACTTCAGCACAAAACTCATCTTTACTGAACTCAATCGCTTAAATGTCCTTTTCTGTTCTCATTATACTCATAAATATCTCCTGTAACCATAGTGACAGTAGCTGCATTTACATGGAACCTAATTGTAACGACTGGACGATCAAACACCCCTAACAGAACGAAAATATAAGTCCAATATGAATGATCAATATATTAAATGGTTTAACCTTATTTTTGAAAATATACATAATAATAATATATTGTGTTAATATATTACAATATATTGAATAATACATAAGGAATTGCCACTTTTAATATATTGAAAAATATGTGACAAAATATTTACTAATTTATCATAATGTATGTATTTTTATATTCAGTAATACACTTCATAATATATAGATGTATATGTGATCAGATATGGTACTACATGTGTTATATATTGCAGATATATTTACTCATGCAAAACAAACACGTATACACATTTTTTTATTTTTTATTATTTGCATTATAAATATTTCATATTTTCAAGCAAATTACTTTTAAAGCACAAGCAACCCTGCATGTACTAAAGTATTTAAGAGACTATCACTGTTCTGAGGAGTGCACAACAATTGCTTTAAAATATAGTAATTATAATCTTAATGGTGTTTAGCCAATCATCAAATGACCCCAGAAACTCACACATACTAGAAGAACTTTTATATTCCAAAATAATAGAACATTAAACACTAACAGATCTCCCCTATATTAATATTGAGCAAAACACATTAAATAACACTTAATTTTAACATTTGCTCTCCTTTCAGAAGTCAGTCAGAAGCAAAGCATGCTGGGAACTAGAAATCTGCTGTAACTCATTCCGTGTGTGTGTGTGTGTGTGTGTGTGTGTGTGTGTGTGTGTGTGTGTGTGTGTGTGTGTGTACATACATTCACATTTATATGGGAACATCTATGTGCAATATATGTACACAATAAAGGATACAACTTTGTGAATATTACACGTAATGCTATCTATTTTTGTCTTAATTTATAAATATTTTTGATTCAATAATATATAGCCATACATGGACAATGCATATATTGCAGTATATTGAAAAATATAAGCGCTATTTTCCCATATATGGAAATGTATTATGTAATATATTGCATTGTATTTTGCAGTATATTCTGATATATTTTTGTACCATAAGGGAATTAATTCCACTTAATCTTTACAACTCCTCGCCCAGGAAGACTCTGTGATGTCTGGTTGCCCCACTGTGAATTATCACCCTTTTGCTCCACTCACACACTTCAAAGACACTTGGGACATTTTATTGTTCTGAATGAGAGAACAGTACAGGCCACACACACACACACACACACACACACACACACACACACACACACACAAATAATACAAAAATACAAAAATAAAAACAGACATGCAATCCCATAGAAATGAAATTATCTCCACTAATTCAGTGATAAATCTGCTTAATGAATTAACATGCATTTCCCCAGTACAGGAATCTCCCCAGGGCTCCTATCAAAATATTCTTAATTTAATGACTCACACTTTGGTGGACATCACCATCTCATAGAATGCAGTTTGTGTTTATTACATTTATCAGAGCATAAATGCACACAAACTGGCAGATTACTCCAATCATGCAAATGAGTCAGCTTTTCAAAAAAAGGAACTTCCCCGCTTGAGAATCGCACATTTCTCATTGGTCAAGCCAAAACTCAAGGGTGTGACCTCGGTGGAACTTTAAAGGGGTCATATGATGGTTCTAAAAAGAACATTAGTTTGTGTATTTGGTTTAATGCAATGTGTTTACGTGGTTTTAGGTTAAAAAAAGTAATTATTTTACACATACTGTACATTATTCTTGCTCCTCTATGCTCCGCCTTTCTGAAACGAGTCGATTTTTACAAAGCTCATCGTTCTGAAAAACGTGTTGTGCTCTGATTGGCCAACGATCCAGTGCATTGTGATTGGCCCAAAAACCTTAAGTGTGTGACAGAAGAGTTGATAGACTATCAATACTGAGTGTTCGCTGGACGAACAGATTCATTGATGGTAATATTAAGTCAGTTACATGAATTTAATGAAATTAACTGATCTGAATATACAGATTAATCCGACTGTAATCGGACCAGTAGCACAATCAGAATAAATAAGTAACATGTAACCACATCAGTCGGAATGAATTGGCCAGATCTGATTAAAATTTCATTTGGATTGTAAGGTTTGGTTTATTCCTTTTGTAATCCGATCGAGAGGACATTTAACACTTGATCGGATTGAAAAACGAAACTAGAGAGTACTGCGTATGTGCAATGGCGTAGAACAGGCATAATGACAAAAGACGCGCTGAACAAGCTGTTCTTCCTATTAAATTAAGTGTCATAAATGAGTGTCCTGTCATTCTGAAATTCTCTTACCACTCACTGTCTGTGAAATGGACCAGGACAGTCCTCGTTTCAGACTCTCATCCACAGACGACACAGTTTTGGGCCCGGCAAGGGGCTCTTTTACTGCTTGATAAATAAAAACAGCATGGCTCAACGGATCATGTGCTCGTCGTCACATAATTAGGACCCGAAATAGATAAAAATTAAATCTGCTTTTTAAAACAAAACTAAAAAATGGGATGGTTAGTGTAGCCAAGTCAATAGGGGGCGTTGCTGAGGGTATCCATAGAGGGTGTAATTTCCCTTTAAATATGCCACTTCCTATGAGTGGAATGGTTGCAGTGTCTGAAATTTTTGGCATGGGCTGCGTTCCAGTCCACTTTTAGAACTTCCCTAAGCACTTCCCCTCGGGGGAATCCCTGCCGCCATTTTGAAGTGCGTTCCACTTCGTGAAGTGGACGAGGGAAGTTTATATGGACAGATCCTCGTTCCCTCGATTTTGACCGAGGGAGCGAGTCTACTTCAAATGTACACTTCAGGCACCTATATGTCCCACAATGCAGTACGATTGTGATGTCACCACAGATCTCGTCTAATCACCACCACAGCAAACAACTCTATGATATATTAATTATATATTTTTATTTTATTTAAAACAACCCAAACACACCTATAAACATTTGGATGCTGCATTAAACAAATTCTTAAAAAAATTAAATAAAAATAGTAATAAATCGACTCCACAGCTGAATCCAAGTGATCAAGGGCTTAGGACGTTCCAATTCAGCCTATTGCAGTTTCCGCCAGTAGTGGGCACTCGTGCACTGTAAGCAATGACGTACATCTGAGTGAACGAGACGGAGGCAAGTTAGCGAGTGGTCGCTGGAAGAACAGGGATCATTGAAGGGTTGTGGTCAAAATCCCTTGTCTCTTAAATAATTAAATCAGTATGTTTTGGTAGTCTGTCCTGATGATAGTGAGCTCAGGCCCTCTCCAACCTTGAGGAAACTGTGATTCTCTAGTGCTTTTGTGTGTGTATTGGATGTTCTGTGCAGATCTCGTATAGGAATTATGGAAAACTTCGGTATGCAACAACAGACTCAGAGACGCCTTTCCACGACCTCCAAGGTCACCACAGGACTAAATCTAGGAATCGGGCGACAACTATCTTGACTAATGGCAGCATACTCTCATATCTATCCTTGTGTGAACATGTGTTTTTGATTTTATGGACTCTTCTTAGCCAATCAGAAGCTAACCTGTAAGCAATGATGTCATTCATGCCCTTGGAAATGGTATAACTGGTGTGAGATTTTGTGTAAGGTAGAGTCTGGTCTGCGATCTCCTCGTGGGACTCTGATGCTGGCTCTACCTATGAAACTGCAAACTATTCTTCAGTAAATTTGTATCTATTTGATTGAACCTCACAACTCCTGGTCTTCTTTCATCATATCTGGTTCTGGGTCCTTAAGCTGTAACCCCCTTACATCATGAACTGAGAATTAAAAATGTCCTTAATCTTTTGACAGTTAAGTGTTCGTTATACTATAAAAATACCCTGAAAGTTTCAAAACTCAAAACTTCCTTGTTATTCCAAAAACTGCTTTTATTGAAACCATGGCCAGAAAACTACAGGATCTCAAAATTGGAGACAGGTGCACTATGGAATGACGGTGCACTGGATAGACAGCATTAGCTTTAAACGCGAGAAGACTGCTCTTGCCTGCAAGAGGGTGAGAGGAAGACACACTTACGATGTCATTGCTAGCGAAATAAAACAGGTTCATTCAGCCTTTGGACTATCACATAAAGTAGCAGCATGTGTCACCGATAATGGCAACAATTTTGTAAAAGCCATTAGAATGTTTGAATCCCATCCCATCCTGATGGATCTGACTCTGACGAGCCATCTGATGATGAGGAGGAAGAGGAGGAGAAGGAGGAGGAGGAGGAGGAGGAGGAGAAGGAGGAGGAGGAGGAGGAGGAGAAGGAGGAGGAGGAGGAGGAGGAGGAGGAGGAGGAGAAGGAGGAGGAGGAGGAGGAGGAGGAGGAGGAGAAGGAGGAGGAGGAGGAGGAGGAGGAGGAGGAGAAGGAGGAATATATCTTTTAAAAACTTCTCACGATTAGTTATAGTAAAATAAAAAATCTTACTAGTAACATTCGGAATAAATACTAGTATCTAATAAATAGGTACTAGTATCTAATGAATAAGTACTAGTATCTATTGAATAAGTACTAGTATCTATTGAATAAGTACTAGTATCTAATGAATAAGTACTAGTATATATTGAATAAGTACTAGTATCTAATGAATAAGTACTAGTATATATTTAATAGGTACTAGTATCTATTTAATAGGTACTAGTATCTAATGACTTAGTACTAGTGTTTATTGAATACATACTAGTATCTAGTAATAGTTACTAGTATCTAAAAAATAAGTACTAGTACCTAATAAATAACTACTAGTATCTAATATATATGTACTAGTCACAATTGGAATACATACTAGTCAGAACTGAATAGTTGATATCTGAATGACAGATCCCCATAGAAGTCAATGGCAACATTTTTTATTTGTTACTAGTAACAAAAGAATAGTTACTAGTCACTATTGGAATAAGTACTAGTATCTAATGAATAAGTACTAGTATCTATTTAATAGGTACTAGTATCTAATGAATAAGTACTAGTATCTTTTTAATAGGTACTAGTATCTAATGAATAAGTACTAGTATCTAATAATAAGTACTAGTAACTAATGAATAAGTAATAGTATCTAATAAATAAGAACTAGTATCTAATGAATAAGTACTAGTATCTAATGAATAAGTACTAGTATCTATTTAATAGGTACTAGTTTCTAATGAATAAGTACTAGTATCTAATGAATAAGTAATAGTATCTAATAAATAAGAACTAGTATCTAATGAATAAGTACTAGTATCTAATGAATAAGTACTAGTATCTATTTAATAGGTACTAGTTTCTAATGAATAAGTACTAGTATCTAATGAATAAGTACTAGTATCTATTTAATAGGTACTAGTTTCTAATGAATAAGTACTAGTATCTAATGAATAAGTACTAGTATCTAATAATAAGTACTAGTAACT
Organism: Leuciscus idus; assembly: GCA_021554675.1. NCBI lineage: Eukaryota > Metazoa > Chordata > Actinopteri > Cypriniformes > Leuciscidae > Leuciscus > Leuciscus idus. The sequence continues at coordinate 11,311,372 of CM038622.1, forward strand.
AATGAATAAGTAATAGTATCTAATAAATAAGAACTAGTATCTAATGAATAAGTACTAGTATCTAATGAATAAGTACTAGTATCTATTTAATAGGTACTAGTTTCTAATGAATAAGTACTAGTAACTAATGAATAAGTAATAGTATCTAATAAATAAGAACTAGTATCTAATGAATAAGTACTAGTATCTAATGAATAAGTACTAGTATCTAATGAATAAGTACTAGTATCTATTTAATAGGTACTAGTTTCTAATGAATAAGTACTAGTTTCTAATGAATAAGTACTAGTATCTAATGAATAAGTACTAGTATCTAAAGAATAGGCACTAGTACCTAAAGAATAAGCACTAGTAGCTAATGAATAAGTACTAGTACTTAATGGAATAGATACTAGTATCTAAAAAATAAGTACTAGTAGCATGAAAATAGAGACTAGTCGGTTAAAATGATTAAATGTTAAAACGGCTTGCCATAGAGTGGCGTAGTCGAGAGCAGTTAAAAGCACCCCTATTTCCCCATTACAGTTAGTATGCAACAACAGCGGGAAACTATGTGAAGTGTGCGCATGTCAAAAGATCAAATCCGATCAGAAGCTTATGACATACAAACACGCACATCAACACGATCACATTTTTAGCGTTCCTGTAAACACTGCGTTCGGATTCATCAATCAGAATGAATTCATTCAGAGTCAGACTGAAGCAAAAAGTGTCCATGTAAACGTAGCTGAAGCGTAGTGACTAAAGTAAATAGCAAAGATGGAGACGTCCTTAACTGGAATGTCACAATTTACATGATATTAAAATAAATCAGAAAATTACAAGTTGTGCAGTGCAGAATGACCGTCTCACTGAATCACATCATATACAACTAGATTGTCCAGTGCTGATCTGTCCATACAGCACAGTGTACTTAAAGGTGCATTAAGCAACTTTTCATGTTAAAAATACCCGTTTTCTAACCCATACATGCTTAAACAATTGCCTGATGGGCTGAATGAGCCCTTCCCTGATCACTGAGATTGTCTCTATAATCCTGTAAAGTAAAATAAATAAGAGGGATTCGGGCCGGAATTTTAGACTGGGCGTGACGTCAAGCGCGTTCACGGCACATAGCTATGTCTGCAGGTTTGTGTATTCGCCGGCATTCTCCGTAGAAGATGGATTGTAAGAGACCTGCTTGTAGTTCATTTCAAACACCAACGCAAACTCCACGCAAGATAAAAAAAAAGAAAACTTGTCTCTAGTGCAACCAAAAGGGCAAAATTGGACTCAGACAGGCGTCGGAATAAGACGAGAGTAAACATAGGGAAGGCTTTCAATAAATGGAGAGATCTCCGGTCTGCTCTAGGGCTCAAACGGGATGCTCAGTTGGCTTTTTTCAAAATATCTACTAAATAAATCTGCACTACATGTAGTTTAATGATTTGCTATTCGATTAAAACAGTTCAAATATCTTGAGTGTGATATAAAATGCTGATATATAAGTTCGATAATTAGACACAAATTTTGAGCAAATTACTGCTTAATTAGGATGTATTGCTATTGGAATATGCTACTTAGCAGATCAATAAAACAGGCTAAACCCCCGCAAATCTTCGGCGGATTAGCCTGTTTGGCTTTTATGGTAACGTCATAGTGCCATTTAATTGTTTATTACCTTGTGACAATTGAGTGTACTTTTTTGACCGACTGTGCTTTGAGCTTTTACAAAGTAACAACTTATATTGTTCATGAACGTGTTTCCATAATAATACAATCATAAGTGGATACAGTAAACACATAACACAGTTCAACATGGAGATAGATGGAAATAAAAAACTAAGTTTTCTACTACCCCCTTTTTTCCCTCACACATAAGTGTGTAATTTACTCAATTGCCTTTCCTTTCACATATTTAAAATGACTTGCAGATTTATAACTTTATTACCTCTGAAGACATGATTGTAAACAAAAGATTTGCGGCTGATGCTCCTTTGGTTATGAACAGCTCGTGCTCGTGCAAGCGTGCGTGTGCGTGTGGTCCATGAGCGTGCACATCTCTGGCTGCAGTTTCACTTGCCGCCAGAGGTGGCATAGTTCTGCAAAAACTCAGAATCTTGCATAATGCACCTTTAATGTTGGCATGAAATGGAAATTCAATATATTTTCTTAATGCATGTTAGTGATCCTATTGGGAACGATTCATCCATATTGTACATTATTATTATTTTTCACCCTGTAATTTTTTATCAAAGTATTACAGCTGGATCTTCAGATGAAATGACAGATTGCTCAGACTTATATATATATTACATGGGCGTCGGAAGAAAAAAAAAAGTGAGTGGGTCCTCCCCCAGAAAAATATTACTGGAGTAAATAAATACCATGTATTCTGGTGCCTTTTAATTAAACAAGTAAACTAAACTCCACTTCACGCCGGGCGGTTCTTTGCCTCCACGTCGTGCATTAAATGCACAGCTATCGGTGGATTATCACCCTAATTCCATGGTCATTTTCCAGCAATGACAACTTAAAGCTGTTATTGATGTTTGCAACGCAATATTTGACTGGAAGGGTACAACGGGCGGTTACTTTCGTCAGTTGCGGCTCGTTGAGAAATACAATGTAGCGATTCAGCGGAAATGGAGTTTAATTTATCAGGGAATTCCTCAAGTGGAATGGATTTGACTGACGGCACTCTGAAAAGCGAACAGACAAATGCGCTGAATTAGAGACGGTAAAAGTGAGTGGGTATAATACATAGGTATAATATCATTGGTCTTAAAAAGTGGGTGGGTCTTGTCCCATGTATATGGTTCAATGGTTCCGACGCCCATGTATATATATATATATATATATATATATATATAATTTAGTCCACTTAAACTCTACATGTTTCTTACAATTGATTACAAGCTCACATTCAGATCTTCCTCTGTTCTCGAGTGAAACATTCACATTTCATAATGCAATCAATAAACAGTGACAGTTGAAGCATAGAAACAAGGCCCTGCCATAAAGTTATTTCACTACTTCTGTTTCATTCTGACTTTAAAATATTAATGTGACTATTAATGATAAAGTCACTTCAGTTATGGAATGCAGTTTTCACTCTCAAAATCACTGATAACACATTATCTGTCTTATAAAGATACACTTTATGTCGTTGTGCATCAGACAGAATACCCAGCAAACGCAACGTACCCAACCTTCTAACAACGTTTTATCAACATGGCAAAAAGGTTGCTATAAATACTTTGTGTGGTGAAGGTTGTTAGAGCGTTGTCACAATGTTGACAATAAACCACCATTCAGGGACATTGCTTAAGGTTGTGTGCCAATTGTGTCTTGACAACCAAATATTATGCAGTTTTAATAAAGTTGAATTAACGTAACCTTAATACTCTTCAAAGTGTAAACTTGCAGGTGTTGATTATGATTAGGCTAATTTACTGATAGCCCTATTAAATAATAATAATAAGGATAAACAATATTTAAAGGGGGGGTGAAATGCTATTTCATGCATACTGAGTTCTTTACACTGTTAAAGAGTTGGATTCCCATGCTAAACATGGACAAAGTTTCAAAAATTAAGTTGTACGTTTGATGGAGTATTTCTGTGCCAAAAATACTCCTTCCGGTTTATCACAAGTTTCGGAAAGTTTTTTTCGAGTATGGGCCTGTGTGACGTCAGATGGGGCGGAATTTACTTATACGGGTCCTAAGGGCACTTCTCCCGGAAGGGCGCGCGCGCACCCGTAGACCAGAGCGAGAGAGTGAAAGCAGTACGCCCATCAAAGCGCTGTGCTCGGCTTTACCCCGGATTTCCACCAACTGCGGAACGGCTGCGGATCGGCTCCGCTGCGTGTCGGCTCCGCTGCGTGTCGGCTCCGCTGCGTGTCGGCTCCGTGCTCCGCTGTCCTTCAATACCCACCAGGTCCGGATTTGTTGCGGAAAGGCTGCGGCCATGACTCACAGCTGAAGTCATGAGGACCCACGAGATCTCATGAATTCACGTGTGATCGCGCGATAAAAGTGCTGAATTGCTGCGGAGCTCTCCGGCATCCGGCAAAAATAGAAGCTCTGCGTATCTGCTCCGGAGGGCTGCCATATTGACTCCACCGCCGTTCCGGAGCGGATCCGCAGCCGTTCCGCAGTTGGTGGAAATTGGGGGTTAGGGAAGTCATCGGCTGCGCTGCAGTCAAAGGACTTAAAGAAATAAACAATGTCACCAAAGAAGTGTGTTTTTGGTTGCCAGGGCAAGACAACCCTGCACAGATTCCCAAAGAACCCAGCGTTAAGGGACCAGTGGATGGAGTTTGTTTTTCCAGAGCATCAACGGAGTTGTGCAAGTGTTCTTGGTTGTTCCCTGCATTTCGACGATGATTGTTTTATAAACAAGGCCCAGTTCGACGCCGGATTTGCAGATCGTCTAATGCTTAAGGACGGAGCAGTCCCAACGATAAAGGTTCACGGTCGTGCGTTGGAACCGCAGGCGGTGAGTAAAACTGCTTCAAATGTCTGTGTGTTGTTAGCTATCGGCGCGTAATCACGGCTCGTGATTCTTTAGCTCCGCCCACACGGCACGCCTCCAGCCGCTCGTTTTTTTTCCGGTGTTAAGGATCAACTAGGGGGACGCGCGTGCACGCAGATAGTTTTACCTGGATTTCCAGCAGATGTTGAACGGTGACAGATTCGTCACAGCGAATCTTTCACTGAGCAGATTTAAAAGCTTTCCACGTTATTGGTAAATGTTTGTATCATATTAGGACACTAATGTCGCTGCTCCGCTGAATGTTTCAGACGCCTTTAAGGGAAGTTTTAATGTGTTTTAATTTCACGACACACAGACCACGCCCACATTATTTTGTTACATTCGTTTTAATGAAATTGAATATCTGATGACAACTGTAAGTAGATTAAATAAATTATGCTTTTGACATTGTGTCTTTGCAGTGTATGTGTATTCGCAGATTATTGTTATGATGCCAATTTGTGGCTTAATTTAAATTGAGCAGCAATACTGCTGTGGTAAAAGGGATGTCAAGCATTTATTTATTATTTATTTTAATGTTACTGAGGAATGAGTTAAAGCATAAAGCATACAGTAGGCTACACTCCATAAATGTTCCTAAAGAGTGTTGAAAATTGAGAAGCCATAGCTTATGGTTCCCCAGTGAATTACCCACAGCATTTATTCAGGGGAATGTTCAACAAACATATTTATTAGCTAACAGGTATGAAAGTAACAATAACAAAAGGAAGAAAAAAATAGGCAAATGTGCATGCATGCAGGACAGCTGTATTTGCCAACAGTGGAAGATCTGACCACACAGTCCCACCTTCAACATTCTGAACATTCAATCTAAGGAAGGGAGAATAAACTATAGACTAAGTTACATGTTAATGAAGAACAGTTACTTGTTTTGCAATGTATATGTAAACATTTTTCTTACCCATTGGCCAGTTTGGCCTTCATACCTATGCTACTCTTCATCTAACATAATCATGTTATATTAGTAAATAAATGTCGCAGTTGTATTATCTTTTTAAGAACAATTTAACACACCATCACCCTTCATTCTCCTCTTTATATAATCACGCTCCTTTCTTGAGCAGCAATCGGGATATTGGTTATCCTGCAAAGTTTTTGATTTGTCTAACTTTAATTGCATCCATTTGCTGTGGCAGTATATGGCCTAACAACGACACTTAATTTATAGACCTTTTAATCTGTTCCTACGGTTAGCAGACAACAATAATGAAAGCACATGATGTGATGAATAACAAGTAAAGAGAATATGTTAATGAGATTCATGGTACCAGTCAAATGAAGAGAACTGGCATAATTAAAATGTATATTACATAAAAAGATTGTGTCATATTTCTTTTGTTAAAGAGGTCAGCAAAAAAGTAAACAATAAAGCATTTCCTATTGTTTTAGAGAGGGTCATGCTATTCGTGTGAGGTGACAAATGATTAAGAGGTTAGTGATGTAGGCCTATGAGAATATTAGCCATAGAGAATATTAGTATATATTTGTAATAATTCATTATCACTATATCATATGTTTTGCTTATTTCAGTAATACAATTTGTGGTTGCCTCTCAGTGTTTTTCACAGGACTTAAATCACTAAAGACAAAGTGTTCTCTACATGTACAATAGAAGACATTAGATACACAACATTCAAGTTCATGCTCCTACTGAGCATAATGTACATTTACACATTTGGCAGACGCTTCTATCCAAAGTGACTTACATTGTATTTCAAGGTACACATTTACATTCTTATTAGTTCTTACTTTCCATGGGAATCGAACCCATGACCTTAGTGTTGCAAGCGCCAACGTTCTACTGTTTGAGCTACAGGAGCGACACAATGTGCAATTTAATATTACTATATTTGCTATATAGAATTGTTCTGAAAGAAGAAGAGTCAAAATTATAATTTTTATTATTTATTTTTATTTATTTTTTTATAAATCTGTTGAAAATGTTACAAGTTCATGAGATAGTTAACTTCATGACCCTATAAGCATAGCTGCTTTATGTCCAGGGAAAAGGATACAGAGGTGTCAGAGCTGGTTGTACAGAAAAGAGATCTTAATATAATCAGCAGAGTAAAATAAGCTGATAAGTGTTTATATAAAAAATAATAGATCCATTATAAAATTAGGCTATATGCAGATCAATAAATGCAACTTGTTGAAAAAAATGAAATGACTTTGCAATTTATGTTTCTTTTAGGTAGCCTAGCTACTTTAATTTAATCTACATCTGTTGTTATTTGTGATTAGAACTCATGACAACACACTACAGAAAATATGATACACTAAAGTTGAGAAGAAGATTCTTACACGTCTTCTGAAGTGCGCTGACAAGTCTTGTTCATCCAATGAAACCGAATGCCCCATGTTAACATAGGCGTGGTTTCTGAGCTTGACACTAAAGCATGTTAAACTTCTTTGAAATTGCATCAAATACGCAGGAATATACACTTCAAAAAACAAATCGCTTTATTATGCATACCAGTGTGTACAATTGGTGAAACATACGTTTTTAATCATGGATCCGTGAAAAAATGGCTGCGACGAATCTGTAGCCGTCTAACATCTGCTGGAAATCCAGGTAAAACTATCTGCGTGCACGCGCGTTCCCCCAGTTAACATGACCCCCAGTTGATCTGTAACACCGGAAAGACTCGGTACAGCCTATCTTTCTTTTATAAATATAATAAAACTAAAGACTTTTTGGAGATATGAAGGATGTAATACTACTCTATAGGTACTCAAGATTAACATGAGATTGACTGAAACTGAGTGTTTCACCCCCCCTTTAAAAAAACCCGATATAATTATCTAACATCTGACTAATTAAAAATGTACCTCAAAACATAACATGCTAAATGGGGGATATCTATAGACCTATCTAGCATAAAAACAAAAATTGTCAGAACGTCGTCTCTCAGTTGCTGAATGTCGCGTAGCAACGTTGCTACAGCCCTGTCACGTCTTACAATTCTACGTTGTTACAATGTTGCGAGCACGTAGACATTGATGTTGCCATAGCAGAAATGCAACGTGCCACAGACGTTGCCACAATGTAAATGTGTTTGCTGGGTAATGACTAAAGGTGAATTACTTCAGTCCTCTTGGCTGATTCAGAAGAATGTAAGAAAAGTGTTGAACCACAAATACTGAACAGATTAAAACAGATGTGAATATGAACACTCACCTGATACAGTCAGTGTAACAGCAGCATTGATGCTTTTTGCTTCACATCTGTATCTATCACCATCAGACACAGATGTGATGTTGTAGACTCTCTCGGTGCTGTCTGGAATGTTTGAACCTTTTCTAAACCATCTGTACCTCCACTGAATGTCTCCTCCTCTCTGTATGTCACATGTGAGAGTGACTCTCTCTCCTCTGAACACACGCTGATCTGGCTTCACCGTCACTACAGGTTTCACTGAGAAACAGAAGTAAACATTGAAAATGTTTGTTATGATGTGTGTTATGAGCTCAAAATGTCCTTATGTGAAAAACATCATGATATTAAAGACCTAGTTTGTGTTTTTGACAAAAACAAACAAACAAACAAAAATATTGGTAAAAACCTGTAGTCTACTGTACTAACATCTGTACATGAAAAACATGAAGGAAAACCTTTGAATCATTGCATGTGTCCTGTTTCACACTAAAGTGCCCCATTATGCTATTTTTAAGGTTCCTAATTTTGTTTTGGAGTCTCCAACAACGGGTTTACATGGATGTAAAGTCACAAATTATTTAAAACTTTATCGACAAAATGAACTAGCTTCCGAAAGACGGCCGTACACATCGATTTACACCAGAAGAGTAACAATTGAACTTGAACTCAAAGCTTACGCTACTCCTACATCTACGTCATACATCGTCGTGTTACTCTCCTGGCGCAAGTCGACTTGTGTACGGCCGTCTGCCATAGTTATTTTAGTCAACAAAGTATTAAATATGGACATTTTTCTTACACAAACGCATCGCTTCACTTCAGAAGGCCTTTATTAACCCGTCAGAGTCTGTGGAGCTCTTTAATGATGGATATGATGCACTTTTATGGACTTCAAAAAATGGATTGTGTGTCCATTCACTGCCATTATAAAGCTTAAGAGCCAGGGCATTTTTTAATATAACTCTGATTGTATTCGTCTGAAGGAAGAATGTCATATACACCTAGGATGGCTTAAGTCAATAGAAGATTAAGATGGAGTAAATCATGGGTTAATTTAGATTTTTGGGTGACCTATCACTTTAACACTCCAGTTACTCTGCATGAACCAAGCAGTTGACTTGAATGAGGGGCAAATTGTACATTTCTTAATGTTTTCTCATGAATCTGAAAGTACTATTTTGTGAGAAAAAAAAAAAAATAGAAAAGAATCAAAAGTTCTGCTCGTCGAAGCAGTTCTGCTGCGTTTGATCTTTCGTAACGAATTTCTTCTCCTAATATTGTATCATAAAATCATATAATCATACATTCTTTGTTGAAATATACAGAAATTTAAATGACAAATATGAAGATTTTAAATATGAAGGAATTCCCAGTGCAAGGATATAGTCTCTTCTAGCACACAGAGCCGCCGCTGCATGAAGAGTTGCCAAATCCACGTTTTCTTCCTTGGAATTGAGCTACTTTTACACTTTTGCTGCGGGTTGTATATTTTCAAAACTTGTCTTTATTATATGTGGTTTCTAGCATTAGTAACTTTTACAACAATTGTAACTTTTAGTCTCCGCCGAGGGAGGCGGCGCGCTAACACCGACTGTCAGTGGCTAGCGCAGCTCTTCAGATCAGGAGAGTGAGGTTTACACACACAGCTCTTACTGGAGCCCGTTATACCATTAATGACAAATTACATTCATTCTCATTTTTTATACAGAAAAATTACTGTATTATTCTGTCATAACGTGTCCCGTGGAGATCAAGGGGAGGTGGTAGATAGGCTCAGGACTCAGACATCATCCAAAGAAGATTTTTATTAAATGTCAGTTGAGAAGTAGGAGTAAATATATTCACAGTGATGTGTCAAAAAACTAAATCTTCATGAAAACTTCAGCAATATGACCACATCTTTTACCTGCCAAGGTTCAGTTTAGACTGTCTTATATAGCCTATGGCAGGCTCATTACACTCAAGACCGTACCAACTGCAGGGGCATCAATACCAAAAACCTTTGTAGCCTAAACATATGACCATTTAACCTTTTAACTTCCAAAAATAATTAAACTAAACTCATTCAGCAACTTAAACTAAATGTAAACACCATAAGACATTTCTCCATGCCTACATTACCAAGGGTTAAGCTCCCTTCCCTATTAATATAAATGGTTTAACCCGACACAAGAAAAAGGGAAGCTGTGGTCCCGCCCCCTCCTTGAGGAGTCACAGGAACAGGAAATGGTGAGTAGACAGCATGTGGGGTCACTGTTTGCAAAGTAGGGATAAATACAGATTTGAAATAATAAATAACAAAAATGCATAACTACAACTTGTCTCTGTGTGGTTAATGAGAACAAACAAAGGAAAACTATAGTAGACGTAACATGTTGTGATGACCGCTGATATGTGCACCTATCTGCAACCAACTCAAACAGCATGTCTTAAACTAATTATAAATGAATGTTATAGAATAATGAACCTAAGGGACTGCACCATAGTCAAAAGAAACACAAAACCATAAATAACAAATATAAAAAAACATAAGCCCATAAACAGTTTGTAAAGACTTCGGCAGTGATGATGTAATCTTAGCACCCGTCATCACATATTCATACAATATTTTTCTGTTGTCTTAAATAACACAGAAATGTATGTAAAATTACAAAAACAATGGTGATAATAATTTGTAAAATCACCACCAGATGGTGCAAAGGGACAGCTGCCACTATAGAGAGGTGCAGGTATGACATCACTTAAAGCCCAAAACACTGAAGCGAGCTGCATTTTAGCACAACTTTCATCATCCCGAAGTCAACGTTTTTGTATGTTTTTGTTTTTGTTTTTTTGTTAAATGGCTGAAATAAGGTCTAAAGAAATAAGACATTTTCACATTTTATTCTACGACATATAATACATCAATATTAACTGGTGATGATATAACATCATTAGGGGTGTGATGGTAAAACTGGCGGTTCGGTACTTACCTCAGTTTTGACATCACGGTTCGGTTAAGGGGGAGAAAACTAAACATTGGTTTTTTTTTTTAAAAATTATTAAATAGTGGTTTACTGAACAAATTGTGTCTGTCTTTAAATGAATTCAGTTATAATTAAAAGTATCTTAATGATAAAATTACTATAATATTAAAGGGTAACAGCAGAGCCTAAATTCAGTTTTTATTTATTTATTATATATATATATATATATATATATATATATATATATATATATATATATATATATACACACACTCACCTAAAGGATTATTAGGAACACCATACTAATATTGTGTTTGACCCCCTTTCGCCTTCAGAACTGCCTTAATTCTACATGGCATTGATTCAACAAGGTGCTGAAAGCATTCTTTAGAAATTTTGGCCCATATTGATAGGATAGCTTCTTGCAGTTGATGGAGATTTGTGGGATGCACATCCAGGGCACGAAGCTACCGTTCCACCACATCCCAAAGATGCTCTATTGGGTTGAGATCTGGTGACTGTGGGGGCCATTTAGTACAGTGAACTCATTGTCATGTTCAAGAAACCCATTTGAAATGATTCGAGCTTTGTGACATGGTGCATGTAGCCATCAGAGGATGGGTACATGGTGGTCATAAAGGGATGGACATGGTCAGAAACAATGCTCAGGTAGGCCGTGGCATTTAAACGATGCCCAATTGGCACTAAGGGGCCTCAAGTGTGCCAAGAAAACATCCCCCACACCATTACACCACCACCACCAGCCTGCACAGTGGTAACAAGGCATGATGGATCCATGTTCTCATTCTGTTTACGCCAAATTCTGACTCTACCATCTGAATGTCTCAACAGAAATCGAGACTCATCAGACCAGGCAACATTTTTCCAGTCTTCAACTGTCCAATTTTGGTGAGCTCGTGCAAATTGTAGCCTCTTTTTCCTATTTGTAGTGGAGATGAGTGGTACCCGGTGGGGTCTTCTGCTGTTGTAGCCCATCCACCTCAAGGTTGTGCGTGTTGTGGCTTCACAAATGCTTTGCTGCATACCTCGGTTGTAACGAGTGGTTATTTCAGTCAAAGTTGCTCTTCTATCAGCTTGAATCAGTCGGCCCATTCTCCTCTGACCTCTAGCATCAACAAGGCATTTTCGCCCACAGGACTGCCGCACACTGGATGTTTTTCCCTTTTCACACCATTCTTTGTAAACCCTAGAAATGGTTGTGCGTGAAAATCCCAGTAACTGAGCAGATTGTGAAATACTCAGACCGGCCCGTCTGGCACCAACAACCATGCCACGCTCAAAATTGTTTAAATCACCTTTCTTTCCCATTTTGACATTCAGTTTGGAGTTCAGGAGATTGTCTTGACCAGGACCACACCCCTAAATGCATTGAAGCAACTGCCATGATTGGTTGATTAGATAATTGCATTAATGAGAAATTGAACAGGTGTTCCTAATAATCCTTTAGGTGAGTGTGTGTGTATATATATATATATCACTGATTCTTGAGAGTCAGGACAAAACACGTTTAAAAAAACTTTTTTTTTAAATACACACTATATCAATTAGAGTCATATGTTTCTGCAGAGAAAGGTCTTAGCTATTTAACCATGTAAAGGAACAGGTTCTAAATAAAAACACATTTTTAACAAATAAACATGTTTCCCTTCAGTCAGACACACTAAAAAGTATACAATTTTAATTCTTCAAATCCAACAAGAATCTAAAGTTCTCTTACGAGAGGTACTCTCGTACTGCGTAAATCTTACGCAAGGGGGAAAATCTCTTTTCCGCGAGATACTGAAGCCAAAAATTATCCTTAATTTTGAAATAATGTAAAACGCGTTGCGGCAGCATGCAGACACAGGCGAGACGGCTTGTGCGCCTATTGGCTGCCCTGCGGCAACTGCAGCAGCCTATCGATAAGGCCCACTCGTGACGTCAGCTCCAATGGGGGCGCTTCGCGCCCAATACGTCACGTCCCGCCAGAATGGGCGTGGTCTAGGGCTATAAACATAGCTTCGAGAGGCTAGCTCACTGATTTTTCATCTCTTCAGCGAAGCTCTCGCATCGCTGGATCCGGAGAGAAGCCGCGCCGTCTGAAAAAGCCTTTCAGCGGGACGAGTCGACACTCTGAAGCCGCTGGCCGCGCCGCCTTCAGTCGCCTTCCTGCTGCGCTATCCGGCGTTATATCCTTTCTCTGCTACTGTGTTTTGTGTATGTGTGTGTGCTCGCCGCCGCGACACACACTCTCATTGCACTAAAAGAGCCGGGCGTCTTTTTCAAGACGCCCCTTTCCTGAGGATCACGCAGCTCTCGCGCTCGCGCTCGCGCTCGCTGACGGCGACCGCCCTCACTGCGAGCCAGTTACTGCCTATGGTGACTCTGAGGACTCACCTGGCATCCTTCTCCGAGACTGCTCCTCCGCCCCCCCCAACCCGCAAAGCTCGCCGGTGCGCCCGCTTGCCTTGCCTGCTTGGGGGATGATACCTGCTCTCCCTCTGTTCGAGCCGCGCAAACCGCGCCGTTCACAGGGGATGTCAGGAGCGGACGGTCACGGGGCTAGCTTTCTCTCTCCCTCTGTTCGAGCCGCGCAAACTGCGCCGTTCACAAGGGAGGCTGGAAGCGGACGATCGGGGTTAGTTTTTCTTTACGTTACAAGAAAGCTACCCTGCCCTTGCGCCCCATTCACGCGTCACTCACCGGCGAAAAGACAACTCAGTTCCCTGATTAGGCGACTGGAAATATCAATATTGCAGCAAACGAGCCTGTTGTAACACGCACGCTTGCAAGCAAACGCCGAAGAAAACATGTTGACGCTCTCTTATATGCTCATGCATCTATACACCTTTGTGTTCCCCCCCTGTGGCTCAGTGGCGGAATCTTAGGTTTTTCGCACGAGAGACCGGGGTTCGAATCCCGGTCTAACGGCAGATATATTATGCCGCCAATGCTTCGCTCTGTCAGTTCCCTGAAAGGCGACTGCAGATGTGCATTTTGCAGCCAACGAGCGCGCTGTACAACCCGCTCGCCTGCACCCAAACACCGTTTCTATGGTTCCCGTGCGTCACTGGCGAAAGGAGAAAAGGGTGTTTTTAGCCCCGCTGCGGCCGGGCCGACCTCCACTCCTGACACATTTCTCATTCCCCTCTTAAGTTCAGGTGACTGGAAATGTCAATATTGCAGTGAGCGAGCCTGTTGTTTTGCACGCACGCCTGCAAACAAACGCCAGCATGTTGACGCTCTTTGATAATACTCGCGCTACTGAATGTCTATGTGTCTTCCTCTGTGGTCCAGTGGTAGATCGTCAGATTTTCGCGCGAGAGACCCGCGATCGAATCCCGGGTCTACCGGCAAAACACACTTTTTGCCGTCAATTCTCGCTCTGGCAGTTCCCTGAAAAGGCGACTGCAGATGTGTATTTTGCAGCCAACGAGCGCGTGGTACAACCCGTTCGCCTGCACCCAAACTCTGTTTCTATGGTTTCCGCCTCTGAAGTTCAGACGACTGGAAATGTCAATATTGCAGTGAACAAGCCTGCTGTAATACACGCACGCCTGCAAACAAACGCCAGCATGTTGACGCTCTCTGTTTCTATGGCAACTTCTCGCTCGTTCAGTTCCAGTAAATGCGACTGTTCCAGTGTATTCTGCAGTAAACAAGTCGGCGAAACAGCCCGCTTGCCTGCACACAAACGCCGCTTTTACGGCTACCCAGATAAATCCCATAAGAGTGTATTTTCTGGTGTCCCGGCCACGGCCGATGGTGTTACGAATGTAGACGAAATTCCTACACACAAACACAGCCCGTCACACAGGGCTCGCGCACATGAAATCGACCCAGGTCGATTGCGCATTAAACGTGGTAAATGTGCCCACTGCCCAGTGCCCACAAACACTACGTTCCGCATATCTCAAGGTTTCTGTAAAAACAAAACCAACGTGCATTCGCTCTGCTCAGGCGGACAATGCTCTCAGTGTTGTAAATGTGCCCGCTATCCCGCGCCCACATTCACACATAGACATGACAGGTCCTACGGGACTCGCCCAGCCCTCCCCTCTCGGTTGACCACCGCAAAGGAGTCGAGCGCGGGCAATCTGCCTCGAAGCGCGACGCTTATGTTACAGCACACCGAAGCCCCTCTGTCGCTGAGCGACCAGAGCGCGCTCCGCATTCAGCCCCTAGCCATTCGTGCAGATGCATGGGCAAGGCTACCCGGGGGTTTTGAAGTGGGTGCTAGACATTATAGAAAGAGGCTATTCGCTACAGTTTCGCCGACGCCCTCGCCGCTATGTGACGCGCGTCGAAGCTACGGTAAAAACAGAAGTAGCACCACCTACTTCGAGCCGAAATTTTGAAACTGTTGAGCAAAGGGGCCATAGAGCCTTTATCTCAAGCTCAGAGTGAAGGAGGGCTATACAGCAGATACTTCCTGGTACTGAAAAAAGACGGGGGTCTCAGACCCATACTAGATCTAAGGCAACTGAACAGAGTGCTTGCGAAGCAACAGTTCAGAATGCTCACGACCAGAAAAACCCTCACGCACATTCGCCGAGGAGATTGGTTTGTGTCAATAGATCTGAAAGACGCATATTTTCAAATACAAATAGCGTCACGTCACAGGCGACGTTTGAGATTCGCCTTCGAGGGCCAGGCATATCAGTGCTCAGTCCTACCGTTCGGCTTGTCTCTAGCCGCTCGCACCCCTCAGACTACAGGGCATGCGAGTATTGAACTACTTGGACGATTGGCTGATTCTAGCTCAATCTCACTCGGTGCTCATAGAGCACAGGACCATTTGCTCGATCACCTCGAGAATCTGGGTCAATTGGGCGAAGAGTTCTCTGTCTCCCAGACAGATAATATCTTTTCTGGGCACAGAACTGGACTCGCTGTCTATGATAGCGCGACTGTCACCAGAGCGCGTACTAGACATTCAGCGCGCAGCGAGCTCTTTCCGCTGCGGCGCATCTGTCCCGCTCAAGAAATTTCAGAGGATGCTAGGTCTCATGGCCTCAGCATCATCAGTACTTCAGCTGGGCTTGCTTCGCATGCGCCCGCTACAGTTCTGGCTGAAAGCGCGAGTACCGCGCCGAGCGTGGGCTTCCGGTCTGCTTCGTCTCAAGGTCAATCAGAAATGCATCGCAGCTCTGAAACCTGGGAAAGCAAACGACTTGTACCAATCAGGTGTTAGCCTGGGGACTTCCTCGAGTGTGAAGGTAGTGTCTACGGACGCCTCCACCTTGGGATGGGGAGCACTGCTCAAGGGCAGACCGTTCTTCGGCCAATGGTCAGAACGGGAGAAGCTTCTACACATAAACTGCCTCGAAATGTTGGCAGTAGACAACGCACTGACGCGTTTTTGTCCCTAAATACGAGGACACCACGTCCTGGTCCGCTCGGACAACATGTCAGTGGTGTCCTACATAAATCGCCAGGGCGGCCTCAGGTCCCGAAACCTGCACAGGCTGACAGAACGCCTCCTGGTGTGGGCTCAGCGCAACCTGCTCTCGCCGAGAGCAGCGCATGTGCCAGGGCTCCTGAACGTAGGACCGGACAGACTGTCCAGAAACAATGTTCCGACAGGCGAATGGCCTCTACACCCACAGACAGTCCAGCTGCTGTGGAAGAAATTCGGCAGAGCGGAATTGCTCGCTGTTGGATCGCGCAGCTCTATGGGCAGTGTGTAAGACCCACTATATTCGTCAGTCCAGGCCGGGGGTCGCCCTGACTGTACGACACATCATCAGTATAACTGCTCCTTATAAGATGTTATATTATTACAGGAATGATGCTATTCTAGCCACTCTTTCCTGGGCTCTCTGTGAGTCCCTTATGATCATGTACTATATGAGCCCGGGCACTTGCCCTTGGGACTTTGGTGCTGGATCTTAGCATGCACGGCGTTTTACACTGTTTCCCCTAGCGTAAGATTTACGCAGTACGAGAGTACCTCTCGTAAGAGAACGTACTCGGTTACTAACGTAACCTCGGTTCTCTCTAGAGAGGAAACGAGTACTGCGTATCTTGCCGTGCCTGCACACGCTCTGGTTCGCTTCGGCGATGAAAAACCAGTGAGCTAGCCTCTCGAAGCTATGTTTATAGCCCTAGACCACGCCCATTCTGGCGGGACGTGACGTATTGGGCGCGAAGCGCCCCCATTGGAGCTGACGTCACGAGTGGGCCTTATCGATAGGCTGCTGCAGTTGCCGCAGGGCAGCCAATAGGCGCACAAGCCGTCTCGCCTGTGTCTGCATGCTGCCGCAACGCGTTTTACATTATTTCAAAATTAAGGATAATTTTTGGCTTCAGTATCTCGCGGAAAAGAGATTTTCCCCCTAGCGTAAGATTTACGCAGTACTCGTTTCCTCTCTAGAGAGAACCGAGGTTACGTTAGTAACCGAGTACGTTCTGAAGTATATTGTAATAGTGTTTAGTTACTCTGATATGTAAAAAAATTAAGCTGCAACGCCACTTTTGAAAAATCCCCAGAAATGACATACCCAAACTGAAACACATACAGTTCATGAACCCTTTGCACTAAAAGCACAAGTATGATCTCATTTGAAAGCTGACACCTGGTAGTTTATTGTAAATGTAGAATTAATTATTGTCATAATGAAAATATTTTTTTTAAATAGCTTCAAAGTTTTGTAAAGTTATTAGAAATTTATTTTTATGAAACATCTTCATGAAAATAAAATTGAAGTGGGCCCTGGAGCAATCTAGAAATGCACTGCAGCTAAAGCCATATGTGTGACCATGTTATATTTAAAATCTGAAAATGATAAGTCTAAAACTCTGTATTTAGTTAAATGTTTTTCAAGATCATGTCAAATGATTTTATTTTGATTAGACTCTATAAATGCTACTGATGTTTAGTCATCATCTAAGTCATCTATTCAGTCTATTGTCTCTATTGTTTTGTGGTGCAAACGAGCCCCATTCAGTCTCAGTCTCCCCAGTACACATTCACACACCTCCAGCCTGGTTATGGATCTAAATATGCATATCTTTTGTCTGCATTATAGTTACTAACGACTGGCTATTCACAGGCTATTCAAAGGGTTTCAGTCCCTAATTTATTTTATCAAAGTTCTCACTTACATTTGAAACTGTATCAAATGCACTAAAACATTTCAGAAAAGCATTACTATTTAGAAAAAACCCCATAAAAGAATAACTTCTAGGTGACAGGTGCACCTGAGCTAGCTAGCATGTTAGCTTAGCACACCATCAATACACGACCATTTATGAGATTAAAACTATGTTTGTGCTTCAAACTTATTTCATAACTCAAGTCGAGTGTTTTAAATAATCTTCTGTGATCTAATTTGGCTTCAGATAAAAAAAAAATCAGAAAGAAAATATATTATTTATAGTATGCACGATGATAAAGTCTATATCGATTAGCATTACATTATAAATATAATCTATTATTTTTCTGAATGGACCAGCTGACGGTCATAATTCATATTAAAGGGATCAACGCATTTTTTCATTTAATAACTCCTGACACAAATTAAGACATAACTGTCACTATAAGTTTCTCAGAATACAATATAGTTGTCAAATACTGAAACTTGAATCTTATATCTTTTTAATGATGTATAGTTTGTCAAGGTAAAACATTTAATCTGATAGTAACTTTGAACTAAATAAATAAAAAAATGCTTCAGTGCGCCGACGCACTGGTGCAGCTTAACAGGTTAAAAAAAAGTATCTTAACAGAAAGATGGTATTGACATGGTGCAGCTGTGACCATAGGAATATTGCCATTGTTTGTCTAAAATATAAAAAAATGTAAAATGTACCAGAGCATGTGTGGTAGTGCTACATTCACCACAGGCAGGGAGATGAAAAGGGGTCCTCAGGGATATAGCTGACCATGCTGTTTCCTGATTTAAAGAGCTTTATGAAAAAATCTGACGGAGTTGACAGAAACTGAGGACACAACTTTAATAGGCAGATTTTTATAGAAAATATTGTTTGATGTTCACTCCATGCATTGTTTTTTATATTTATACCCCTTATTTTTTATTTGATATATATGTTTTCATAATTGTAGAGCTTTTTAAAAGTTTTTTGGGATGGTTAATATTGTGACCTCTTGCTGAGGACAAGTGCAATTACATGGACCTTCTAACCACAGACCATACATTTAAACAAATTTTCCCCAAAAAGATAAAAAGGGTTATTCTAAAAATCAGATAGGTATATAGAATTCCTTTAGATTTCACTTTGTATGTATGTCAATCATGATGAATTTCTTAATTTTTGCTATAAATTAGACTTTTCTATGTGGGACATGTTTTGTCCCGACTCTCAAGAATCAGTGATATATATATATATATATATGTATTCAGTTTTTTGCATTAACTTCTAAATCTAATTACTCCAATTCATTGTTGAAATAATCATTTACAGTGGCTGTCATTTTCATGACAGATATTTTAAGCATAGCCTACATTAAATAATGAAGACATCACTAACAGGTTAAGTAAAATAAAATGAATGTATAATATAGTGCATATATTTAGTGAAAGATATAATTTATCTGCTGACTAACAAGCTGTGGACACTGATGGACTTGCCTGAGGTAAATGTCTACGTGGCATATTGTCTACAAGCTGTTTTACTTATGTCTTTCCTCCACTGAAACACTGATTTAGCAATTACATGAGATATATGTAAATAAAAAAAAATAATAATAAAAAAAAATATATATATATATATATATAATAATTAATAATAATATGGCAATATGGCTGCCGTCGCATCATCCAAGTGGATGCTGCACATTGGTGGTGGTTGAGGAGATTCCCCCCTTCTATGTAAAGCGCTTTGAGGTCTCAGAAAAAGCGCTATATAAATGTAACTAATTATTATATATATATATATATTTGTTTTTATGCATATTTGGCCTGGGTTTGTGTTGCATTTACACTGTTCTGACCACTAGGGGTCACTGTGGAGACAGGATTTGGATTTGCTTCGACTGTTTCAGTGTATAAAATATTTCAAAATATCAAAGTACTGCGGGAAATTAAGCAGTAATATTCTAGAGCTATATAAGCAATGTGAAATTAATAACTTTCATAATAAAATAATATTATAGGGCAAGATCAGTGAATCAGACCACTGTGAAAAAAAATAATTTAAAAAAAGTCAAGAGCCCAACTAAAGCAAACACTGATCACCATAATGGTAACCTATTTATTATTTTCAATAAAACAACAACACCTAAACTTGTGTAAATTCAACAAGAACTTTTGTTTGAAAGAAATAGTCAAACTGGATTGTAATAAGTGAAGACGCTGAGATCTTGAGAGATCTGTTAGTGTTTAAAGTTCTGTTGGGATTTAAAGTGTTTCTGTTGTGTGAGTTTTGTGGGTCACCGTTGTGCTGAAGAGAGTCTAGTAAACCTATTCAGGGCCAGTTGAACACACCCATGCTAAAGTTGACTAAAAAGAGGAATAAAAAATTATCTTTTGGAAATTGATGTTAATACCTTAATTTAAAAAATGAGGAAAACTCGAACCTTTAAGGACATACATTTTCTTTGTGAATGAATAATGTATTGTGCTGAAGAGTAGAGCCTGCGCTTCAGTCAGGAGAAGACCAACAAACACTGATTGTATGTGGCATTGCTTTAAAGGGATAGTTCACTTTGAAATTAAATTTTGGACACGAAACGAGCGGTTTGTGTGAGAAAACGAACAGTATTTATATAGTTTTTACCTCTTGAACACAGCCACGTCCAAGTGATCTGAGAGCGCATAGATGCATAGATATATACACTAGATGTCGCCTTGGCTACGGTTTCCAATGAACTGCAGTAGCCAAGGCGACATCTAGTGTATATATCTATGCATCTATGCGCTCTCAGATCACTTGGACATGGCTGTGTTCAAGAGGTAAAAACTATATAAATACTGTTCGTTTTCTCACACAAACCGCTCGTTTCGTGTCTTAGGCCATCAATGTGTACTTACGATGGGGAATTGTTTAATTTGGACGACGGGGAATTGTTTTAATTTGGACTCTGTGCATGCTCTTTGAGATAATGACCATATACCTGCATTATGACTGACAGACAAGAACGGTTTGACCTAAAAATATCAAAATTGAAACTACTGCGGAAACAAAGACACCTACATCTTGGATGCCCTTGAGGTAAGCTAAAACATACCAAAATTTAATTTCAAAGTGAACTATCCCTTTAAAGGCAGTAACTGTGTTGTTGCAGTGATAAATACATTAGCTCATGCATGTGTGCTATGCTATTGCTAGCTAATGGTTAACTGCAAGACCATTACATATTACAGAGAATGTTTAATCACAATAATCCAGGATTAGGGTTGGGTACCGAAACCTGGTTCCAATAGAGAACCGGTTCCGACGTAAACGGTAGTATCGAGACCGAATAAGAACGCAACTTTCGGTGCCTGATTTCGGTGCCTGACTTTTTTCACCGCCCCCTATAAAACATCTCCCGGCACGAATGATCCAATAACAAAACATCTCCAGTTAACCAGCAGAGCATTCATTTAGTTCGTTTGTTAAATAAGAGACGATCTAGCGCTGAACTGTGTTTTTTAAATGATCAAAGTGCTCGTTGCCGCTGCGATCAGTGGCGCGATACAGTGTTTTCTCTTGTGGCTCGCGCACACCGCACTTTCTTCACTCGGACGCGCGCTTCAATACGTTGCAGAGATCGATCTATTTATGAGGCGTCGTCTATATGAGTATGTGTGCGGAGAGTTTGTGTGTGCGTGCTTGCGTCTCAGATGAGTATGTGCGCGAGTTTGTGTGTGTGTGTGTGTGTGTGTGTGTGTGTGTGTGTGTGTGTGTGCTCGCGTCTCAGACGAGTATGTGTGCGAACCCAAAACCTCTGACACTCTTGTCTAAAGTTCAAGTTCAGCTGCAGTGTTCCTCTTCGGGTAAGTCTAGTATTTTAATGCCAACTGCAAATCTTGCATATCAAGTATGAAGTATATCAAGTATATTTATATGAGGCTATACTATGTGTGTTAAATATTTCTGCTCAGTGTCAGATATTTCTCTGTTTTGTAAAAGTCTATAATATATATATATATATATATATATATATATATATATATATATATATATATATATATATTAGGGGTGGCACGGTTCACAAAACCCACGGTTCGGTTCGTATCACGGTTTTAGGGTCATGGTTTTCGGTTCTGTACGGTTCTTGTTGTTGTTTTTTCTTTTAATCTTTAACACTCCAAAAATTTACTTCAGCATATGATATATAGCTGAATTATCTAATTATTAATTAATTTATTTCATAAATGGGGTGTGTTTGCAAAACGCAGCTTCTCATTTCCCGTGGGCTGTGTCGGACAGTTATTTGTCACCACTTTTTGCCAGGGTTGATATTATGTCCCAGCACGGATGTACCAATACAAATAAATAAAACATTTCCAGTTAACTAGCAAAGTATTCGTTTCGTTCGTTTGTTAAATAAGAAGCAATCTAGCGCTGAAATGTGTTTTTTTTAATCAAGTGATCAAAGTGCTCGTTGCCGTTGCGATCAGTGGCGCTGATACAGTGTTCTCGTGGCTCGCGCACACACCGCAGCGGCCGCACATTCTTCACTCAGACGCGCGCTTCAGTCCGTTGAGGAGACTCTAGGCTACTCTATTCATTCCGATGAAATCACAAAACAAAATTCATACAAATCTGTCCCTGCTTGATATACAACCGCTGATAAACATAATCGGTTTTGATGAAAAAGAAAAATATATACGAGTGCAGATTAGAACTCAGAACCTTTGACACGCTTGGCAAGTTCTGCCACTGGACCATTAAAGTACATACCGGTACGTGGAACAGTCGATCTATGTAGCCTATTTATTCACGTGAAAAAAACAACATATAGCCTAGTGGAGTTGATCTCATTAAATGTCTAAGTAAACCCAGTGTACTATTTAAATCGATTGCTGGACATTGTAATGTTATTCTACATTTGTCTGATTTATGATTTAGCATTGTATTAGCAGTAGCACGGGCACAAGGCTACATTGCGCATGCGTCGAACCGTGCGAACCGCGCGACGCACACACGCACCGAACCGAGACAAGCGAACCGAACGGTTCGGATGTTTTTTCATGTACCGTGCCACCCCTAATATATATATATATATATATATATATATATATATATATAAATAATATGAGAAGACAAAATTTTGATCTTAACTTAAGTGTTTTCGGCTACATCAGTAGCCTTTTAAACGGCACAATTTTTTATTTAATCAGAAAATCTTTTTCAGAAAACACACACAGGTATTATTTTTTTGATAAAGTGTGTGCGGTTTCGTTTTCTTAAGTACCGGTTTAAGAACCGTTTAAGCACCGGAAAGAATGCGAGCGAATGCTTTGAATGCTTCCGCTCGAGAAAGCGCTCAAGCACTTCCTCCCATACCTACAGGGCCACCATGTACTAGTCCGCACGGACAACATGTCAGTGGTAGCCTATGTGAACCGTCAGGGCGGTGTCAGATCCAAAACACTCTGCGCCCTGGCGGAACGCCTCCTTGTGTGGGCTCAGCACTCACTGCGCTCGCTGAGAGCCGCGCATGTGCCGGGTCTCCTGAACGAGGGTCCAGACAGACTGTCCAGGGACAATGTTCCCCTGGGGGAGTGGTCTTTGCATCCCCAAACAGTCCAGTCACTGTGGCGCCGTTTCGGCAGAGCGGAAGTCGACCTCTTTGCGTCAAAAGACAACGCGCACTGCCCACGGTTCTTTTCCAAGAGCGAGGACGCGCTGGCCCAAACCTGGCCCAGCGGCCCGCTTTACGCTTTTCCCCCTGTCTCTCTGCTGCCACAAGTCATCGGGAGAATCAGGGAAGCGCGCCACACGGTGCTCCTCATAGCCCCGTATTGGGAGAATCAAACGTGGTTCCCAGATCTAATACGGCTGGCGGACACACCCCCCTGGCCGATACCGGTGAGAAGAGACCTTCTCTCTCAAGCCCGCGGCTCGATCTGGCATCCTCATCCAGAGCGCTGTCTCTGCATGTATGGATAGTCAACGGATACCCGTTGACTTGCCAATAGGGGTTGTGAACACGATCACACAGTCTAGAGCTCCCTCTACGAGACGGCTCTACACATCTAAATGGTCTGTGTTTAATAAATGGTGCACCGCCCAAGGGCTGGATCCACAAACATGTGAGGTGTCGCGTGTGCTTTGTTTCCTCCAAGAGCTGTTGGACATGGGCAGGTCCCCCTCCACGCTCAAAGTATATGTTGCGGCCATATCAGCTTTCTCCGACTCGGCGCTGGGCCGCGCATTAGGGAGGAATGAGTTCATTATCCGCTTCCTTAGAGGAGCTAGGAGGATGAACCCCCCGCGACCCCCCTCGGTTCCTATTTGGGATCTTTCCCTGGTCTTAGAGGCCATGAAAGCGCATCCCTTTGAACCCATGGAAACTGTGGATATGAAATACCTCACGCTCAAAACCGTTTTTCTGATAGCCCTGTCTTCAGTCAAACGTGTGGGTGACCTGCATGCGTTATCAGTTAACGCGGCATGTCTCGAGTTCGGACCTAATGACTCTAAAGTCATTCTCAAACCGAGACACGGTTATGTCCCCAAAGTGTTGGGCACACCCTTCAGAGCACAGGTCATTTCTCTCTCAGCTTTGCCGGCTACCGGCAGCGAAGTTGACAGTAATCTCCTTTGCCCTGTCAGAGCGCTGAGAAATTACATTACGCGCTCCGCCGCCATGAGGCGCTCGGAGCAGCTTTTCGTTTCGTTTGGTGGGCGCACCAAGGGTCTCGCCGCCTCGAAACACACTCTGTCCAGATGGATAGTGGACGCTATTGCAGCTGCTTATGCGTCTAAAGACCTGCAATGCCCTTTGGGCATCAGAGCCCACTCTACTAGAGGCATGGCCTCGTCATGGGCTTGGACTAGCGGAATTTCTATTCATGACATTTGTACGGTGGCGGGCTGGGCCTCCCCGTCTACATTTGTTAGATTTTACAATCTAGAAGTTCCCGCCCTGCAGGCTAAACTTTTATCAGTCTAAATCTCGCGTAGGCCGGCCCACTTCTGTGCGCGGGCTACTGCTGTTTGATTTAGCCCTCCTGGTTGAGCTGTACAATATAAGGGTTGGTTAGTCAGACCGGCCGCGCCGTTCTGTTCCCCCTACTATGTGCTTATGTACTTGCGCTAGCCATATCATTGGCCGCCTGGCTCACACTCTCGTGTTCCCCGGGCTTCCCTGGGACTCATTCAGTGGATGCCGGGCGCGCACGGCGTTGACAAGGGAGTTCCCGTAGCGTAAGCTAAACTTACGCAATACGAGAGAACCTCTCGTAAGAGAACGTACTCGGTTACCTAACGTAACCTCTGTTCTCTCTAGAGAGGGAACGAGTATTGCGTAACCCGCCGTGCTCGCGCCACGAGCTCACTCGCTTCTGCGACAAAAACCAGTGAAAGCAGCCTCTCAGCCCATATTTATACCCTCTGCCACGCCCCGCCTCGGGCCGTGACGCGTAGGCGCGCTGCTCGCGCTCATTGGGCGTGACGTCACGCCAAGGGCTCAGTGATAGGCTGCTGCAGTTGCCGCAGAGCAGCCTATGAGCACGCTAGATTGCCTGCTCTAGGTCTGCTTGCTGCCGCACTGCGTTGACAAGATATAAAAATTAAGGATAATTTTTTGCTTCATATCTCGAGAAAAGATGACTTTACCCGTAGCGTAAGCTAAACTTACGCAATACTCGTTCCCTCTCTAGAGAGAACAGAGGTTACGTTAGGTAACCGAGTACGTTTCACACTAAGATACCCAGATGTGTAAAGTCCAGGTTCAGAAAGTAAAAGTCCTCCTCAGTATTTTTTTCCAATCATCTGGATTTGCTAATTAGCACAGTTTTTCTAGAACTAAATAGTTAAATCTGCTGGCTGAGTTCATGGGTGGAATAAACATATGGCAGGACTTTACACCTCTGAAAGTGCCCCATTATGCTATTTTTAAGGTTGCTAATTTTGTTTTGGAGTCTCCCTACACAGGTTTACATGCATGTAAGGTCACAAATTATTTTAAACTTTATCGACAAAATGAACTAGCTTCCGGCAGACGGCCGTACGCATCGATTTACACCAGAAGAGTAACAACTGAACTTGAACTCAAAGCTTACGCTACTCCTACATCTACGTCATACATCGTCAAGTGTTACTCTTCTAGTGTAAGTCGACTTGTGTACGGCCGTCTGCCAGAAACTAGTTATTTTAGTCGACAAAGTATTAAATATGGACATGTTTCTTACACGAACGCATCGCTTCACTTCAGAAGGCCTTTATTAACCCGTCAGAGTCTGTGGAGCTCTTTAATGATGGATATGATGCACTTTTATGGACTTCAAAAAGTGGATTGTGTGTCCATTCACTGCCATTATAAAGCTTAAGAGCCAGGACATTGTTTAATATAACTCTGATTATATTCGCCTGAAGGAAGAATGTCATATACACCTAGGATGGCTTAAGTAAATAGAAGAGTAAGAGTAAATCATGGGTTAATTTAGATTTTTGGGTGACCTATCACTTTAACACTCCAGTTACTCTGCATGAACCAAGCAGTTGACTTGAATGAGGGGCAAATTGTACGTTTCTTAATGTTTTCTCATGAATCTGAAAGAACTATTTTGTGGAAAAAAATAGAAAAGAATCAAAAGTTCTGCTCGTCGAAGCAGTTCTGCTGCGTTTGATGTTTCGTAACTAATTTCTTCTCCTAATATTGTATCATAAAATCATATAATCATACATTCTTTGTTGAAATATGCAGAAATATATATATATATGTGTGTGTGTGTGTGTGTGTGTGTGTGTGTGTGTGTGTGTGTGTGTGTGTGTGTGTGTGTGTATATATATATATATATATATATATATAGGCATATATATATATATATCAACACTCAAATAACACATTGTATTCAAACATATAAACTGCATATAAGGCAGTTTTTTTGCATTAACTTCTAAATCTAATTACTCCAATTCATTGTTGAAATAATAATTTACAGTGGCTGTCATTTTCATGACAGATATTTTAAGCATAGGCTACATTAAATAATGAAGACATCACTAACAGGTTAAGTAAAATAAAATGAATGTATAATATAGTGCATATATTTAGTGAAAGAGATCATTTCTCTGCTGACTAACAAGCTGTGGACACTGATGGACTTGCCTGAGGTAAATGTCTACGTGGCATATTTTCTACAAGCTGTTTTACTAATGTCTTTCCTTCACTGAAACACTGATTGAGATTACATGAGATATATGTAAATAAAAAAATAAAAAAATAAAAATTGTAAATAAAACAAAACATGTTTTTATGCATGTTTGGCCTGGGTTTGTGTTGCATTTACACTGTTCTGACCACTAGGGGTCACTGTGGAGACAGGATTTGGATTTGCTTCGACTGTTTCAGTGTAATAACATATTTCAAAATATCAAAGTACTGTGGGAAATTAAGCAGTAATATTCTAGCTCTATAAGCAATGTGAAATTAATAACTTTCATAATAAAACAATATAATAGGACGAGATCAGTGAATCAGACCACTGCATGTCTATCATCTGTTCAGATTTTCTCTTGCAATTTTTGCCATAACAAATGTGCTTTAGAAACTCAAAGTTAAAGCAGCCAGAAATTTTTTTTTTAAGTCAAGAGCCCAACTAAAGCAAACACTGATCACCATAATGGTAACATCTTTATTATTTTCAATAAAACAACTAAACTTGTGTAAATTCAACAATAACTTTTGTTTGAAAGAAATAGTCAAACTGGATTGTAATAAGTGAAGACGCTGAGATCTTGAGAGATCTGTTAGTGTTTAAAGTTCTGTTGGGATTTAAAGTGTTTCTGTTGTGTGAGTTTTGTGGGTCACCGTTGTGCTGAAGAGTAGAGCCTGTGCTTCAGTCAGGAGAAGACCAACAAACTGTTGTATTACAAATTTATTATTTAGGTTGCAACAGTAAAAGTTGAGTACATTGCAGTTAGCATTTTAAGATTCAGTTATGATGATTATATCAATAGATCCCTGCCAGTCATGTTCTCTAATTGCTGAGACGACTCTCACCCTCACCCTTTGTCTTTATGCATTTCCTGACCATTAAGCTCAATGTACAGCTGTGCTTTTGTCTCTATGATAATGTTAATGTATGGGCAATCTAGTCAGGCTGATTGGATTAGCATATACACGTTTGAATAGTTATGCTGATTGGATTGAGACTGGTAACACGCTGGAGTCTAGGGCGGTTCCTTAACCTGTATACTTAATTTACATGCTTTGTTCAGCCTCAATGTAAATCCCTCCCCCTAAATGTATATAAAAGTGCAAGGCAACTTTCTTTAGATTAGACTTGATGATGATGAACTACAGACTTGATGAACTACAGACATGTAAGAATAAATCTCTTCTGATTATAAAATCCATCTCAAGTCTCCTGGTTTCTGCTTCAATAAAAGTTTCCAATGATGATATGTGGCATTGCTTTAAAGGCAGTAACTGTGTTGTTGCCAATGCAGTGATAAATACATTAGCTCATGCATGTGTGCTATGCTATGTAAGGGATAATGTATTGCGAGGCGGTTGTTATAGCGAATAACAACCCCGACAGGCTGAACGGGACCCCGACGCGAAGCGGATTTAATTATAACTTGAATCAGCCTGAAGGGGTTGTTATTCGCTATAACAACCGCCTTGCGATACATTATCCCGCTTATTACATGGCTACCTACAAAATAAATAAATAATTTGACATAAAATATTGATTTAAAAAGGAGTTTATTGATTTTAAAACGATTATATTGCTTCCGCTAAAGAAAATAGTCCATTCCGCGTCCATAGCAACGCGCTGTTTTTCATGGCAACGGTGTGTTATACTTCGCAGCGGTCTGGTATCAAGAAATAACAGACCGGCATTCTACATTCAACCAAGCCATGTAATAATGCTAGCTAATGGTTAAAGGAGCCGTATGTAAGATTGTGGCCAAAACTGGTATTGCAATCACTTTCAAATTACTGTAGAGCGGTGTATCCCCTCCCCCTCCCCCTGACTCGAGGTTGCCAGATAGGCTGCAGGATCCAGCAGGAACGTAGGCTGCTGTAGCTGTGGTAACTAGAGCAGAGCTGGCAACCCGAATGCCGAAACACTACTGACTTCGTGATTGGTAGATAGGTGGAGGGTGGCGCTTCAGGCCAAAACACAAGATGACAACATCAACATCAGTTGAGGGCTGCAACTTCACTTTTTAAATGACAATATCCTGGCCGGACTACTGT
Organism: Leuciscus idus; assembly: GCA_021554675.1. Classification (NCBI taxonomy): domain Eukaryota; kingdom Metazoa; phylum Chordata; class Actinopteri; order Cypriniformes; family Leuciscidae; genus Leuciscus; species Leuciscus idus. Next base: position 11,340,366 of record CM038622.1, read on the forward strand.
TGTCAGTGATATAAGTATTTGAAATGAACATGATTTCTTAATGTCTAGTGACATATCAGGGCCATTTTATGATTAATTGAAATACATTTCTTACATACAGCTCCTTTAACTGCAAGAACATTACATATTACAGAGAATGTTTGATCACAATAATCCAAGATATATCTGTAAAACAATAGTGTTTTTCTATCAAATGTTTTCTAAAAATTGAAATTTTCCTGAAATGTTTTTGTATTTTATTCAGATTAGGGTCTTTTAGAGCTGGTGGCGCGTCTTGGACGGTGTGAGCGTCGAGGAGAGTTGAAGTCAGGTCAACTTTATGGAAATGAGCTATGATGCGGTTCGGCGGCAACCAATCGGGATGTAGAAGTCCTTCGGGTGAGAGGACACCAGAGAACGAAGTCGTGCAAACTTTGGTTCCGACAACATTAGTTCCCAAGCAAAATGGAGGAGAGGTTGATCATGTGAATTTGATAAGAAGGTGTGCAACACTATTTATAGGCCACATTTTCGCGCTGGAACGCTTGTTTTTCAGTGGGAATACAAAGTTTATTAGCACTTTGATCATCACTATAATTGTCAAGTTATTTCCATCGATCAATTTCTTACTTTCACATTTAAAAGATTTCCTGAGGTTAACTTATACCCTACTTGGTCAGTCTGCACAAATAACGATCAGCATGCTTGTTTGCTTTGCGGACCCTTTAAATGAAGTTAAAAAAAGACCAAGCATTTGATCTACGTCAGAGCGTCCACGAATCTTTCTAAGGCGTCGTTGGCAGGACAGTGAGAGCGAATTTTGCCACTCTCGCCGGCGGCGGTGTGAATGCACAGTAATGAGGCGATGATAATAGTTTCTGTGCACAAAAAAAAACCCAAAAATAATGACTTTATGGTAGTAGTGTAAACAGTGCAGCGCTTCCAGGTTCTACGTCAGAACGCCGGCTCACTATTGGCCAGCTCCTGCGTCAGCATCACACGCATGTGTCCTGGTGATCACGTGACCAGCGTCGGCCAATAGTAAGCCGGCGTTCTGACGTAGAACTGATACAAAGTGTGTTTTATTTACGGAAAATTACTGTATGTTTATGAGACGGCTATTTTCTGTTATTTCAGGTTTAGTTTTGTTCGTTTTTTACAGTGTATGGTTCATGAGCAACACCTGGCTCTTTACAAAAATCATGTGGTCTGATCTCTCACCCTTTGCCAACAAATTATCGATAAAAAAATAAACATCACTAGAGATCAGTTTTCTGCAGAAAAAGCAGCCAATTACAATATTTTTTTAAATTTTTTTTTATGTACCGAAGTTGATAAAGTTTAGAATAATAAAACATGTAAAGTTGTTCTGGCCGAAGTGTGTGTTCAGTGCTGTTGGCGAGTGTTCTGACAGAAATCAACTGCAAACCTTGTGTTTCTATGATAGCCTATAGACCAGCCTTTCTCAAAGTGGGTGCCGCGGCACACTGGGGTGCCCCCTGACTGTGTCAGGGGTGCCGCCAAAAAGGCTAGAAAAAAAAAAAAAAAAAATTCGGACATTTCATATAGAAATATATTTGAATTTACATAAATACATTCTTCTTCTTTTTAACCCTTTCGCACGTACGCTCACACCCGTGTGATCAGTCTAGGCTGGTCCCTGGAGCACCGGTGTGATTAGAACGGTCAGTGCATGACGTGATCAACTGCTAAATTCAAATGTGCTTTCGCGCGTTGGCTGGAGCTGAGCCAGAGACAGGCGCGCTCAGCTGTCATATATCACAACTTTTCAGTGTTTTCATCCACATAATGTTTGTTTTAGGTTTCAGACATAAGTACTAAAAAAAACAATACATTAAGAGTTTGTAAAATACACACTGATGTCAAAGGAAGAGGCAATAATAATCCTTTCCATTATAATTAGTTTTATTCATATCAGATACACATTGTGTAAGTAACTTTAAAGTTTACTCTATTCTTCTCCCAGTTCACCTGCCACTTACTTTTATGTATTTCGGGAGAAGTGGATGAATTCACTTATCCGACAAATCCAAAACAGATCCGATTCTCTGAACTGCGTCTGCGGCACAAACTAACATGGCGGCGCCCATCGCGCATACAGCTCAACTAACGCGATCGTTATAATTGTGTTCAAAAAACAAAACACTTCCACTTGCATATATTTGACAATCGGAATATCAGATATTTCATGCCATATCTAACAAATTTGTGAATATTTTGAATAAAAAAGGAAAAATGACATAAAAGCAGATCATCATTCATTCAGCTCTGTTGTTGCTGCGGTGTGTCACGTGACATTCTAAATAACGGTCACCTTGAAAAACTCACGCTGGCGGGTCAGCCAGAATATTTTAAATTTACGTGTGAAAGGGTTAAACGGATTAATAAAATTGTAAATTCATTTTAGATAAATATATATATAAAATTTGCATTTACATTTGGGTTATGCAGTGTTTTTAAATTATATTTTACACTGGGGTGCCTTGAGATTTTATGCACTTTTGAAAGGTGCCCTGACTGAAAAAAGTTTGAGAAAGGCTGCTATAGACCTCCTGCACTCAGATTCAGGCAGCTGAATAATGGTGAAAAAAAAAAAAAAAAATTCACTGCACCGAAAATGTCAAAGTATATAAAAAAAATGACTGGACTGAAACTGTTTTTTTACTGAAAATCATTTTACTAAAACTGCTGCTCTGCTGTGCCAAGAGACATTTCCCACCAGGGGGTGGTGGTGGCGCAATGGATAAGACACATGCCTTTGGTGTGAGAGACCCGGGTTCGAATCCACTGTGAGACACCAATGTGTCCCTGAGCAAGACACTTAACCCCTAGTTGCTCCAGAGGCGTGCGACCTCTGACATATATAGCAATTGTAAGTCGCTTTGTATAAAAGCGTCAGCTAAATGAATAAATGTAAATGTAAATTTCGAAACATTTTACCCGTGGACACTTTCGCTTTTGCTGCGGAGACATTTCATCTCCTATAAATGTTGTATTTATGACTGTATGTTAATTCGAGTATAGCTTTCAGTCGGCGGAACTGTTCAAAGTCATTAATAAAGAATATTAGAAGCACAATAAACCGCGTAAGAGAACTGAATCCGCTACTGACAGGAGGATTTCTGTGCGCTTCGAGTGAAACATGGACGAGCAAAGTAGAATAAAAATGTCTCTTTAGTCCAAAAGGTTCCTGACCCCTGACCTAAAGTGTTTGAGTGTCAAATCAGACTTTGTTCATGGGCAGAAAATGAAGATCATAGTCTGGCATTATGCAAATTAGTTACTTTGTTGCGTAGATAAGTTACGGAAGAGAGACTGGAAACACTGACGACTCGTTTCTGCAGTTCAGAATCTATTCCTTTAGGAGACAATAACTTTATTTATCTGCACTTAATCAACATCACTGCCTGACAGGTAATATTGAAAAAGCATAATGGGGCTTTTAAGAAATAAGCAGAAAACGAGAGAATAATGACTGAAGTGAATTGCTTCAGTTGTCTTAAGAACAGATGTGGCTGATACAGAAAAATATAAGAAAAGTGCTGAACCACAAATATGGATTTTAAATGAGCAACACAGTTGAATATGAACACTCACCTGATACAGTCACTGTAACACCATCACTGATGTCTGATCTCGTTGCTTCACAGCTGTATTCACCACCATCAGACACAGATATGATGTTGATGTCGATGACTCTCTCAGTGTGTGAGATGACTGAACCGTCTTTAATCCAGCTGTATCTCCACTGAATGTCTTCTCTCTGTATGTCACATGTGAGAGTGACTGTCTCAGGCTGATCTTGATTATCCATCACTGCAGGTGATAAAAAAAAGTGTTGCAGTATCAAGATCACTGTCATGAACTAAAAAAAAATAATAAAAAAATTAGTTTGCTTGTGTTGATGATTACATTATAAATAAATAAATGTATTGTTAAAACTAAATAAAATATTTATATTTAGTCCACACGTATGCTATGATCTTCGAACAAGTTGTCTTATGATACCATGAAATTAATATTCCTATTAATGTTATTTACACACTCTTAGAAAGGATGTGTTAAAAATGACTCAACCCGTGTTAAATTCTTACACTTTAATGCGTGAGCTTTGTTCATTTTAACTCCTTTATAGTGTTAATGAATTTAAACACAGTAAATGTGTCAGAAAGGTCATCACAAAGATGTGTAAACATGTAACATTAACATATGTGCTGTCCTTGGCCACAAACAGTGTGTTAAAAAACATAGCAAAAGCCCTATTGTCAAAAAAAATATATAAAAAAAATCGAATTCATACACTTTCAACATATAACTAAAATAATAGAATTTTAAAGGGATAGTTCACTTTGAAATTAATTTTTGGTATGTTTTAGCTTACCTCAAGGGCATCCAAGATGTAGGTGTCTTTTTTTCCGCAGTAGTTTCAATTTTGATATTTTTAGGTCAAACCGTTCTTGTCTGTCAGTCAAATAATGCAGGTCTATGGTCATTATCTCACAACACAAGCACAGAGTCCAAATTAAAACAATTCCCCGTCGTCCAAATTAAACAATTCCCCTTCGTAAGTACACATTGATGGCCTAAGACACGAAACGAGCGGTTTGTGTGAGAAAACGAACAGTATTTATATCGTTTTTACCGCTTATACGCAGACATGTCCAAGTGATCTGATCTGACGTGCACGCAGACTGGTGCATAGATATATACACTAGATGTCGCCTTAAAGACATTCGTTCCAATGAACTGCCGTAGACAAGGCGACATCTAGTGTGTATATATCTATGCACCAGTCTGCGTACACGTCAGATCAGATCACTTGGACATGTCTGCGTATAAGCGGTAAAAACGATATAAATACTGTTCGTTTTCTCACACAAACCGCTCGTTTCGTGTCTTAGGCCATCAATGTGTACTTACGAAGGGGAATTGTTTAATTTGGACGACGGGGAATTGTTTTAATTTGGACTCTGTGCTTGTGTTGTGAGATAATGACCATAGACCTGCATTATATGACTGACAGACAAGAACGGTTTGACCTAAAAATATAATAATTGAAACTACTGCGGAAAAAAAGACACCTACATCTTGGATGCCCTTGAGGTAAGCTAAAACATACCAAAAATTAATTTCAAAGTGAACTATCCCTTTAAGCATTAACAACAACAAAAAATATCCAACAAATATTTTTTCAATATTTAAAATATTTAAATGATTTAAACTTGAGTTTCTCAGGGCAGAAACTATTTTAAATGTACAATAATCAGATTAATTGCAACAAAAAGATAGACGTCAGATAAAAATAAACAGTAAATAAACCTTTAAATCACAGCAGCTTATTTGATTTTTAACGGGAATGAAAGTGAGGCTGTGGATAGACATCTTCAGTGGGTTTTACTGTTATTTAATGTGTTTTTGGATTGTTCTGCTCATGAAACACTGAAAAAATATCTTTCCAAGAAATTTCAGTAGACAAAAAACCCCAGACAATATGAGCTGTGGAAAATTATAAGTGATCTATGATCTTTAGCTTTTAACAGCGGATGTCATTGAAAACAGTAAATGTATCCCTCACAGCCTCGCTTTCATTCCTGTCATGGCGCAGCTCTGAATAAGGTCTATAAATTACTTTTGAGTGATTTGTTACAAAAGTACATAAAATATGCTAAACACGAAGCTTGAACGCGCGTGTGTGTGTGTGTGTGTGTGTGTGTGTGTGTGTGTGTGTGTGTGTGTGTGTGTGTGTGTGTGTGTGTGTGTGTGTGTGTGTGTGTGTGTGTGTGTGTGTGTGTGTGTGTGTGTGTGTGATGCAGTTGAACAGTGGTTCTCAAACTTTCTACACCAAGTACCACCATAATGACCAATATGAAAATACAGTAGAGTAGTAGGCCTAACTATTACAGCTCAAAAATGAGGCAGTTTTATTTCTAATAAGAATATTTATTATTGCCAGCCACTTTAAACATTGTAAAAACACAGTTTGAATATTAACACTGCACTGTACGGCTTACATACAGGCAGGGGCGCCGCTAAGGGGGAGAAAATTAGGACGACCCCAGAGATTGATTTTATTAATGGCATGGGTGCGGTAGAGGGCCCAACCTCATATTCTTTCATAGAGCCCAAAGTTTCTAGCGGCTACTCTATACAGGTAAATAAAAAAACGTAAATAATGATTAAATTAAAATGTATTGCAGATTATGATTATGATATGATTATGATAAAGATTATGTTATGAAAATGTATTGTATACTTAAGTTAAATAAAAACTGTACTGTACCTAAAATATTAAGTTAAAAAAGTACTGTAATTAATAATAAAAAAATTAACACAAGCTCTGTATTCATATTTAACCTTTTTACACGTACATTTCAAATATAGGCCTATGTCACGGAAAAATTGAAGACCGGAAGTACGTCTTTTAGTAGTGATACGGCTCTTCCGGTTAGCTTTTTACAATGGCGGAGTCCGATAGATACCGCTGGAGCAAATCTCTCCACAATCTGCCTGAAGTCACATATGATGATGTGGTTCGGATGGTTAATGAAAACTCTCAAGTGGAAACGTCAAAACTGAGGAAAGGGTACAAGTTCTTCTGGGAGAAATTCATTTTCAATTACAGAGGTAAGTGTTTGAATTCTGCTGTTATAGCTCTAGCCATTCGCCAGTAAGGTAAACGTTTCTATGGTAACAGTGAGCTGGACCAATCAGCAGACGTTGCTGCTACGCTTAGGATTGTGGGTAGTGCAGTTTTTTTTTCATAAGATCGCGGATAAAACATGTTTTTTTTAAAACAAGGTTGATTTCATACAAACTTATAGCTTCTACAGGAGCAAAAACCTTCGTTTCACAACCTCATAGCTCGTGGTCAGTATACCTCGGATGGTTTAGACATAATGGCTGATAATCGAAATCCTTATTGAGAAATACTGTTGACCGGAAGTTCTGAATCCCTACTCCGCGTTCCTACAGCAGGAAGTGTGACATAGGCCTATTCTGGCTGACCCCCGTGAGGTTTTCAAGGCGACCGTTATTTAGAACTTATTACTTTATTGTTTCCATGGTGACGCGTGACACACTGCAGCCACAATAGCGCTGAATGACTGATGATCTGCTTTTATTTTTATTTTTTTTATTCAAAATATTCACGTGTTTTGTTGTTTAAACACCTTTATAACTATCGCATTAGTTGAGCTAGCCTATATGCGCATTATATATAATGGAAAGGATTATTATTGCTGCTTTCATAGACATCAGTGCGTATTTTATAAACTCTACATCAGTGGACACACACTTTTCTATCATCTGAAATTGCGATTTATAATCCAAAGTGACTTAAATGTTCAAATCTACTTTAACAACAAGACAAGGCGATAGCTGTTGTGTAAAAAAAACTACTAAATAATACATTTAACAGCAGCAATCGTTCTCCTCCACCATGTTTAAGTTTATGGGCTGCCAGACTCGGAATCAGCAGGCAAAAATATTGCTTTCGTAAATAAATATAAGTATGAAGACGGATTCAAAATCTTACTAGCAGACAGCAAGGGTATTGATTAACATGATGAAGTATGATTAGTTAATATGATGTTTTATTTACAACAATATACAATTAAAAATGAAATGGCAAGTCACTGTCATTAACAGACTATATGGACTGACTGGATCTGTTCAGTTCAACTAGATAATTTACATAACGCATTTAAAAAAATAACATGAAGTGTGTTAAGCACATCAGTCTCCTACACATACTGTGTTAAATGCTGTAAATTCTGAAGTTGTGTTAATTTTTAAACTACACACAAATGTGTATTTTTTTCTACACATTCTTAGCAAAATATGTTTAAATTAGAGTGTTACACATAATTTGCATAATTTTCATCCTTCTAATAGTGCATGTTTCTTTAATTTCCTTGCTGTTAGGCTACTTGCCCTTCTTTACAAATGAAACCATTTGCTATTCTTTTTTTGAATCATGATCATCTGATCACTCTGTGTTTCTGAAGCTCGACTGTCATAATGCATCACAAACAATAGTGTATTTTAAAGGAGATATTATATCATTCAAACGGACCTTTTTTTAACTGATGAGAAAACGTTTGTCTGGCGGTTGTTGAACAGAACCTGTTCTGGCCGGTAGATGGGGCTGTTTACAGTCAACAGGATTCAACAGAAAGACTGTGTGACTGATCTACAACTGCAAGACTGTGTTTGATTGACTGAATAAACAGCCAGAAACAGTGTTTCAGCAGCATGAGGAACTACACAGACAGATGATGCTGTGTGAAAATGTGTGACAGCAAAATACGGATATAAACATCAGCAAAGACACAAATATGAGGCCCTGATCTGATCCATACAATAAACATAATTTTTTTTTTTACACAAATAAAAAATAAAAACTACAACACAACCCACATTTGTTAAATAGATACAATTTACTGTAATACTGCATATATAGTACCTTCAGCATCCGTCCCAGCTTGATTGTCCAGATGTTCAGAGTGAACGAGGGACATCAGCACTAAAAGCAGAAGAAACAGATATGAAGCTTTTCCATTCATTCAACACAATGTAAATCACACACTGAAACATAGAGTTTATTCTACATGAACTGAAAGTGTTTATCTGTTGTGATGCTCAGTCAGGGGAGAACTGATGGATTATTGTCCAGCATTTAACCCTCAGGTGCTCTTCGATCATTTTTTTTCGATCGTTTTGAATCTCTAAAAATCACAGCTTCATCGGAATGGTACGAAACTTGGTAACTTTCTGGGCCTTGAAAGTTGCAATGACATCGCTGGCTATGTGGGGTCAGAAGCTCTCGGATTTCATCAAAAACATCATTTGTGTTCTGAAGATGAACGAAGATCTTACGGGTTTGGAACGGCATGAGAGTGAGTAATTACTGACAGAAACTTCATTTTTGGGTGAACTATCCCTTTAACATCATCACACTCAATGACGTCACATGACTCGTGAACTGATATGAGAGTCGATTCACTGAAGGATTCACTGATGCTCAACAATAAAGCAGCAGTTTGAACCACTGAGCTTCACAACATATGATGTTAATCTCGTCAATAAATGTGATCAATCAGTGAATCTCTGTATCTCTGTCTCTTTTGCTTTTCTATACAACTATTCATGTTACATATCAATTTTGTATCATTCCCTCTGTTCCCCTGTTTGTGTTGCTTATTGTTTTGTAAAACATGGAAAGTATATAAATAACATATAGAATAATGCATATTCATTCCACAATGACATTACATAAAAAAAAAAGATTGTGTGTGTTTTAAGACACTCGCATACACACATTACAAGCTACAATTAATATGATTAATGTGGTAAATAATGTGGAGTATGGGGAACACCCCAGCAGGCACACAACGTCATATGACGTTGATATTCGGTTGAATTTTGGTTGCGACGTCGGATGACTAAAATCCAACATCAACTCAACGTCTAATGTCAACGTTAAGCTGACGTCCAATACCGACGTCAGCTGACGTTGATATTTTGTTGTTTTTAGGTTGTGTTGTAAAGTTACCAAAATCCAACGTCTCTTTGACGTCATAATGGTAACGTCCACACAACGTCAAATTCTAACATCATTAGACGTAGAAGTTTTGTTGGTTTTAGGTTGTGGTATTTACTAACCAAAATACAACGTCAAGCCAACGTCTCAAGACAACGTCATATTTACGTCAAACACTGACATTCAGTCGTGAGGTATGGTGACCAAAACTCAACGTCACCTTGACGTCATAATGTTGACGTCCACACAACGTCAAATTCTAACACCATTAGACGTTGATATTTTGTTGGTTTTAGGTTGTGGTATTAACTAACCAAAATACAACGTCAAGCCAACGTCGCAAGACAACGTCATATTTACGTCAAACACTGACATTTAGTCGTGAGGTATGGTGACCAAACCCCAACGTCACCTTGACGTCATAATGTTGACGTCCACACAACGTCAAATTCTAACACCATTAGACGTTGATATTTTGTTGGTTTTAGGTTGTGGTATTAACTAACCAAAATACAACGTCAAGCCAACGTCTCCTAACAACGTCATATTTGCGTCAAACACTGACATTCAGTCGTGAGGTATGGTGACCAAACCCCAACGTCACCTTGACGTCATAATGTTGACGTCCACACAACGTCAAATTCTAACACCATTAGACGTTGATATTTTGTTGGTTTTAGGTTGTGGTATTTACTAACCAAAATACAACGTCAAGCCAACGTCTCCTGACAACGTCATATTTACGTCAAACACTGACATTCAGTCGTGAGGTATAGTGACCAAAACTCAACGTCACCTTGACGTCATAATGTTGACGTCCACACAACGTCAAATTCTAACACCATTAGACGTTGATATTTTGTTGGTTTTAAGTTGTGGTATTAACTAACCAAAATACAACGTCAAGCCAACGTCTCAAGACAACGTCATATTTACGTCAAACACTGACATTTAGTCGTGAGGTATGGTGACCAAACCCCAACGTCACCTTGACGTCATAATGTTGACATCCACACAACGTCAAATTCTAACACCATTAGACGTTGATATTTTGTTGGTTTTAGGTTGTGGTATTAACTAACCAAAATACAACGTCAAGCCAACGTCTCCTGACAACGTCATATTTACGTCAAACACTGACATTCAGTCGTGAGTTATGGTGACCAAACCCCAACGTCGTCTTAACGTCATAATGTTGACTTCCACACAACGTCAAATTCTAACACCATTAGACGTTGATATTTTGTTGGTTTTAGGTTGTGGTATTAACTAACCAAAATACAACGTCAAGCCAACGTCTCAAGACAACGTCATATTTGCATCAAACACTGACATTCAGTCGTGAGGTATGGTGACCAAACCCCAACGCCACCTTGACGTCATAATGCTGACGTCCACATAACGTCAAATTGTAACATCATTACACGTTGATATTTTGTTGGTTTTAGGTTGTGGTATTTACTAACCAAAATACAACGTCAAGCCAACGTCTCCTAACAACGTCATAGTTGCGTCAAACACTGACATTTAGTCGTGAGGTATGGTGACCAAACCCCAACGTCACCTTAACGTCATAATGTTGACGTCCGCACAATGTCAAATTCTAACATCATTAGACGTTGATATTTTGTTGGTTTTAGGTTGTGGTATTAACTAACCAAAATACAACGTCAAGCCAACGTCTCCTGACAACGTTATATTTGCGTCAAACACTGACATTTAGTTGTGAGGTATGGTGACCAAACCCCAACGTCACCTTAACGTCATGGGGCCCTATTTTGACGATCTGAAACGCAAGTGTCAAAGCGCAAGTAACTTTGTGGGCGGGTCTTGGCGCTGTTGCTATTTTCCCGGCGGGATAAATGACTCTTGCGCCTGGCGCAAATCTAAAAGGGGTTGGTCTGAAGTAGCTTCATTATTCATTGGTGTGGTTTGGGCGTAACGTGAAATAAACCAATCAGAGCGACATCTCACATTCCCTTTAAGAGCAGGCGTGCTTGTTCTAAAGCGGATTCCTATTATAACGGCGGATTTGCCAGGCGCATGACAGGAGCGGTTCAAGGCCGAGGAGACCGACGTTCTCGTCAGGGACGTTGGGGATGGAGAAACACACCCAAATTAACTTCGGTTAAACAGGCGTATGATAATTTGGGTAAATGTGTAAGCTAGATGTATGCTTTTATAATAAAATGTCTATCTATCTATCAATCTATCTATCTATCTATCGTAATAATGTATGATTTGCAAAAATGATAACTGCTGCGTCTGTGTGTAGATGAGAGAATCAAAGTGTATGTGTGTTGTGCACACGCTACATTGTTTAAGGCCAAGCATGCGCCCTTAAAATAGCATATGAATAACATGCGCAACGCGCCACTGACTTTAAACTGGGTTTTTTTCGGTCAGTGGCGCAATTGTTTTCTAAACCTGTAAAATAGCATGAGGGAACGTTTGCGCCGGAACACGCCTCCTCTTTGCGCTGAACCGCCCCGGGGAGCGCAAGTGTATTTCTTAGTTAACCGACGTGCATCTGTGGAGGGAAAAGTCCGCTTTGCGCGGGTGCAAATTAGGAATGATACATGCGTCGGTGTACAAAGTCAATTGCGCTGGGTGCAAGATAGGGCCCATAATGTTGATGTCCGCACAACGTCAAATTCTAACATCATTAGACGTTGATATTTAGTTGGTTTTAGGTTGTGGTATTAACTAACCAAAATACAACGTCAAGCCAACGTCTCCTGACAACGTCTTATTTGCGTCAAACACTGACATTTAGTTGTGAGGTATGGTGACCAAACCCCAACGTCACCTTAACGTCATAATGTTGACATCCGCACAACGTCAAATTCTAACATCATTAGACGTTGATATTTTGTTGGTTTTAGGTTGTGGTATTAACTAACCAAAATACAACGTCAAGCCAACGTCTCCTGAGAACGTCTTATTTGCGTCAAACACTGACATTTAGTTGTGAGGTATGGTGACCAAACCCCAACGTCACCTTAACGTCATAATGTTGACGTCCGCACAACGTCAAATTCTAACATCATTAGACGTTGATGTTTTGTTGGTTTTAAGTTGTGGTATTAACTAACCAAAATACAACGTCAAGCCAACGTCTCCTGACAACGTTATATTTACGTCAAACACTGACATTTAGTCGTGAGGTATGGTGACCAAACCCCAACGTCACCTTACCGTCATAATGTTGATGTCCGCACAACGTCAAATTCTAACATCATTAGACGTTGATGTTTTGTTGGTTTTAGGTTGTGGTATTAACTAACCAAAATACAACGTCAAGCCAACGTCTCCTTACAACGTTATATTTGCGTCAAACACTGACATTTAGTTGTGAGGTATGGTGACCAAACTCCAACGTCACTTTGACGTCATAATGTTGACGTCCACACAACGTCAAATTCTAACATCATTAGACGTTGATGTTTTGTTGGTTTTAGGTTGTGGTATTAACTAACCAAAATACAACGTCAAGCCAACGTCTCCTGACAACGTTATATTTACGTCAAACACTGACATTTAGTCGTGAGGTATGGTGACCAAACCCCAACGTCACCTTAACGTCATAATGTTGACGTCCGCACAACGTCAAATTCTAACATCATTAGACGTTGATATTTTGTTGGTTTTAGGTTGTGGTTATTAACTAACCAAAATACAACGTCAAGCCAACGTCTCCAAACAACTTCATATTCACGTCAAACACTGACATTTCGTCATGAGGTATGGTGACCAAAACCCAACGTCTCCTAAACAACAATGTTAACATCCACACAACATGAAATTCTAACATCATTAGACACTGATATTTTGGGGGTTTTTAAGTTGTGTTGTAAAGTAACAAATATTCAACATCTTTCCAATGTCAACATCTGCTAATTCTAACATACGCCTAGATATTTTCTTGGTTTTAAGTTGTGTTGTAAAATCCAACATTGTGCCAATGTCTCAAGCTAATGTCATATTGATGTCAAATACTAAATGTGAATGAATGTGTTGTTGGGTCACAATCTCACTTCTAAATTGTCGTGAGGTATGGTGGTCTAAACCCAGCTATGAGACAATATTAACATCTAGGCAAACAACATTCCATTATTAGATGTTGTTGTTTTGTTGACTGCACATCATGGTTACTAACCAAAACACAAACGTCAGCATGCTAATGTATATACATCTAAAATAGGATACAGGCAACATTAGACAAATTTGATACGATTTCAGTTATGGTGTTGGGTAAGATAAATCAATGTCTCAAATACCCCAACTTCAAGCTTCCTGTAAGCATGGCTCTTTATTTTATTTAAGGTGATAGTTCAGATTATCCATAGATTTTCTGGTCCATGCAAGTGTAATAGATCAAGTTGACCCAGTGTGTTCCCTGTCAGAAGAACAAGCTCGACTTCACCAGGAGTGTGCTGATCTAAAATGAATGAACTACCTGCAAGCAAGCAACTGAAAGACTGTTGTGCGCACAACAACACACATTGGTTCGGGATTTATTAATGGTTTATACTTATTTCTACAATTATATAATGAATCCTAAACCACCTTGTGTTGTTTTGCATTTTTTTATATAAATATATCAGCTGGGTTGCTGCTCAAAATTATGTTGTTTGCAGGTGTATACACTATATTCATTTTGGAGCAGCACACTCCCAGTAAGGTGTTCATTCTCACAAGAGAAAATGGTTCAAATTGGGATGATCTACATTATGGAACAGCAAATACACTGTGTGGGTGAAATGTTTAAGTTGTGCCTTTTGGTAATGATCAAAATCTCCTAAGTCACAATACAGCAGTTTGTCAGCGACTAATGAATACAGGTAGTGACAGCGTAACAGTAATCAAATCTGTATAGCATACGTCAACCACCTGACAAAAGTTTTAGCTGTTTTATCAGGGCTACTTATCAGGTGAGTTGGACCTCATGGCACTGAAATTTTGGTTATAGCGTTTATAACACATGGCCTTAATTTGGATTCCATGAGACACAGACATACATTGCACCCATAATTTATTTATCAGGTTGTGCTTCATAACAGTGCAGCTGTCAGACAAACGCAGTAATTATTATTAGTATACAATAATGATGATAATATGAACAACAATAATAATAAAATCAATTTAGCCTATTGACGTGTGTAAAAACAAATTGTACTGTAGAATGTTGCAGGTAACCCAAGAAATTTGAAAGTAATTCCTAACCAATCACAGTTAGGCATCAATTTGAAAATAATTCCTAACCAATCACAGTTAGGCATCAAAGACCTCACGTTTCCTCTCCAGCTGTTGTACTGGCGGGCTGGGCACTGCACACACAGTGCACACATTTCAACATCCTGACACACCTGCTGTGGACGATGAGTGAACAGAGGTAAGGAAAATATAAATAGATATTGGTGTTTATTTGTTTTTTTTTTTCTCGTTTTTTTTTCTCTGTGAGGCAGCAATGGATTTTTGTGAACTGGCGCGATTCTCCACCTACTATTTAACTACCAGAGTAGGCCTACCTTCAATAATGTAGTTAAAAGTGACTTAAATATAATAACTATATATAATGTAGTACAAGTAGTGATAGGAATGTCGCCTCAGCGCACATTTTTCTGACTGAACTGCACGTGCGCCGGCTGTCCGGTTCGCTGGGGGGTACCGCTGTTGTTGAGGGAGTCGGGGAAACGTGACTAGCACGTGAAATAAATGCATTTATTTATATCATTTTTACGGAGCCCTCCACATGACACGCATAATAGTGGCCATAGCTGTCCTTTGCCGTGGATTCTAGATCTAGAAAAAATAATATCTATTGCAATTGTTCTAACATTAAGACTGTTGTGTACACATAAATACTGAGTGTTTATTCATATCGTAGCCTTAAAAAATGTCATGTGGTGCGACCGTGATTTATCATTTTATTTCCTTTAACATGCTTAACAATTTATTTTTTTACGAGTTCTGGTAACACTTTACAATACGGGTGCACTAATATGCATTAATTCATGCACAGATAATCATGAGTTAATGTATGACACAATTATTACTGCATCAGCAACTAATATGGAGTCTAAATGATTAATACTGTAGATGAATTAATATATGAATAGTAATTAATTAAATCTGTCATAATGTATTAATTCCATAATAATATATTTTATTAACTAATAGTGTCAATTAATGTGTTCATTACCACAATGATTTGCAAAGGTATCATTATGTGTCCATTAACTAATTGTTAAGTAATATGTCATAGTAAAATCCATAGTGTGGATGTCAAAACCAAAATGACAAATTACAATTAGTTAATCATTTGTCTTAAGCTGTAAATTTACTCTCTGATTTTTGTAGCCCCCCGGCAAATTCAGAAGCCCATCTCAGAAAAGCAGACCAGACCACCTTCTCAGGGAGGACCATTTCTCCAAACAAAACAAAGTTGAAGATCAGGTTCACCTGTTGATCAGCAATCTACGCAAAGTCAACCAACACATGGGAAACATTCCCCGTACTCAATCCCAGAAGCAAGTAAGTATGTAGTAGTACAGTAGTTGTGTGTGTATGTGTGTGTAGAAATGTCAAATCATTTGAATGGGTTAGTGTTAAAAACTTAGACCCACTTAAGGGCCCATGTCATCCTCAGTTATAATATAAGGGAAAAATATGATTTGTGCATTTTACTTTTGCTTTCAAATTGGCGCCAATTGCTTGAATGGTGGGTTCATTATTGATCTTAATGTAAAACAAAATAATACAGTACAATGACAAACTTGCTTAAATAGGCGCTTTTACATTTCGTTTTCAAACCTAAATCTTCCGTCATCATCTCGTCAGTCAGCTCCTCACTAACGCTGCATTGAGCAGACAATTTCAGGTTTTAAGTGTAGCGTCTGTTCTCTAACTTTTTCTCACAACACCCTCCCCCTGTCGGTGATTGGTTGGAACACTATTTGTTTTTGTTTTGAGTGTTTGGTGAAACCATTTGTTTTTGTGTGCAGATCTCAGAGCCTAGGCTGCCTACAGAGACGCGTTTTTTTGACGGCATGCTTATGGGGCGGGCAGCTAGCGGATCGTTAGAAAAAAATAAAAAAATAAATTTGGGCCTGAAATCACTGATACCACCTTTAAGTGTAAAATACAGATTACAGATACACTATTTTTATTCACATTTTTTTAAGCGATTTCTTTTATATGTGAAAAATTCGGTAATAGCCTATAATTACAGAATTAAGAAGTTACAATCTAAAATAAGGCTGTTTAATTTATAGATTTTTTTTTTTACTTTTTAAATTAATTTTCAGATTATTTATTTAAATATGAATTCATATCTTAGTATATCAGATTGGTATCGGTCGATGCCAGTCTGAATTTTCTTGATGAGAGTTCATCTCAAATTTGGGAAGATCACGATTATGATCATGGATCGTGATTGTTTCTTATAAGATCGTGATATGAAATTTTTGTAAGATCCCCCACCCCTACTCTAACTGTTGTTTTTACATTCATTCTGATGTCTTTTAAATGTTAATTTAGCTTAAGACACTCTGCAAAAACACTTAGGCTTTGCACCTGTACATTCACATTTTTCTGCTTAGAATGTCTGATCGCTATTTGTGAACAGCATCAAAAGTTAAAATTTCTCTCTTTTGATGAGTTACAGCATGTACATGCAAGAATGTTACATGTGTATGGCCCTTAAAGCTAGGGTAGAAATTTTTTCCAGAAACTGGTTGAAAGTGTGTTCCTCTCTTGGTAGATATATATATATATATATATATATATATATATATATATATATATATATATATATATATATATATAGGATGTCCTACCTGTTTGTCAATATATACATTTGCATACCTCTACGCAACTTGTTTGCAAAAACAAACATGTCATCAGCGTGTTCATTGTGCAGAGAAAGTGAGAATAGATACCAAACATTAGCAGTTCCTCTTGAACCAACAAGTGAAAAAGGTTTTATTAAAAAAAAAAAAAACTTATGACATTATATTATTGCAAAATGTTTTTTTTTTTTTTTTTTTACTTTTTTTCATTATTCACATTCATTATTATTGTTATGTCTCACCAGTGAATAAGACATGAGGTAATCTAAAAGCGTTGCACTTTCCTCCACCAACTCTGTCTCTCCTCCTGGCTCTTTGCAGAGGAGGCATGGCTTTGGAGACACTCTGAAGGGAGGGTGGGATCGTATGCTTTCAAAGCTAGCTTGCTATTGCTAGCCTCTGTGAAATTTCCTACCCTAGCATTAAGACTGTTCGCAATATTTATTGTTTTAATGCTTACTGTAGTGCATCATATCCTATATTCCCCATACATTTTAATTTTCTATTTCTTTTCAGAGAGTGTCCAGAGGACTTCAAAGGAGACGGAGGCAAACATTGGAGCGGTTGTCGCCTTATGTTTAAAATATGCCCCAGACAGGGTGGGCGGAGATGGCAGGAAAAACATTTGTACGATTTTAGAATAAGGATAATGTTAAATATAAATGGTTATTGTTGAAATTCTTCTGTTAAAATAATGTAAATAAAATAAAATAAAAGGTTATTTTATAATCCATTTAATTTTTTTGTCATTTATCTAATAAACAACATTTGTGGATTACAGTTTCACTAAGATTTTTAAGTTACTTTTCTGTTTGCTCTTGTCTTAAGATAAATACTTTTGGGTTGTCTCGCATTGGATCTTGCCCTCTGTTCGATCTTGTTGTTACATGAAGTTTCTTTGTATGTTGATTTTTATTTTACAACGAAAACCTGGCTTTGCCAATGCCAATGCCAACAAAATAACCATATATTTCTTTAAGTTGGAATTTGACAGCTGATGTTGTGATTTGAATGATATCTGGCCCAACATGTGAGTTTGATGTCTAGCTTAACATTGGGTTCTGACGTCAAACTGATTTCCATTTTCAACCAAAATGCAATGTCCAACATGGGAGGTTTACCCAACATCTAGTTGACGTCATAACCCAACGTCAGACTGACGTTTACTTTCAATGTTGGACAGACATTGCATTTTGGTTGAAAATGATAATCAGGTTGACGTCATAACTCAACGTTAGATTGATGTCTACATCAAACGTTGGATAGACGTTGCATTTTGATTGAAAATGAAAATCGGGTTAACGTCATAACCCAACGTCAGTCTGATGTCAATATCCAACGTAGGAAAGACGTTGCATTTTGGTTGAAAATGAAAATCGGGTTGACGTCATAACCCAACGTCAGTCTGACGTCAATATCCAACGTAGGAAAGACGTTGCATTTTGGTTGAAAATGAAAATTGGGTTGACGTCATAACCCAACGTCAGTCTGACGTCAATATCCAACGTAGGAAAGACGTTGCATTTTGGTTGAAAATGAAAATCGGGTTGACGTCATAACCCAACGTCAGACTGACGTCAGTATCCAACGTTGGAAAGACGTTGCATTTTGATTGAAAATGAAAATCGGGTTGGCGTCATAACCCAACGTCAGTCTGACGTCAATATCCAACGTAGGAAAGACGTTGCATTTTGGTTGAAAATGAAAATTGGGTTGACGTCATAACCCAACGTCAGTCTGACGTCAGTATCCAACGTTGGAAAGACGTTGCATTTTGATTGAAAATGAAAATCGGGTTGACGTCATAACCCAACGTCAGTCTGACGTCAATATCCAACGTAGGAAAGACGTTGCATTTTGGTTGAAAATGAAAATCGGGTTGACGTCATAACCCAACGTCAGTCTGACGTCAGTATCCAACGTTGGAAAGACGTTGCATTTTGATTGAAAATGAAAATCGGGTTGACGTCATAACCCAACGTCAGTCTGACGTCAATATCCAACGTAGGAAAGACGTTGCATTTTGGTTGAAAATGAAAATTGGGTTGACGTCATGACCCAACGTCAGTCTGACGTCAATATCCAACGTTGAACAGACGTTGCATTTTGATTGAAAATGAAAATCGGGTTGACGTCATAACCAAACGTCAGACTGACGTCAACTTCCAACGTTGGACAGACGTTGGATATTGACGTCAGACTGACGTTGGGTTATGACGTCAACCCGATTTTCATTTTCAATCAAAATGCAACGTCTTTCCAACGTTTGGGTCCAACGTCAATCTAACGTCATATTGACGTCCGGTGCCTGCTGGGACATATTCACTATTAACTACAACTTTAGCCTCTATAAACTCATATTTTACTGCTTATTAATAGTTATTAAGATAGTTTTTTAAGTTTAGGTATTGGGCAGGATTAAGAGATGTAGAAAATGATCATGCAGAATACGGCATTAATATGTGCTTTATAAGTACTAATAATCAGCCAATATGCTAGTCATGTGCTAATAGGCAACTATTTAAAAGTGAGAAATGAACCCTAAAATAAACTGTTACCATTAACGTTTCACATCACTGATTCTTTACTGGAACAAAACAAGCTTCAGAACTCCAAACCAAATCAGGTCAAAGTGTTTGAGACACACGACATCACTTCCTGTTTGATGTCGGCACCATCAACTTCATTGTGACTTTATAGTGGCTGCAAAAAGAATTTGGACACTTAGTTTATTTCACATATACAACACTTTAATGAACCAAATCCAGTTCAGTTCAGTCCAATTCACACTGTACCGACATCAACGACACACAACAGAGACTCAGTCGGTTTCTGTCGATCAATGTGTTTCTCTGTCTCTGTTGGTATTGGTCAGCGCTTGTTTTTGCATTTATTAAAGGTGCTCTAAGCGATGGCACGCGTTTTTTTGTCACATACAGCAAACATCTCCTCACTATCCGCTAGCTGCCTGTCCCCTGAACACACTGTAAAAAAATGTGTTCTCTGTAGACACCACAGGCTCCACAAACGCCAACAAAAACAAACTGGGCTAACCCGCACCACGAAACACAACAAACTGTTCCAGCCAATAACTGACAAGAAGGATTTGGGGGTGGGGTTTGGGGGGTTAGTGCGCGGATGAGGAGGAGGGAGGGTCGAGCTAGCCTCCGTTTTGTTTGACAATACTTCGAACGTCAACAAGAAATGACGTCACCCAACATCACTCAGAGCACCTTTAAATGTCTGAGGAGTGACACACTGTAATCTGGTGATTGTCCGCATTGGTCAGTGTTTTGTTAGTGTGAACTGGCATTTAACAAGAACCAGAAAGACAACCAGGTGCATGACCTCAGACAGTACTTGTGATGATCACAATGTAAATGGACAGAAAATGAGGTGGCCCGAGTGGTTTATTTATGGGTCCTTTTAGGGGGTCCTGAGACATAGATTGATGTTTCTGCTGGTGGTTGCCCCGACTCCACAGTTTTTCAAGCTTCTAAGAGGACCAACAAAACTAAACACTTAAACACTGCAGAGCTTCAGGAGAGACAACAGCATTTTCAAGCAGGTGCAGTTCGGGTCACGGTCTTTATGTCAGACGGGTCGGGTAAGGAACTGTCGGATACCAGGTCTGGTGTTCTGTTTATAGTCATACTGTGTTTGCGGGTTCAGTGAACAGGACCTGTGCAGGCAGCGTGACTCAGCACGTCTCGTGAAGAGAAACATACTGACTCCAAGTACATTACAAACCAAACATTCTTTCCATGAGTGTTGTCGCAAGTTGCTCTCTAGCTGACATACCTGATGATTATGCAGTTGATACTTAAAATTCATCATTGTGAAAAAGAAAAAAAAAGAAAGCACAATCTTGTGTGTAAGGTTATGTTGTAATGCTAAATATTGTCGTGCCGTTGATTTGGATTAATGCACATGGAAACATGGGTGGAATGAGCCATGACAAGGAGATTCTTTACTGAACTTCTTCTGCACAGATGTAGGTTACAGTTCACAGCACACTCACCAATAGTGCGATATTCATATATTCAGTCAATGCAGCAGCTGACGTTTCCAGCGTAACTTCACGCTCCATACTAAGGAGTGCGTAACTGAACAACCAATAAGAAACAAGAACACAGTAGAGGTAGTTAAGGGACTTAAAGGGCCAGGTTACTACAATATAACTGTAGAAGTGTGTGCATTATGATGCGCCGGCACTCAGTGTGAGATCCACCAATCAGAGAGGTTCCCGAATCTGTTGATTTTTTTGATTGGATGAATGAATGAAGACTATCTTGTGTTTTAGCCGGGGGCTCGAGTACACAGGGAATCGGCGACTATGATCTGGAGATCATTTAGGTTGTTGATAAACATGCAATAGATAAGTGATATTTAAAGGAATATACCACAAGCACAGTTTTCACTCCAAACATTTCACAATATAAAGTATTCACAACATTAAACAAAATGCTGTTCAAATGTTCACATAGGCTGTCACAGTTGTGTTGTGTTCTGCCAGTTTGAACTGACTTTAGACATCCAATAAAAAAATGACACTGAGACCAGCTTGTTAAAAAATAACTGTAAAGTGTCTCAGAAAAGAGAAGTTAGTTCTGAGAAAAGCTTGAGCATCATTTGATGGCAGTTTCCTCTTGGTTTGATAAACTGTCAAATGTAATGAAGCTCAGACACATCTATGAGTGATTTAAGTGTCCAGGGCCCGTATTCATAAAGATTCTAAGAATCCTCTAAGAAAACTCTTAATTTAGCTTAAACACTTTTACGTAGGAGTCTTAGCTTAAAAGCGATTCGGGACCGATCTGAGAGCAACTCTGAGTAAGGAAAAGACAAAAACTTTCATCTTAGTAAGGAGGCGGGGTTGACCCCGTTGCTATGTATGACACAATCTTTTGAAGACTGTGATTGGTTGGTTGTCCAAGAAGGGGAAAAAAAAGTGATTTTAAGTATAGGGTCTATTCTAAGCCTTCACTTTGAAATTACATGCGTAATTTTTTCCTATTTGACCGTTCTCTCACACACTCACACACACACACACACACACACACACACACACACACACACACACACACACACACACACACACACACACACACACACTATATATGTGTATATAAATCCTTTTTTTTTTATTTACCATGCTGTTAATTTCCTATAAGGTATTTGCTTGGCTTAGAATGAAATAAACATTGTTCCACTCTTTCCAATTACACTGATTGCTGGCATGTCTATTTAAGTGGTGGTTTGAATGTTGGTTTTAATGTATCAAACATGGAATTTTCCCAGTTGTCAAATATCGTAATGTAGTGATTACTTTCATTTCTGGCGCTATGGCATTTCTGTGCTGTGTCGGAGATGTTAGCGTGTCTCTAATAAGATCAGTCACAAACATGATCCCTGCACGATCTAATCTATAGAGTCTTATTAACTCACTGTTATTCATTGTCTGCAACACATTTCTTCTCCCTCTTTGTCTTTCTGCCATTTTCTCCTCTGCTAAAGAAACTCTTAAGCCTCTTAAAAGTCCTCGTCCGTGCTCCTAACAATTTCGACCTTAAGACCTCTTTTAAGGGTTAAGATGCTTTCTGGATTACTTTTTTCTTTACTAGGATTTTTTCTTTAATTTTAAGAGTAAACGGCCACATTTCTAAGAATTTTCTTAGAATTTTGTCACTAGGAGCTACTCTTTGCATTAAGATTCTTTATGAATACGGGCCCAGATACTTTTTTGCAATTATTTCTTAAGATGGTCAGAGAGAAAGAGAAGTGATAGAGAAGATGATTGTGTGTTCGGTCACTGTTCTCAAGCTCTCTGAGTCTCTGATGGAGAGTTTATTAAAGATACAGCATCATTCAACACTAACTCACATCAACACAAATACAATCAGGTCGTATTCACAAGACATCTTAAGGCTAAAAGTAGCTAACTTGCAGATTTAGGAGAAAATCTTATAAATAATGGGCATGTCAGTCCTAATTTTAGGACTCCTACATTTTTGCTCTACGAGTTTTTCCCAAAGGTTTTTAGTGCTAAAACCAGCTCCTAAATCTGTGAAAAGTTAGGCTTAAGTCAAGAGGACTCCTCAGTCACTAAAAACCAAATCACAAACAATCCTAAAATGGATGTTGCTGGCAATCTGCCTCGAAGACACTGAATGCCATTTGAGCCTTGGGTGCTGAGCCTTTTCTTCATAAATGCAATAAATATTCTGATTTATAGATTTTAATTTGCAACGACATTATATAAAGATTCATTTATGTACAGGCAAAATACATTGAATGACGGAGAATAAAACATTACGGTCAAGTTTAAAATCAATACGTTTACATGCACCCTCATAATGTGACTATATTGGGATTTTGGCAATAGGCTATTGTGATTAAACTTTACCTCATGTAAATGCAATACTTCGATCAAACTAATGCGATTAAGATCATAATCATAGTAAACTATGTGGCATACGCCGATTTTAATCACAATAAACAGGCATGTAAACACCTTAAAGGAGTAGTTCACTTTAAAGGGGTGATAGAATGCAAAACCAAGTTTACCTTGGCATAGTTGAACAGCAGCTCGTGGGTGAAATGGCCATACACAGAATCTCAAAATCCCATGTCACCTCCTTAATATGAAAGTCACAAAACTTTAAACTGTAGCTGTAAAACGGTTGGATCTCAAATCAGCTCAGATGTGACGTAACACTTGGGGGATTTCCTTATTTGGATCTGGTCTGTACCTTTGTCACGCCCCTAAATTTGCATACACAGAGCCCACTTTCTGGGCCCAGCAATATCAATGGTGGTCATGCAGTCAGACACAGTTAAGCCGGCGCGCTAAGTTTACTGCTTCTGGAATGATCAAAAATACTGACGGTGGCTGGCAAAAAAAAAAAAAAAAAAAAAAAACGCTGGTGGGGAAAGAGTTAACATAGCTGTCAAATAGACGGCTTGCACACAATCCACTAAGGCCAGCAATAGAGCAAGGGGTTAACAATGCGTTCCCTGTTGTATTGCATGTTAAAAGGAGAGGCTTTGCTTTGCTTAAATGCGGCGCTTGCTTGTCTAACAGCACGACCCGTGAGACCGGGATGGTCATAAATAATATAAAGGCCTATTCCTCCCCTCACTTGACTTTACATGTGATAATACCACACAACAATAGCACACATTGTGTTTTAAGGTGCTGATTCAGGCTCAAACATATATGGTTGCACAGCTAACGTCTCCATGGTTCACCTCCAGTGAGTGCTGCCAATCTTCATTGGGCATGTTGCCGCTTTGCTTTGGAGATTCCTCGTTGTAAACCAACCAATCAGCGTGCAGCTCATCTAAATATTAATGAGCATACCATAAAAGGGAGAAAACCGCTCGTTTCATTCTGGATCTATTTCTCAGGGTTGCATTAGGGCATATAAAAGAGCCACCGGGGATTTTTCAGCCCAACCAATGTTACATATTTTGGAAACAATGTGAAATACCCAATAAAATCATTCTATCACCCCTTTAAAATGAAAATTAGCCCATGATTTACTCACCCTCAAGCCATCCTAGGCTTATATGACTTTCTTCTTTCAGACGAATACTATCAGAGTTATATTAATAAACCCTTATTAAATAAGTTCGGAAGCATCAGGGTGTTTATCAATATAACTCTGATAGTATTCGTCTGAAAGTAGAAAGTCATATAAGCCTAGGATGGCTTGAGGGTGAGTAAATCATGGGCTAATTTTCATTTTAAAGTGAACTACTCCTTTAATTACATTATAACCACTCTGACGAAAGTGCGCTTGTACTTGGTTCTACACTGATGTCGTGTGTGTTGTTCACACAACTTCAAGAATGAACTACGTGATATTATTCTCAAGTTTTCTCTTCTCAAAATCGCTAAACTCTGTTAACACAAATCACTGCGCAGTCTCTGCTCCGTATCTTCATCCAGACGGTGTAAAAACATGTATTTTGAATTTGATGTGAGTAGATTAACATTCATACTGAACGCCTATCTGAGTGTGGTATAACCATACTTATTAACGAATAATCAGAATAATGAAAATTGCATGTAAACTGGAGTGAAGAGTTCTGCTCGTGTCATATAAACATGTTACTGCGATTAAGACGTTACTCTGACTATTAGAAATAATCTCATTATTGGTGCACATGTAAACGTAGTCATTGTCCCATCGTCTGCGCCGATAGCCTTGTGGGAAGCTCGGTTGACCCGAGTTCGAGTTCCGGCTCGTGAACCTTTCCCGATCCCCCCCACCCTTTCTCTCTCCCACTTCGCTTCCTGTCACTGTCCTATCATAATAAAAAGACAAAAACGGCAAAAATAAATGTTTAATAAAAAAAATAAACAATGTCCAATTACCTGTGGCAGCTGTTTTCACGAGTTCACACAAATGATCGAATGCGAATAGAAGTGTAAAATAAGTGTATTTGGCGTGCTGTCCGAGGGGATCGAGGGCTCCGAGTTCATCATTTATCCCAAACCCAGAGTAATGGTCACTATCCCCGACTGGGGAAGGGAACCAGTCGAGAGTGAGGAGTCGAGTGGTGGAGGGATGCAGAAAACTGTCGAGGTAACTAGGTGAGTCGGCTGTGTATATATATATATATATACCTCCTCTCGAGATGTTTAGTTGGACCGTTTGAACATGCTCTTCCGGAATTGTTTATAAAGCACCATTTGTCGCTTGAATTCAGCAATCTCTTGAGATGCAGACATGTAATAGGCTGACAATTAGCTGAACATATTAATAGTGACCCCTAGCCTATATTTTTTAAGATCTTTATTTGAATATGGCAACATGATACCTCGTTGGATCCTTCTTACAATATTTCTATGATATCACTGACAGAGACGCCTCTCCCATCAGCCAATCACTGTGGTCATAGTTAGTAAGCATGATGACATCATCCATCATCCCTTTCTCTTAGCTTAAGACTTCTCTCTCTCTGTTCCTTATTAAAAGTTGATCTAAACAGCTTTGTGAATAGGGTTTAAGAGAAAACTATTAACTAAGAACTTTTACTGCTATTTAGGAGAACTCTTAGTCGTAAGAAAACATGTTTTGTGTATACAGCCCCTGATTTAACTGAACTACTTGTAATAGGAAGAAAAATTACAACAAAACTAAACAAAAATACATGCACACATTGCCTCCATCTTTCACAATCATTATCACACAGATAAATGCATCATCAACCTCTTTGTCTGATCAACACGCAACATATCATCACAATGAATTTGAACAATGAAGAATACAGTGAGACTGTGGATTCATATATAGACTCTCCTACACAACACTCATTATTGTATCCCATCTTCAGCTGAATACATTGCATTAGAAATAGAAGATATTAAGAATATAATAAAATACTCACAGATGAGAGGCAGTGCACTGGAGCCCATACTGTCACATTAATAGACTGTGTTAACAGCGCTGTGTGCTAAAACACACACTTCCTGTGTTTAAACAGTCATTTCACACTTCAAGAAGAGATGAGGGAGGAGGAGACAAAACTCTACACAGAAGTACATGAAAAAAAATAAGAGAAAGGAAAAGAGAGAGCCATTCTAAGATATTTAGCTTGTCTTTTGGTGTATGCAAGTTGTTTCTGCTCTGTTCATCTACTTGAAAAAAGTTTTTACAGTAATTGTTCTCGCACTTCACACAGCCTCACACTGCAGACAGTGAATACAAAGTGAAATCACCATGTGATATCTGGTTTAGGGCTACTGGTGTAAAGGCGCTTTCACACTGAGCGAGTGTGATGCACACACACTGAATGCAAATTGCAATTTCGGATAGTTAACGCCTGGAGAATAGGTGGCGCTGACCAATAATACATTTTTCCATGTGTATGTATCTCATACGTTTTTCCATAGGCTTTATAAGCTCATCCCCTAAAAAAAAAGAAAAAAAAAAAAAGGCTGATGCATACTTGCAATGAACTTGAGTGATGGCCACCTACTGGACATACAAAGTAATGTTTCCAGATTAATTACACATGTTTGACTCATTAAGGGCCTTTTGTACATTGGTACTACACCAGAAACACAAACTATCTATAATGCTGTTTACTAGAATTATTTTGACCAAATACATCACAAAATCGCAGCTGGGTCACAGATGCACTAGAGCTACAATTAGCATCAAGCTAATCACATCAAGCTAATCACACTGCAAGCACATCACAATTCATGAGATTATCACTATGGAGAATTTATAGAAATGCTATTCTGTATAAAGCAATATTAAGTTAACATGTTAGAATAAATCTGTGTCTGACCCCATGATAACAAGCCATTGTAATAAGAGTCATTTAAGATGCCAAAGGCCTCGTCTTGAAAGCAGACGAAAGAGTGTCTGAAACCAGGGAGAAAAGAGCGGTCGAGTCGGACAACTTTCAGCTCTGTTTGACCAGCACTGATCTGCAAACGCAAATAACGCTACCGCATTGCTTGTTGCTAAAAAAAAGTGAATGCATTTGAAATATTGCTGCAACATTTATATAATTAACAAGTTATCCAATGTGTTTGTCATTATTTCTGTAAAATGATCAGATACAAATCTTCTACCGCTTTACTGTTATTGTATATATCCTCATATTGCACACAGAAGACTTGAAGCGATTTGTCAACATTTCAAGCCCAGTGTGATTGATGCTATTTAAATACATGAGAAAGTAAACAAAGGAATACATTTTAAGATATTTCAATTATTTTACTACTTTCAAAATATCAGAGACCCCAGTTGCAATGAACACCAATAGCCTACAAATGAAAGTGAATAATACACACAAAATGACACAGATAAAGTGATTTTGATTCAGGTCAGATGGACTGATGATCGGCCGCAACAGGATATGTTCATTTCTTCTCTAAAAGGAGCGTAGCACCATGAAAGTGACTACTTTTAGAAACGAGAAGTGCTTCATTCAGGCCTTCCTGTACACAGACAGATGGATTTGATGGGGAAGTCAATGAAAATGACAGGCACGTTATGTTACTGTGAATCTTTGGTCTTATGGTGATATTTTGAGGTTTATGAAACTAAAGATGCAGAAAGGGCATAAATATTTCCTCTAGTCGGGTAAACCCACAGAACAGAAACAGAGCAGAAGTCAAACCACAACTATGAGCTAACCTCTATTAGGCCTCTTAAACTAAAGACACTCTCTGTCATATTCTCTCTAATCAGCTGCAAAAGTTAACAAAACATCTTCAATGATGAGCTGAAAGAAGCCTCTGTAAATGAGGGGATTTGCTGTGACTCTGAATTTTCATTTTCAACCACCAATGGCCTCCAAAATGAAGGCTACTTTTAGAAACAACTAATGCTTTGACTTCCGCGACAAGGTAGGCCTACAAACCACACCAACACTAAAGAGTGGCAACAAAAATTGGACACCGTAGGCTCCGTCAACTTTATGAAATACAGTAAGAAGTAGGAGTAGTGAGGATAGCTAAAAGAAGCACCAAAGAGGAAAATATTTTAACAAGATTAAGGGTTGGGCATACCAAGCTTAATAAAAACTTGTCATTTGTCTCTCAAAAGTATTCTAATGAATGAGAAACAGAGGGAACTTTGGTGGGAGTGGAAGAACAAAATATTAACAAAATAATTACTTGTGGACTAGAGAGTGTATTTTGTTATTTGAAGAGAACAGAGCTGATTAATTGAATTTAGATTTAAAAAATAATAATTATGAAATGCGTCCACATTCCAACAAAGTAGGTGGCGATAATACACCTTAATGTTGGTGCTACCCGCCATAAAACTGAAGAGACCTCGAGATGTGGGCTGTGTCCCAATTCAAAGGCCGATCGCATCACAGCAGCTCGATGAAGGCTGTCCCAGTTCGAAGGCTCCTTCAAATGCGTCCATTCGTTTTCTGTGAAATGAAGGATACAACAGATGGATCATTCATGGCCTTGCGTAGTGATAGGAAACCAAGGCTTTCTGACGCATTTTGAGGCTTTCATCAAATTGTGTCGAAAAAAGGTTCATTACTCGAAGCTTTTAACACAATGCGCATTAGTGACATCTGGTGGTATTGAACAAATCACAGCAGAGCAGAAAAAGCACGTGACCAAACAAAGCTTCAGAAGTCGATCAATACAGTTCTGTCTAATATCATCGAAATGAATTTGTGCCACTGAGACCACAACTCACAACAATGTGTAGCCTGGTCAACGGATTCACATAAAAATAAAAAGTATACATATATACAGTATATACACAATTATGTGATCATAATTATAGTAATTGTTATTGAAGAAATATTTTGGGTGTTCGGTTTAAAAAAAATACATTTTATGGTATAGGGAAGTATAGTGTTCATCATTTAAATAATGCCCCCTCGATAATCATTTCCATTTTTATGCATCATCAGATGAGGTCGCGAAGCGCCAATTTTTTTCAAACCAGCTGTCCCAAACTTCCCAAAGCATGACGTTCGAAGCTTCAAACATCATCAATCATGTGGTATTGTCGTTTCGATACAAGCATCGGTACAGTGTGTGATACAATAGTGCTTTGAAAACTGTGTTGGAGCATCAGAGTCCCGGATCAACCGTCCCGTCACTAGACTTTCCTACCCCAGAATTTATTGCGCACCAGTGACAATGCGCAGCTTTTAAAGTCCGTGTCCTTCGAAGGATGCAGCACTTGAATTGAGACACAGCCCATCTGTTGTATCCTTCATTTCACGGGAAACGGAGGACACATTTGGAGGCAGGATTTGTAGAAGCCTTCGAATTGAAATAGCCTTCGTCGCACCGCTTTGACACAATCGGCCTTCGAAGGATGCAGCCTCTGAATTGGGACACAGCTCGGGTTTTGTCTTATGCATTGAAGCGTTATGTCCAATAGCTCTTCCTTGTATGTTTTTTGCAAAGACATTATCTGGGTGAGCTAAGTGAATATCAATCATTTTATCTCTTGTTGAACAATATGTAGTTTTGTTCTACTAAATTAGGGTATTGTGATTTAATGCAAAAGCAAATATTATGGATGGTTTGTTAGGCCACTGGTCAGGCCTGATCTCGTTTCATCTCAGCAGTTGATCAGGCCTGATTTAGCTTTGCTGGTAGCTTTTATGGTTGTTGTAAATGGGACTGGATCGCGGGGCATTTGATGTTTGTTTTTTTGTTTGTTTTTTTCGTATACCCCTGAAACACGAGGCCGGGATGGCCTCGTGTTTCCAGCCAACCTTCCATACTCTCGACGCTTTGAAACATGTGAAATTTTCATTTGTATGAGGTTTATGTTTACTTTCGAATTCATTTGATTTGGAGTATGTTTTCTGGTAAATGTCTTCTATTTTATATATGATGTGATTTTTGTACTTTCTGTGTGTTTTTTGGGGTTTAGTCATGTAATTACTTTCTTTAAATTGTATTATTCTGCGTAAAGTTGTTGGGGTTTTGTTGGGGTGTTTTTTGGCTATTAACATCTTTGAGTGAGAATGAATTGTGATGTTCATTAAATTTGTTTTTCTGTGACTGTTTTCTGTAGTCTTTTTGTTGAGGAATTTTTTTGAGGGGGTCAACTTTGCTTTAAGGAAGAGTCCTTAAGTCACACACACACACACACACACACACACACACACACACACACACACACACACACACACACACACACACACACACACACACACACACACACACACACACACACACACAAACCAGTGCAGTACAGTACAGAAAACACAAAGATAAGGTTGGTTAAAATTGGTAAAACGCATATACCACAGCTGAAAAAGTGTTGAAATCATATTGCTTTGTTGGCAGAAACTGTGAAAAAAAGAGATGTCATTTTGAACTGAGTTATAAATATCTCTACATCTAAAGCTGTTCGAAACTGGTACCGTATCATGAATGATACATCTACTATTTGAATACACATAGGATACATAAACATTTATTAAATAACATTTAAACAGCCAATAAAAAGAAAACATGGACAAAATAATTATTTGGATAAAATATGGTTTACATGTAAAATGTAAATGTTTATTTCCAGGCTTGTGCGTGAGAAAGTGTTCAAATATCCGTATATGAAGTGGATGTACAGAGAGAAGCTGATGAAGATACTGACCCCAAACTCAGCATCAGGGCAGAACCCTGTGACTGTACGTTAAAACATGTGGTTACAATGTTCCTGGAAACAAAACAAACAGCAAAGTGACAGCAGGCCTCGGACGTGTAAAACCACATGCGATGAGGAACCAACAGCTTCTGCAGAGCTAAAAACCTGCAGAAAATAGCAAAGAGAGTTAATCATGCAACTCAAACTCACAATTTATTCTCTGTTTAGGGACAAAAAACATTCTAATTTACTTTAAGTTGTTGCTTCTGCCCAGTGTTGAAAAAAATAATGTTTTTGCATGTTTTAATTATTTGATTTGTTGTGATTGGGGTTTTGTTTTAGGGTTTAACATGTTTGACATTTGTTAAGTTGTGATTGAGGGCCTTCTCTCTGTGGTCAGATACAGTAGAGCTTTGTGATGCAGGGTCTTAGTATCGCTTTTAGATGGGCATGAATTTTAATGGCTCATTTTTCATTTTAATCATTAGTGGGTTCGGCTCTGCAGACATTATTTGTAGTTTTCTACCGCTATTATTGGGTGTTGGACCCATTATGAACTCTTGGTTTGTGAGCGGCTCTATAACTGATTCGCATTGGCTTTCTGAAATGTTATGTCATTGAGCAAATACATTTCTATGTTAATACCGATATGAAAATGAGAATATTTTATTGATGAAATCTGAATAGCTGTCTGTAGATGTTAACATGTTTATTCCAGTAAACTATGAAACTATTTTGCTTCAAGCTTGATTTGTTTAGATTTTAGTCAAACATCATTATTATTAATAATAGTAGGCTATTGCAGAATAAAGTAATGAAAAGTCAGTTTATTCATATAGCACGGTATACACAATGGTAATTCAAAGCGTGAATGAACATAACTATAAAACATTAAGAAATAAAATAAATGAAAGTAAATAAAAAAAAGTAATGCAACTATACATTAAAGGTGCTCTAAGTGATGTCACGCGTTTTTTAGGGCAAAAATTTTTTTTGTCACATACAGCAAACATCTCCTCACTATCCGCTAGCTGCCTGTCCCCTGAACACACTGTAAAAAAAAAAACGCGGTCTCTGTAGACACCACATGCTCCACAAACGGCAACAAAAACAAACTGGGCTCACCCGCACCACGAAACACAACAAACAGTGCTCCAGCCAATCACCGACAAGAAGTATTTGAGGGGTGTGGTTTGGGGGTTAGTGCGCGTGCACATGAAGGGGGTGTGGAGGAGAGAGAAGCATGAAGAGGGAAGTTTGAATTATGGCTGACACACGACTAAAGAGACGACGTTCCGATGAACAAATTGTAAAGAAGAGGGACAAGGATAAGGAACGCACGAAGTCCCGAATTTACATCGAAAAAACCTTCGAAAGGTGGCGAGAACTCCGCCGGCAGAAGGGCTTCCAATCCGACATTCAGTTGCTCTGTTTTTGCAGAACAGGTAAATCCATTTTTCTTTCTAAATTGACGTTCATGTTCGCCAAACCAACACAATGATGTAATTAGCTAGAACTATGCAGTTAGCGTTAGCTTTGGTGAATACAACATATATGTTTCTAGCAGCTAGCGATCAATCTCTATTGTAAATGGTCAAGCAAATTCACAGTAACGTAGGGCGACAATTTGTGTGAATGATTGTTTTCACCCACGGTTTGTTATGGATTTGAATGTTCATTTATAGGCTATTGACAACTTTGACTTTACGCCGCCGCCGTTGTTTATGCTCACTGGGAAACGCGAAGCTAACGTTATCTTGCTATTATTGCGTCCTTGTATGGGAGCTAACGTTATAGTTATAACCTCAGGAGGCGAAACGATTTTAAGACAATGTTTTTTTCTTTTTCTGGAGGAGGGAGGAGACGGGATGAGGAGGAGGGAGGGTCTAGCTAGCCTCCGTTTTGTTTGACAACAATTCAAATGTCAACACTCCCGGCATCACTTAGAGCACCTTTAAAGCTGCAGTAGGTAACTTTCGTAAAAATGTATTTCTTACTGTGTATTTGTTAAAACTGTCATTATGTCCTGACAGTAGAATATGAGACAGATAATCTGTGAAAAAAAAATAAAAAAAATTAAAAAATCAAGCTCCTCTGGCTCCTCCCAGTGGTCCTATTGCCATTTGCAGAAATACACCGCTCCCAGTCAGAGCCAGGAGGAGTGTCTTCGCAGTATCAATCAAGCGTGTACGCGCTGATCACCCCCCTCTCTTGCACAGCGCGTACCGTCGTTCAAAATCAAGACTGCCGGTGTGCCGAAACTCTGCTAATGGTGGACAAACAACCAAAACTGCCAATTTCTCGAGTGGCACCAGCTCATACAACAAAGACAGGTAAACGGAAAAAGACTGATGACGATAAACAAACCCGTCGGAGCCCATTGACTCAGTGTCAAAACTCTGGCCGCATAACATAGGCTACAGATAAAATGTCACGCACTGTGCAAAGCAACAATAGAAACCTTCTAATTCACTGGCTTGTCATGTTGCTGAAATAATGTACTAGCAAACCTTATTTAGCATTACATATCGCTAGAATAATTACTTACGTACTGTAACGTTAGTTACCGTTATATCTTACTAGCCATTTATAACTTATAGAAAGAGTGCAACGTTATAAAGTTACATTACATGTATTGCCAAATACGTAATGATTTGAGGACCAAGTTTGTAGTCAAAGTATGGGCAGGCCATAGTCAATGTAAAGCATATTGTTGATGTTTCGTCCCTACCAGTGAATGTGTTTATCCGAACTGTTTATTCGCCGTCATCAGTGACCCGCTTACTAGCCTGCGTGTTCACGGCAGGCTCTGTTGTGGTGGGGGAGGAGCTGTGGAGGGAGGGCTGTAGTGCAGCAGAGAGCGAGGGGAAGTGACCTGTGAGTTGTGCTTGTTCAAATTTTCAGGCTAAGTCAACGTTTTCTAAAAACTCCCTACTGCAGCTTTAAAAGGACTAAATAGTAAATAGTAGGCTGCTACTGCGTGACGTGTGAGGTGTCAGTAGCAGAAAGGGGTTTGGAGTTTGGAGGGAAGATCACTGTCTGGCTTGATGATGTGTTCAGACTTCAGCCAATAGGAGACTAGCACGCTCTCTTTCAATTTCAAAAGTCACGATAACAGCACTCTGATGTATATGTGTATATATATATATATATATATATATATATATATATATATATATAATGTAATAGATATTTTAATATGTGCGCTGTGACATAAGTCAACCTACAAATGTAATTTAAATGAATAGAATAGTGGGTGAATATTAACACCCATGATAGTCAAACAATATGTTCAAGCTCTCTATTTTTAATTATTCATAAATATGAAATGTCAAATCCATTTCACATAGGCCTATAGAGTGTATGTCATGAAGAGGACATCATGTTGAGTAACACAAGTAAACATTTAACTATTTACTTTTATAGTCATTTTTATTATGCTGCTCTTTTAATGTCTATTTTCAACTTTTATTCTAGTTTGTAGAAGTGAACAACTAAAATCAAAGCAACCAATGTGTCTCGACTGTGATGTTCCATAAGAGAACCTTAAGTTATTTAAATACTATTTGATAACTTATTTTTAGTTTAGTCTACTCTTCAGAATATAAAAGAAACTCTCTTAAATGTCGAATATAATGGCATTATAAAGACTAAAGACTTTATTTTAAAAATGTTTTCTGTATTATTAAAAAACAATGTCAGTCGAAACCGCATCAATAACACAGTCAAGTATAATTCAACAACAAATCCTTTACATTTTACCATTAGGCTATTCAGAATAGCTCAAAGTAACATATATTATGTATAAATGTATATATACATTTATATATAATATTATATTAAATTATATGTATAGCTATATTATGAACAATGATGCCAAACAAATTTATTTGAAGCGAAACTTAAACTACAACTCTCAGCACGAATACAAATGTTTCCATATTTGCGATGTAAATTTTGGTTGCATTATCTATTGTGTAAACAAGGCTTAGTGCTTAAGGCCTGTTCCAGTATCCACGTAAAACATCATCCCTCACACGAGCATAAATGTGTTTAGCAGCTCGGCTGTCTGATCAGGGAACCCAGAGACTCTTTTAAGAGCCACCTATACTCTCCCTTAAAGGGTTAGTTCAGCCACAAATAAAGTTTCTGTCATTAATTATTCACCTTCATGTCGTTACAATCCCGTGAGACCTTCGTTCATCTTCAGAACACAAATGAAGATCTTTCTGATGAAATCCGAGACCTTCTGACCCCTCTATAGACGGCAATTGTGATGGGGTTTTAGTGAATAAAATAGTAAACTGTATATCAAAAGAATCATAATTCTAACATCTAACCAATTACTTCTCCTTTAGGCCTTAACATTCTAACACTTGAACAAAATGAACTTTGACAATTGTGTCACAACCAGTGGAAAAATTCTGAGATGCCGGCTAGACAATATCAAAAATATAACAGTCTAGAATAGGCTCATGACATAACATGACATTACATGAGTAATCAACTGAACTTCTAACCTTTTCCATTTCTTTATGATTTGAGATCTAAATTGCTTCTACCTGTGACGGCTCTTCTTCTTTTCTTCTTCTTCTGCTGCTGTCTTTTATTGGCAACCACACTAAACAGTGCATTACTGCCATCATCAGGTAGCTTGGCTCAGAAACATTTTCCTATTCCTCTTAACACCTTCTAACCACCCCCACTATATATATATATATATATAGTGGCATTTATCCTTGTTTTCCTTCAGATATTCTTTCCTTTACAGTATATCATCATCTTATCCGCACCTTCAACCTCTCTATATACATTTATACATAATATCTGTTACTTTGAGCTATTCTGAATAGCCTAATGGTAAAATGTAAAGGATTTGTTGTTGAATTATACTTGACTGTGTTATTGATGCGGTTTCGACTGACATTGTTTTTTAATAATACAGAAAACATTTTTAAAATAAAGTCTTTAGTCTTTATAATGCCATTATATTCGACATTTAAGAGAGTTTCTTTTATATTCTGAAGAGTAGACTAAACTAAAAATAAGAAGTTTTGTTTTAGGGTTTAACATGTTTGACATTTGTTAAGTTGTGATTGAGGGCCATTAAATGCACATGCACATTAAAATCTCCTAAAATTAACAATTTATTATACTTTGGTACAAATTCAACCAAAAAAATCTGCAAACTCGTTTAAAAAGTCTGCATTGCGTTTAGGAGGGCGATATACGAAGGCAATCAATAGTGGACTATTCAGTTAAAATACAAAAAGTTGCAGCTCAAAACTTCTGTAGTCATTTTGTACTATTTGGTGATATGAGAATGTGTCTTTAAAAATAGAGAGTAATCCGCCACCCCTCCCAGTTAAAGGGATAGTTCACCCAAAAATGAAAATTCTGTCATCATTTACTCACCCTCAAGTTGTTTCAAACCTGTATGAATTTCTTTTTTTCTGTTGAACACAAAAGAAGATATTTTGAAAAATGTCTGTAACCAAACAGTTGATGGATAGTAGGAAAAAAAAAAAAATACTATGGAAGTCAATGGGGTCCATCAACTGTTTGGTTACAGACATTTTTCAAAATATCTTCTTTTGTGTTCAACAGAAA
This sequence comes from Leuciscus idus, assembly GCA_021554675.1. Taxonomy (NCBI): domain Eukaryota; kingdom Metazoa; phylum Chordata; class Actinopteri; order Cypriniformes; family Leuciscidae; genus Leuciscus; species Leuciscus idus. The sequence continues at coordinate 11,377,481 of CM038622.1, forward strand.
AAAGAAATTCATACAGGTTTGAAACAACTTGAGGGTGAGTAAATGATGACAGAATTTTCATTTTTGGGTGAACTATCCCTTTAAGCGAGGCGAATTTAAAAACAAACAGTTTGAAGGTAAAAGTTCCAACAGAGGGCTTGAATCACCGATGGTAAGCCAGGTTTCCGTAATAAATAAGCAGTCCAATTTACGCGAAGTAAAAAAGTCATTTATAATAAAAGTCTTATTTACCACCGATCTCGAATTGAGTAGACCCAGAGCCATAGAGAGAGAGAGTTGCGACACTCCCATAGACCTCCGTTGTAAATAATGGCGGCGCTTTTAACCGCCTACTTCCGGGATATGAAGATCGGAATAGTTCCAAACACTGTCATTTGGGCGTTGGACACCATTCACTTACATTGCTGCGCGTCGAGTTGTTCCAGAGTTAAGTTGCCGAAATATCGACCTCTTTTGAATTGTCAACTGTCTATATTGTATCAGAGGCCCTTTGCGATGCTTATACTGGTCTTCATTTGTACATGCACAGCGTAATTATTTATATTTTATGTTGGTTGTTTCAACCAATTTTCAAGCACTGCCTGCTAGCTAACGTTAGTTTTGGTGAAACCTGGCTAACGTTAGTTAGCTAGCGCGACTTCGTCAGCTAAGAGTTCGGTAATGAATCGCTACCACCTTTATAGCAACTTTTATTTAATTTATTTTTTTGGGATATACTAACTTTTCATTATGTTATTATTGTCTTGAGTGAAGCGGCTTGTGAGAACAATGCTGGACCTTTAGGATTGTTATGGCCATCACCAGTCCTGTCTGTTTCATGGATCACCTGCCCCTGGTTTTTGTTTTTCTTGTTCACACACACAAGCACACATTTTTGTTGTCTGTCATTGTTTAATACAAAATATTTTATTTGAAAACCTTCATTTGTATCAGCCATGCTTAAATTCGTTTTTAATCTGTTATAGTTTTGATAATGTGTATGGCCTTAATCTTAAAATAATATTCTTAGTCTTAACATGATTATGTTTCACGTTGTGGTCCTGGGGGTGGCCACTTTCATCAGAAGAAGTGAGCTAGCTTCTAAGCGAACTCTGAACGGACCGCCACGGCAGACCTCTTTGCGTGATCACGAAGGTAGGCTAATGGCTGAATCAAAATTTATAAGCAAAATCACGGGAATCAATAGCCTAATACAGCCCAGTTGTGCTAAAATAAATATGAGACGTCCATCATCAGATGAATGATATGGAAAAGTTAAAGGGTAACTAAACCCTAAACCAACTTTTTTTAGTTAATGATCTGTAAGAATGGGGCTTTATTAGTGCTGTTCATTGATTCAAGTAATTTTTTTGACATTTGTGTTTAAAGTGTTTTAATTTGACAAAATATGGTGTAAAAACGTCTGAGTGCTGCCCTCTTCAGGTTGAACAGTGGCTACTGCAATTGAATTTTCCTATTGGAAGTTGTGGTACCCTCTGACATCAGGGTACCAGCTAACCACGCCCTTGCCTACAGAGAGATACGTCTCAGATACACGCCCCCTCTCCACTGGGCTCTGCCTACTTTTCCAGCATTTTTCAAATATTGCCAGTGGGTGGAGTCAGGCTCTGACCATGGGTTTAGTTACCCTTTAAGATAGAGCCGCTAAAGCCAGTGCTACTACCCATGCGAACATGAACACTAAGCTTTTCCCTCCAAAAATATAGCTTAAAACTTATCTCCAAATGCAAAACTGACATTAACAAAATGCAATAATGCAATAACAGCTGAAAAAGTACTTGGGTGTGTGTTTTATTTTATATTTACCGTTCAATAATGCAATCGCTGCTGTCTGTCCCATAGAAGAACATGACAGCCAGCGTACGTTTTGGAACTATTGGGGCTTACATGAACCACGTGACAGCCATAGCGGCGACATCAAAGAGTGTCGCAACTCTCTCTCTCTATGGCTCTGAGTAGACCCAGCCTGAACCGAAGCGGACTGTCCATCAGCTCCTCCGACTGCCGCACCTGAGGAAAAGATGGCTGAGGCTCACTCCTCGACCGCAGATACGGGGAGAGCAGGGGGCAGTGTTTCTTAAAACATTGAAGCTTCCCCGGGCGCCGCCATTGATTAGTGGACCATCACCTGCTGTTAGCATTCCATTGACTCCCATTCATTTTGGCGTCACTTTGACAGCGAATAACTTTACATCTGAGGCGTTTAAAGACTCCATTTGTCCATTACTTATTTCTAAAGAAACACGAAAATGTATAAAAGGCTCCATTACCTTCTTGTATCTTACGTTATGGCCCCGTAGAAGCAGTTTTTGTAAAAATAGGCTAACGATTGCGTCATAACCACGTGACTCTCTTTCGCACAGTAGAGAGATTACCGTACGGACAGGAGGAGAAGCTCACGGGCAATCGGGTGGACGTGGAGGCAAAATGACAAAATAATTAATCAGAATACTTAGCAAAAGTTTCTCCTGCTCCTAGCTCATGGACACCTCCTACTCACGCTCTCCGTCTCTGCAAGTTTCAGAAGGGAATGATTCAGATTTCTCATGGCACAGCTACTAGAAGACTTACAACTGTCAGACAGGTTGCTCACGTCACATCGAGTGCTTCTAATTGACTTCACTTTTCTCCGTTGAATCCAATGGGGTCGCTGTGTCCATTTCTTTTACTGTCTATGGGGGAGAGCCATACAGACCAGAGGTCACCGTGGCTGGGACCAGGGGAGCACTCCACCCATATGACAGATCCAGGGAACGCCAGCGGACAAGGTAGTCGCCAGCCGAACACCTCCCCCGACGTCCCAAAGGCCGCACACCAGACCACAAAGCCAGGTAGGACTTAAGCCTAACAGCACAGACACCCCGTTTTCCGCGTTTCTACCTATGATGTGAAGTTAGAAAGAGGGCAATTGAAATATAAAAAGAAAGAGATGGAAATATTCAGAAGCAGTTAATAAAGTGGACTCAAGGAAAGAGAAAGAGAGTGAGAAGGAGGAATGGAGAGACCAAATCAGAAATGAGAAAAAGAGAAGCAATATATCAGATGACACAATGATAGTAAGTAAAACGAGTTTTGTGTTATTCATGGCAGAGGTCATAAATTGTTCAGTGCAGGCTGAAAGAAGAACAGAAAAGATACAGATAATAGTGAGAGTCGCAGGCCAACATGGGAAATGATTAGAGATGGTCTAACTTCAGAAGTATGTAAAGGGTAAAAAAAAATAAAAAATCTAATAAAAATAAAGTCTTCACAGTTAGGCATAAGAGATGCTAAAAAAACAATTTATTGAGTTAGTACAGTTAATTATACTAGGCCTACCATTTATTGCTAAAAATAAACAATATGGAAAAAAAATAGACACCCATATAGATATTTTTTTTTCATGAAATTGTGTAGGCTATTAAATAGTTACTAAAAGGCAAATTTCATTGTATTGTACTTGTTACTGTGGTGGGGCGATACTTAAAGAGGTCACTAGATGGCGCAGAGCGCTCGGGAGGAACTTCAAACCCTTTAGGAGGCAAAAGCGCTGCAGAATAAATACTGCAGTTGAGCTGAACGCAAGTTAAAGTTTCTGTCTCATTGTTTCTGCAATACAGGTGGGTTAATGTTCCTCAAAACTGCATGCATGTATCCCAGTATAAGAGATAAGAGTGTTGTGAATTCTTAGTGAGTATGTGCAGTGTTTAGAGTTGAGTAGTTTTGCCGTAATATGTGTAATAGTGATGTTCAGCTGTACACTGCCATGCCAGGCTAGCGGACCTGTTGCTAATGAGTAACCCACAGTACAATAGAAACGCTAATGGTCTCGTTTGTGTTGTTAACTTATCTGAAAATGCATTCAGTGCTAATGTGTGTATAACACATCATGTTAAACGGTTTTCCTGTGTGTGTAAGCATTGTAGTTAACTTTAAATGTGATGGAAATTTTGTAATTTGTGTAATATAATGGAACTGTCGAACTTTGGAAAATGTTTGTTACAATAACCAAATGAGAACAAGTTAGTTTTTTTGTTGTTCGACTGGTCAATATGTAATTCACGTCAAATGAAGCACAATGAAAAGTATGGACATGGATATGGTTTATTTTACTGTGTTTCCGTTATTATGTATTCACATATGTTATTACTACTTTGGTATTTTCTGAAGATATGGTGATATCTTACATACTTGAAAGGACTGTGAAATACCTGATGCTACAACAAGCATTTTGTTTATTACCTCAGGGAGTCGAATATTATTATTTTTGTCCTTTGTTGAAGCAGAATAAATACTGCAGTTGAGCTGAACACAAGCTAAATGTAGAACTTTCCTGCAGGTGTAACAATAATATATATTACAAGTGATGGATGTTATTATTATGTTCTGGGGTATTTGAGAAAAGTGTGTACATTTACCACCTTATTCCAAATGCAGGCATATTTATGTTATATTTCATATATGTTATAATCTTACTAGGTTACAGCAGTGGTGGACGAAGTACACATACCATGTACTTGAGTTAAAGTAAAGATACTCAAGGTGAAATATTACTCAAGTAAAAGTAGAAGTGCTGCCTTTAAACATTCACTTGAGTAAAAGTACAAAAGTATTTGCCTTCAAATGTACTTAAGTATCCAAGTACTATGATTTTTTTTATTGCTATAATTAGGGGTTCAAGCATGAAATGCTGAAACCCTATTGTAATTGTAAGGATTCGTAAAACGCATCGTGCAGGACAAACCGTAAGGCCTAGAGACGTGAAACCTGGCCAGATGGTAGGCCTCAATTTGGGGACAACCTATCAGAGTATGACCCCAATTGGCCCATAGGTGGCGCTACAGCAACCAAAAGTACTAAATCGCTCATAACTCTTAGACCGTTTGTCCCAGGATCAAGTGTCTTATATCGTTGGAATCCTTGGCTCAAGGCGGACAAAATGGCTATCTCCGATTTGGATGTAGGCAGGGAAAATTTTCTGCTATGTCGGATTTTGTCCAAAACCTACTTTTGCGAACTAGTCCCTGGTTTTTGGCCCGATCGGAACCAAACCAGTCTAGGACAATTCTCTGGACTCTCTAGATCAATAATTATCGAAAAAAAGTTGAACTTTTGCATTTGGGTGGCTGTAACAGGGTCATTTAGAAAAGGGGCGTGGCAAAATACACTCAAAAGCCTATAAATCCCAAATGAAAACTCAGAACTTCACAAAAATGGATGAGCATATGTGTCAGAACATGGTGAGGAAGCATGCAGAGTTTCATGCAGATCGGACCATAGGTGGCGCTATAACTGGCAAAAAGCCTTCATTCTTATTAGGGGTTCAAGCATGAAATGCTGAAACCCTATTGTAATTGTAAGGATTCGTAAAACGCATCGTGCAGGACAAACCGTAAGGCCTAGAGACGTGAAACCTGGCCAGATGGTAGGCCTCAATTTGGGGACAACCTATCAGAGTATGACCCCAATTGGCCCATAGGTGGCGCTACAGCAACCAAAAGTACTAAATCGCTCATAACTCTTAGACCGTTTGTCCCAGGATCAAGTGTCTTATATCGTTGGAATCCTTGGCTCAAGGCGGACAAAATGGCTATCTCCGATTTGGATGTAGGCAGGGAAAATTTTCTGCTATGTCGGATTTTGTCCAAAACCTACTTTTGCGAACTAGTCCCTGGTTTTTGGCCCGATCGGAACCAAACCAGTCTAGGACAATTCTCTGGACTCTCTAGATCAATAATTATCGAAAAAAAGTTGAACTTTTGCATTTGGGTGGCTGTAACAGGATCATTTAGAAAAGGGGCGTGGCAAAATACACTCAAAAGCCTATAAATCCCAAATGAAAACTCGGAACTTCACAAAAATTGATGAGCATATGTGTCAGAACATGGTGAGGAAGCATGCAGAGTTTCATGGAGATCGGACCATAGGTGGCGCTATAACTGGCAAAAAGCCTTCATTCTTATTAGGGGTTCAAGCATGAAATGCTGAAACCCTATTGTAATTGTAAGGATTCGTAAAACGCATCGTGCAGGACAAACCGTAAGGCCTAGAGACGTGAAACCTGGCCAGATGGTAGGCCTCAATTTGGGGACAACCTATCAGAGTATGACCCCAATTGGCCCATAGGTGGCGCTACAGCAACCAAAAGTACTAAATCGCTCATAACTCTTAGACCGTTTGTCCCAGGATCAAGTGTCTTATATCGTTGGAATCCTTGGCTCAAGGCGGACAAAATGGCTATCTCCGATTTGGATGTAGGCAGGAAAAATTTTCTGCTATGTCGGATTTTGTCCAAAACCTACTTTTGCGAACTAGTCCCTGGTTTTTGGCCCGATCGGAACCAAACCAGTCTAGGACAATTCTCTGGACTCTCTAGATCAATAATTATCGAAAAAAAGTTGAACTTTTGCATTTGGGTGGCTGTAACAGGGTCATTTAGAAAAGGTGCGTGGCAAAATACACTAAAAAGCCTATAAATCCCAAATGAAAACTCGGAACTTCACAAAAATGGATGAGCATATGTGTCAGAACATGGTGAGGAAGCATGCAGAGTTTCATGGAGATCGGACCATAGGTGGCGCTATAACTGGCAAAAAGCCTTCATTCTTATTAGGGGTTCAAGCATGAAATGCTGAAACCCTATTGTAATTGTAAGGATTCGTAAAACGCATCGTGCAGGACAAACCGTAAGGCCTAGAGACGTGAAACCTGGCCAGATGGTAGGCCTCAATTTGGGGACAACCTATCAGAGTATGACCCCAATTGGCCCATAGGTGGCGCTACAGCAACCAAAAGTACTAAATCGCTCATAACTCTTAGACCGTTTGTCCCAGGATCAAGTGTCTTATATCGTTGGAATCCTTGGCTCAAGGCGGACAAAATGGCTATCTCCGATTTGGATGTAGGCAGGGAAAATTTTCTGCTATGTCGGATTTTGTCCAAAACCTACTTTTGCGAACTAGTCCCTGGTTTTTGGCCCGATCGGAACCAAACCAGTCTAGGACAATTCTCTGGACTCTCTAGATCAATAATTATCGAAAAAAAGTTGAACTTTTGCATTTGGGTGGCTGTAACAGGGTCATTTAGAAAAGGGGCGTGGCAAAATACACTCAAAAGCCTATAAATCCCAAATGAAAACTCAGAACTTCACAAAAATGGATGAGCATATGTGTCAGAACATGGTGAGGAAGCATGCAGAGTTTCATGGAGATCGGACCATAGGTGGCGCTATAACTGGCAAAAAGCCTTCATTCTTATTAGGGGTTCAAGCATGAAATGCTGAAACCCTATTGTAATTGTAAGGATTCGTAAAACGCATCGTGCAGGACAAACCGTAAGGCCTAGAGACGTGAAACCTGGCCAGATGGTAGGCCTCAATTTGGGGACAACCTATCAGAGTATGACCCCAATTGGCCCATAGGTGGCGCTACAGCAACCAAAAGTACTTAATCGCTCATAACTCTTAGACCGTTTGTCCCAGGATCAAGTGTCTTATATCGTTGGAATCCTTGGCTCAAGGCGGACAAAATGGCTATCTCCGATTTGGATGTAGGCAGGGAAAATTTTCTGCTATGTCGGATTTTGTCCAAAACCTACTTTTGCGAACTAGTCCCTGGTTTTTGGCCCGATCGGAACCAAACCAGTCTAGGACAATTCTCTGGACTCTCTAGATCAATAATTATCGAAAAAAAGTTGAACTTTTGCATTTGGGTGGCTGTAACAGGGTCATTTAGAAAAGGTGCGTGGCAAAATACACTAAAAAGCCTATAAATCCCAAATGAAAACTCGGAACTTCACAAAAATTGATGAGCATATGTGTCAGAACATGGTGAGGAAGCATGCAGAGTTTCATGGAGATCGGACCATAGGTGGCGCTATAACTGGCAAAAAGCCTTCATTCTTATTAGGGGTTCAAGCATGAAATGCTGAAACCCTATTGTAATTGTAAGGATTCGTAAAACGCATCGTGCAGGACAAACCGTAAGGCCTAGAGACGTGAAACCTGGCCAGATGGTAGGCCTCAATTTGGGGACAACCTATCAGAGTATGACCCCAATTGGCCCATAGGTGGCGCTACAGCAACCAAAAGTACTAAATCGCTCATAACTCTTAGACCGTTTGTCCCAGGATCAAGTGTCTTATATCGTTGGAATCCTTGGCTCAAGGCGGACAAAATGGCTATCTCCGATTTGGATGTAGGCAGGGAAAATTTTCTGCTATGTCGGATTTTGTCCAAAACCTACTTTTGCGAACTAGTCCCTGGTTTTTGGCCCGATCGGAACCAAACCAGTCTAGGACAATTCTCTGGACTCTCTAGATCAATAATTATCGAAAAAAAGTTGAACTTTTGCATTTGGGTGGCTGTAACAGGGTCATTTAGAAAAGGGGCGTGGCAAAATACACTCAAAAGCCTATAAATCCCAAATGAAAACTCAGAACTTCACAAAAATGGATGAGCATATGTGTCAGAACATGGTGAGGAAGCATGCAGAGTTTCATGGAGATCGGACCATAGGTGGCGCTATAACTGGCAAAAAGCCTTCATTCTTATTAGGGGTTCAAGCATGAAATGCTGAAACCCTATTGTAATTGTAAGGATTCGTAAAACGCATCGTGCAGGACAAACCGTAAGGCCTAGAGACGTGAAACCTGGCCAGATGGTAGGCCTCAATTTGGGGACAACCTATCAGAGTATGACCCCAATTGGCCCATAGGTGGCGCTACAGCAACCAAAAGTACTAAATCGCTCATAACTCTTAGACCGTTTGTCCCAGGATCAAGTGTCTTATATCGTTGGAATCCTTGGCTCAAGGCGGACAAAATGGCTATCTCCGATTTGGATGTAGGCAGGGAAAATTTTCTGCTATGTCGGATTTTGTCCAAAACCTACTTTTGCGAACTAGTCCCTGGTTTTTGGCCCGATCGGAACCAAACCAGTCTAGGACAATTCTCTGGACTCTCTAGATCAATAATTATCGAAAAAAAGTTGAACTTTTGCATTTGGGTGGCTGTAACAGGATCATTTAGAAAAGGGGCGTGGCAAAATACACTCAAAAGCCTATAAATCCCAAATGAAAACTCGGAACTTCACAAAAATTGATGAGCATATGTGTCAGAACATGGTGAGGAAGCATGCAGAGTTTCATGGAGATCGGACCATAGGTGGCGCTATAACTGGCAAAAAGCCTTCATTCTTATTAGGGGTTCAAGCATGAAATGCTGAAACCCTATTGTAATTGTAAGGATTCGTAAAACGCATCGTGCAGGACAAACCGTAAGGCCTAGAGACGTGAAACCTGGCCAGATGGTAGGCCTCAATTTGGGGACAACCTATCAGAGTATGACCCCAATTGGCCCATAGGTGGCGCTACAGCAACCAAAAGTACTAAATCGCTCATAACTCTTAGACCGTTTGTCCCAGGATCAAGTGTCTTATATCGTTGGAATCCTTGGCTCAAGGCGGACAAAATGGCTATCTCCGATTTGGATGTAGGCAGGGAAAATTTTCTGCTATGTCGGATTTTGTCCAAAACCTACTTTTGCGAACTAGTCCCTGGTTTTTGGCCCGATCGGAACCAAACCAGTCTAGGACAATTCTCTGGACTCTCTAGATCAATAATTATCGAAAAAAAGTTGAACTTTTGCATTTGGGTGGCTGTAACAGGGTCATTTAGAAAAGGTGCGTGGCAAAATACACTAAAAAGCCTATAAATCCCAAATGAAAACTCGGAACTTCACAAAAATGGATGAGCATATGTGTCAGAACATGGTGAGGAAGCATGCAGAGTTTCATGGAGATCGGACCATAGGTGGCGCTATAACTGGCAAAAAGCCTTCATTCTTATTAGGGGTTCAAGCATGAAATGCTGAAACCCTATTGTAATTGTAAGGATTCGTAAAACGCATCGTGCAGGACAAACCGTAAGGCCTAGAGACGTGAAACCTGGCCAGATGGTAGGCCTCAATTTGGGGACAACCTATCAGAGTATGACCCCAATTGGCCCATAGGTGGCGCTACAGCAACCAAAAGTACTAAATCGCTCATAACTCTTAGACCGTTTGTCCCAGGATCAAGTGTCTTATATCGTTGGAATCCTTGGCTCAAGGCGGACAAAATGGCTATCTCCGATTTGCTCGCCCTTCAGGCGCCAATTTCGAGTAAATTGCATTTTTTTGAAAAACCTATTTTTGCGAACTTCTCCTTGGTTTTTCGACCAATTGGAACCAAACCACTGCAAGAATATTCTCTGGAGTCTGACAATCAATAATCATCCAAAAAATTCAAAATTTCAATTAACGGTCGATAAGGGGAACCAAAATCTTTGATAGCACCAGGGCCACTTTTACTAAAACGGTTATAAATTGTGAACGGAAAGAGATTTTTTTGCTAAACTTGGGACACATCTTCCTGAGCTCAATCTGAGATCACTTGAAAAAAATCGCAACAATTGGCCAGTAGGTGGCACAATAAAATGGTTATAACTTGTGAACGGAAAGAGATATTTTCACAAAACTTGGGACACATGTTCATGAGCTCATTCTGAGGTCACGTGAAAAAAAATCATGAGAATTGGCCACTTGGTGGCGCTATAAAATGGTTATAACTTGTGAACGGAATGAGATATTTTCACTAAACTTGGGACACATGTTCATAAGCTCAATCTGAGTTGACATGAAAAAAATCGTGACAATTGGCCACTTGGTGGCGCTATAACAGTGAAAAAATTCATGAAAATAGCTATAAGCGCACCCAAACGTTAGTCTACTGAAAAGTGGCACGCAGTGTCTTTGTCCAGGGTGCCATGATAGTCTATGAGAACATTGGTGTATCTCAAAAAACTCAGTATACGTCATTGGCACAAAGCCTTGAAGGAGCCTTAAAAGTTTCAAGGAAGCCCATGTTTTTTTCACAGGAGTGACCTCCTAAGAATCCTTGCCGAGTCCAACAATACCAAACATCCCAGGTTTCGCCTTATGGTTTTTGTAAGTGTCATTTAGAGCTTTAAAAAATTGTGGTTATCTTCAAAGCCGTTAGTCTGATCTAGACAACAACAAAAAAACAAAGGAAATTTGAAAACATAGGTAAATAGCTAAACAATAACGCCAAAATGTTAAAATTATGATAGGAACTGACAAAAAAAAGAAATTAAATCCAATCAATTTCACCCATGGATCATTTTGATGCTCTCACATGTTTGAAATGAACAATGATGGATTGTGATGAAATTTGTTTTGAATTGGGACTGGCGAATCCCCGTCCATACTGTCAATGACCATTCGCAAAGACCCGCCCACTTTAGTTACTGTTGCTATGTCTGACAAGCGACGCCACTCTCACACCACACCAAGTTCTCACGCAGTGAAAAATACATTGCGGATCAGAGAGGAGACTGCGCGCTGACAGACAAGTACTTTTGATATGAAACAAATGGCGCTTTTCCACTACACAGTGTAACACAGTGTACTTTTTCCACTGTGTAAAAGTTGTACCTGTACCTGCTTCCAGGTACTTTTTTTCGTACCACCTCCGGCGAGGTTCTAAGCGAGCTGGGGCGAGCTGAGGCAATACTAAAATGTGACGTGAAAACACGGCAGACTGCTGACTGGTCAGAGAGAATCGTCACTATTAACTGCGTCATCATTGCACGCGCCAGACGGAGTATCCTGAATAAAAAACAGCAAAAACAAAAACATCCAAAAACAGCATACACTTGATTTCCTCCATTGTCCTGTGTGTGTGGCAGCGGATGTATCTCGCGTAGAAGATTAAGTCACGGCAGTTTCCTGCGGCGTCGCTATGACGACCAGGTACTATTGTGGAGGTACTATCTGCAATGGAAAACGGAGCGAAAAGCGAGCCGAGCCGAGTCGAGTCGAGTCGAGTCGAGTCGACTCGAGTTGAGCTGGTACTGGTAATGGAAAAGCAGCAAAAGTCTCACCTTTCAAATGTAGTCACTTTTTAGAGACATTTAAACAATAAATACTGTTTTGTGACTCTTTAATGTGTCTGACAGATCGCTGTAGACTCGAGGCTCAGTTAAAGCTGCTTGTGAACCAATCATCTCTTCCTTCTAGTTAATTTATAGCATTAAAATAAACATGAATGAACATAAAAGGAATGTTGTTTTAAAGTGCTAAGACGTCAGTACACTTTGTTTTTCAAATTTAAATCCTCCAATGTTAATCTACTAACTCTCCTGACTGCTTTGTGGGACAAAATGGCGGATTATGATTAGTCAGATCGCCTGTCAATCAAACTCCCTGCAAATGGTCAATTGAGAATGCCCGTGCGCACAATCCTGATCTAATCGACAACTTTGCAGTTGCACATAGGAAAGCCCGGAAAATCCCGCTATAATGTAAGAGAGCATCTTTTTTATGTATTTGGACCTAGGCCTAACAATGTGTTATGGTGCGCTATCACCAGTGTTTTTTTTGTTTTTTTGTTTTTTGGTGAGCGTAGGCTCCTCCTGATTTTGTTAGTCATCTCATCTCTTATATGCTGTGTATGATCATATCCTGCCCTATTTATGGTAGCCTACTCGCTGACATTGCGTCATCAATGTCATCAATTGCGTCATCAAGGGGCCCGCCTTGATAATCCTACTTAAAGGAGCTGTATGTAAGAAATGTATTTCAATTAATCATAAAATGGCCCTGATATATCACTAGACATTAAGAAACCATGTTCATTTCAAATACTTATATCACTGACAACAGTAGTCCGGGCAGAATATTGTCATTTTAAAATTGAAGTTGCAGCCCTCAACTGATGTTGATGTTGTCATGTTGTGTTTTGGCCTGAAGCGCCACCCTCCACCTATCTACCAATCACGAAGTCAGTAGTGTTTCGTCCTCAGGGTTGCCAGTTCTGCTCTAGTTACCACAGCTACGTAGCAGCCTACGTTCCTGCTGGATCCTGCAGCCTATCTGGCAACCTCGAGTCAGGGGGAGGGGGAGGGGATACACCGCTCTACAGTAATTTGAAAGTGATTGCAGTACCAGTTTTGGCCACAATCTTAGGAGCCGTATGCCGTGTGTTGGCTCGTTATGCCACTGAATATAATTGTCTAAACTCCTTATCAAAATTACATATTTACAACAAATTTGACACATATATATGGGCACACTTTGAGTACTACTAATAAAAGTGGTGGAGATCAGGCAAGACTGTAAGAAGACTCAGGCAAAAAGGTGCAATACCTGTCAAAAAGCTTTGAAAACCATATATTTCCTATGTTAAATGGCCTGTATTGGCTGTAAATGGTCTTTTCCATCATATATGTCAGTGGTTAAATGCTTGCTAAATAAAACTTAATAACTTTTGATGCTTTTGTTCTTAAAGGCCTTAAAGGCCTTAACTGCTTGAACCCCGATAAATGCTGCTTGCAGCTTTAATTTCCTATTATAATTTGTCACAAGACTCTTGCTTAACTCAGTCTACATGAAGACTCTAATGTCACTCTTGGAACATATACATATATATATATATATATATATATATATTGAATTGAATACATTTTTTGTGTGTTTAATTTTGGACGGAAGGGGACTGATCCCATAAGGTATAATACATTTACAGTATTTACTGTACATATTTTTCACAAGCGTCTATGGTCATAATTATAAACATCTTAATGTTATGATACATTCACATAAACCTGCACAATGCCATTGAATATATATATATACACACTACATTATGGGAGCAGCCAATTTCCCTACAAAATTAAACACCAAAACGTATTAATGCAGTGTTTCTGCTACTCCTCAGAAGAAAAAAAATGCTATTATATGCAAGTAATTTTAGTGTCAAGGTAATAAGCAATGTTCATTATTCGTCAGTATTTACCGATAATTGCTGCAATAATAGCTGCTGCTCTCTGCCCCGCTTAAAATTATTGGCAACACAAATTGTTTGGAACTATTGAGAGCTACACGAATCACGTGACCGCGCGGCGGCGAGATCACAGTAGGCTTGTTCGACTTGAAACGGCACACTGCACTGACCAATCGGTGAATGACATTAAAATACCGCAAGAGCGATTAGAGAGTAGACGGCTCTGTATGCTTTTCAATCGCTCTCGCGATTTCGCTCTATACTTTGATGTCATAAACTGATCGGTCTGTGTAGCGCCGGTTCAAGTCGAACAAGCCGTGTGTGTCGCAACCTCTTATATACTGTCTATGGTCGCAACTCTCATATTTAACGGCTCTGGTTTGCGCTTAGTAGATACCACCAAGGCAAGTTCAAAACAGAGCGCGCACGTTGTAGGCTACTGTGATAGGTGGCTCGTTTGACCAGTTAAGTTTTTATCCACTCATAAATAAAAAGGAACGACTGATTTTGAAAATGTAGTAGAGTAAAAAGTAAGATATTTGACTTTGAAATGTAGTGGAGTTAAAGTAAAAGTCTTCCCAAATTTAAATACTTCAGTAAAGTACAGATACGCAAAAAAGCTACTTAAGTACAGTAACGAATTACATTTACTTCGTTACTGTCCACCACTGGGTTACAGGTTTGTTTTATCATCATAACTGGTCTCCAGACTGTGTGTCTATGCTTAATTAGTCACAGTGCGCAGGCGTCTCGCCTTTAGGTTTCATTTTCATTCAATTAATGGTCAGGACCTGGTACGCCTTGCCGGTGAGTTACTATAAACTAGCATTGCTAGTAATTCAGATCAAGAATTAATATCACATGATTGTGTAATTTCATTAGTAAATTCTTGTGTTTTGTGTTTTCATTGCAGGTTTACAACCTAACCTAATTAGCTAACTAACATGCTAAGTAACGTCACTAATATCCAGCTGACAGGCTAGCGTAGCGGTAGCATTCAGGCTACCTAGTTTGTGGATGATTATTGTGTATGTGTGCTCAATAAAAGCTCATAAAGTGACACGAGTTGTATCCGCCGTACTTGTCCTGAAACCCTTCCAGTGGGGAGTTTGAGCTATAGCAGGTAGCTTAGTAGAAAACTGGACACTAAAGTTTCTCTCTCATTGTTTCTGCATACAGGATTTAAGAACACCCCCACCCCCTGACACCCACCAGGCCAGGGGGGCAACAAGTACAACCTAATCAAGAATCATGGGATGGACAACAATCTTGATGTTAGTAATATGATGCTAGAAAGTCTGGTGGCTAATGGATTGGAATTTAAGGGTTATCTAGATCAGATGGAGGAAAAACTAAATGTGATATGTGTACAAGAGTCTTGGCTGAAACCTAAATTAGATTTAGTAATAAAAGGATATGTGTCTGTGAGAAGAGATCGGGAAGAGGGAACTGGTGGTGGGTGTTACGAACTAGCTCTATGAAATATTAATAATCAATAATAACTGGTTATACTTGGTTATGAATATTTGGATCAGTTCATCTAATTAACTTAATGTAGTAAAATTTATATTAAAATCAACCCACCCATTTGTCGTTTACCAGAAGAAGAGAGAGAAGCTTGTGTAGCAACCATTTAAAGCCTGAGAAAGGTCCACCCTTTCAGGGTCGGCTCAACCAATAAGAAAGGGGGAATTTCCAAGCGGGAGATTCCTCTGTTGGGAGGATTTATGACGCTATCTCAAGTGTGGTTGGAAATCTGCCTTCCCGTTTAGTGTCCATTAATGCTCAGCTAGATATAACAAACACACACTGCATTCTAAGAGAAGGTGATGTACACTAAAGTGTGAGTCATTAAATGAGGATTAATTAGATAGGAGTCATGATACAGATGGGGATAGATTGACCGTTGGTTGTATAATAAAATACATACCGTAGTATCAAATTCATAATAGTACACAAGACAGTAAATCATTCACACAGTTTCTGGGATGCATGTTCATTTATAGATCAGTTCGCCTATGATTAATGCAGCAAAGTCTGTATTAAAGGCTAAATTAACAGCAATAAAACCAACTTATCTGATCGTGGTCATGGTAACCAATACCTTATTGCCCTTGTTGGGGGGATGGGACCACAGATCCCATTTTTTTAAATATTATTTGTTAAACTATAACAAATACTTGTGTCTGATTTGTCCCAGTCGTTACATGGGTGTGTTACTTTTATTAATTCAGGAATACAGTATAGAATGGTGGGGAAAGAAAGTGAAATATATGTGGTGGTTGAGGTATAGAAGGAAGACAAGAGTGTAGTAATAATTCATTTTTACAATCCATGTAAGCAAATGACATTGGAAGAGATGAAGAAGATATAAGGGCAAAGCAGAGAGATGGTGATCTGGTTTGGGGATTTCAACGCCCGCCCATAGTATTATGTGGGGATGAAGTGTGATTGATAGAAATGTGCAATTGATTGAAGAAATATTGGATGAGATGAATTTGATCTGTTTGAATGATAGGAGAGATACACGAATAGATATGAGAACAGGTCAAGAAGTGGTGTTAGATCTAACTTTAACAAATAGTAGGTTAGGGGGAATAATTAAATGGAAGGTATTAAGGAAATGTACTAGGTAGTGATCACTTTCCTATTTTGATAGAGAAATGTGTATAAATAAGAGTGTAGAGAGAAATGAAATAAGAGAAGGGAAATGGAAATATGAGAAAGCTAACTGGACTGAGAATGTGAACATGGTGGAGGATGGTTTACACATAAATGATGTAGGAGATGAAATAGAAGCTATAAGTGAGAAAATTATAGGGGTCATGAAAAATGCAGCAGTTATTTCTAAAAGCAAAGGAAGAAGAAAGATTAAAATGGTACCATGGTGGAATAAGGAGTGTGATGAAGCTATTAGAAGGAAAAGGAGAGAGTAAAAGAAGGTAAAAAGTAGATTATATAGATAGACACTTTTTGCGTGTATAGAGCGAGCCTTTCACTGATGGTTTACAGCTTAACGGGAGTTACACCCATAATTCAGGCAAAGTGTCATGGGGCGCAGGAATAAGGTGGATACAGGTGAACTGATGGCTATTCTGATAGCAATACAACTAATTAAGGAAATAGAAATACAAAATGCGGTCATATGTTCAGATTCATATTCAGCAATAGTCAGTATTTATAACCAAAAGTCAGAATCAAGGCCAGACATAGTAATGGAAATCCGTCAAAACCTCTTTGAGTTAAAAAAAAGATAGTATAGAGGAACAGTTTATGTGGGTTCCAGCCCATGTGGGAATTAAAGGGAATGAAGAAGCAGATATATAAACTAAGCAAGTAGTAGATGACGAAATAGAAATTGAGCTACCACATAGTGTAAGAGAAATAAGATCAGTCATAAAAGAGAAAGTGATTCAAAAGTGGCAACAGTATTGGGATAATGAGACTAAAGGGAGACATTTATATGCAAGACAAAATAAAGTGGGAAAATGTAGAAAGAGTGGGGGAAATAGGAGGGACAAAAATATAATTACGATTAAGGATGGGACATACAGGTTTGAATACAACATTACATCTAATATCTAAACATCCAACGGGAATGTGTGAAAAATGTGGACAGAGTGAAACGGTAGAACGGGATTATAAATTGTAAGGATTGTGATGAAGAAAGAGAAGTGCTAAGAGAAGAAATGTGGAAGAATGAAGGAAAAGAGTTAACATTAAAGAATATATTAGACTCAGATAGAGGAAATAGTATACTATTGGTAAAGGTGTTGTTTCAGTTTCTGAATAACACAGGATTAATTAAAAGAATGTAGGAGAAATGTATAAGAGAGGTTGAAGGTGCGGATAAGATGATGATATACTGTGGGTAAAGGAAAGATTATCTGAAGGAAAACAAGGATACATTCCACTATATATATATATATATATATAGTGGGGGTGGTTAGAAGGTGTTAAGAGGAATAGGAAAATGTTTCTGAGCCAAGCTACCTGATGATGGCAGTACCTGATGATGGCAGGTTTAGATCTGTTGTGGTATTTATGCAAATTGGCACATCTGTAATTAGATTATGCACTGTTTGTTCATGTTAACAAACAATAAAAATAAAAAACTTGTAATACATTTTTTGTTTGTCTTGATGTAAGTAATCAACTCAGTAATTTTCATGGTGATATCTAAAGATTCAATTTTTTTACCCTATTCATGTGAGAAAAATAATGAATAGGCGTATGGATAGGATATATTTGGTAGCCTGGTTAAAACTAGACCCTTCTCAGTTGAAACTGAGTATAGGGTCTGGCGAAGCTATGTAGACAAATCATTTCCAAAGGGGCGTCACCAACCGACATAGCTCAAATTCTTCTGGGCGCAATTGGATAGTCATAAAACCAATCAGATCGATGAAGGAGATGATGTATGCTTCGAGTGTTGTTCTTTGCTCCGGTTTTAACGAAAACGGTAAGTTTAAATCGCTCAAAACAGACGCGATAACTGATTCGTTTATATACTGTCTATGATTCGAACGAGTGATGTTCCACGGCGGCATCCATCTTTGTAATGAAATCTCCTTCAGCGTCGCTGCGCTGTCGTCATCATGTAAATCCCTCCCCAAACGTTTCTGATTGGTGCCGCGATTTCGGCGGCACAGAAATGAGTTTGAATGGGCTCTTCTCCAGACTATCCTGGAGAGAGAATTAAAATTCGCCCAATCCTAAATCCTAAATGACCAAATGCCCAATCCTAAATACAAAATGCCCTATCCTAAATACCAAATGTCCAATCCTAAATACCAAATTCATTTTCAACTTAGACTTTTAGTTTTCGACTTAGACTTTTAGTTTCAAATTTAGACTTTTAGTTTTCGTTTAAGACTTTTAGTTTTAGACTTTTAGTTTTAAATCTGACCCAATAATCCCTCCATAATTCGAACCTATTTCTCTCTCCCTTCTGCAAGAAATAGTGGGTCAGTTAAAGCCGTCGGCTCCTCTATGGATACCATCCCTCCAATTCTCTTGAAGCAAGTTTTTGATGCCGTGGGGCCTTATCTTTTAAACATCATAAATCGATGTCTGGAAACCTCCATGGTACCAGAAGCGTTGAAACATGCTATAGTTTTTGCGGCCGTTTTTAAAGAAACCAAACCTGGACTTAAATGTTATGGCCAATTTCAGACGTTTCAAATTTGCCTTTTGTTTCTAAGATTTTAGAGAAGACAGTGTTGCAACAATTGCAGAGTTTCCTGGATGAAAATAAGGTATTTGAGCTTTTTCAATCAGGTTTTAAAAAATATCACTCGACAGAGACTGCACTCCTGAAAATTCTAAATGATGTGTTAATAGCTGCCGATTCTGGGGTTTACCGTACTTGTATTGCTAGATCTGAGTGCGGCTTTTGATACGGTAGGGTAGATCATTCTATTCTTCTTGCTCGCCTGGAGCAATGGGTTGGTATCAAAGGAGCTGCCCTGGAATGGTTTAATTCTTATCTGTCAAAGAGAAGTTTAGTGTTAATATTGGGGAATATTCGTCGGAGGCTGCTGTTCTGTCTTGTGGTGTTCCTCAGGGATCCATTTTAGCCCCCATTCTTTTTACGTTATATATGCTTCCATTAGGGTCTATCTTCAAGAAACATGGGTTGTCGTTCCACTGCTATGCGGATGACACTCAAGTTTATTTACCCCTAAAACCAAATATTGATGGACTGGAAACACTTAGGGCCTGCCTATCTGATGTGAAAGCTTGGTAATCTTTACATTTTCTCAATTTTAATTAAAATAAATCTGAAATTATAGTTTTTGGCTCATCTGATTCTTTTAGTCAAATAACCCTAGGTAATTTAACACTTTCTGCAAAGCCTTGGGTAAAGAACTTGGGTGTTGTTTTTGACGATGGTCTGAAATTTGACGAGCAGATAAGTTCAAGAAATTCTTCTTTTGGTATTTAAATCCTTACATGGTTTGGCCCCTCCATAACTTTTGGATCTACTGACAGAACATCTTCCAGTTATGTCTCTCCGGTCGTCTAATCGTTGTGTTTTGTTTGTGTGTTTGTATTGCCTCTTGTATTGATGTAAAGCACACTGGTCAACTGGTGTTGTGTTTAGTAGTGCTATAGAAGTAAAATTGACATTGACATTGACATTCTCCATATTGCCACATTATGCGCCCCACCACAATTACAACATTTTGCTTCATCATTACTTCCACATTTTCCATACTCATGTTCTTTCACACAATATGCACATCTCTTTTTGGCTCTGCATACACTCTGCAATATGTGACCACAAAACCAGTCACATGGGTCAATTTTTGGAAATTTAAATTTATATATCAATGGAAAGCTGAATATAAATAATATAAATAAGCTTTCCATTGATGTAAGGTTTGTTAGGATAGGACAATATTTGGCTGAGATACAACTATTTGAAAATCTGGAATCTGAGGGTGCAAAAAAATCGAAACATTGAGAAAATCGCCTTTAAAGTTCTCCATTTATGTTGGCGATTGTGCTGCATTCATTCACAAAAATCACAAAAATAAATGTTTTATATATTTACGATAGGAAATTTACTAAATATCTTCATGGAACATGATGAAGAGATAGAGAGAACTATTGCTCGCTGGTGTTGTTGCTGCTCATGAGGCTACCGGAGAACTGACGGGATCTGTGGGTTACGGGAGATCACATCCCGCATCGGGGTTCTCATTTGATGCATCTTCCCCGATTATAATGCATTGATTTGTACCTTTGTTTATGTTCCCATACACAAAAGAAATATATTTGAAATATATTTTCAGTATATATTTTGGAATATATGCAAATATTTGAAATTGGCCCAATAAATATATTTCACACTTAACATCATATATTTTTGTTATATTTCAGAATATATTTCAATGTATTTGGAATATATGCCACATATATTTTGACACTTTTGGGGACCCATACAGAAAAAAATACATTGAAATATATTCTGAAATATAACAAAAATATATGATGTTAAGTGTGAAATATATTTATTGGGCCAATTTCAAATATTTGCATATATTCCAAAATATATACTGAAAATATATTTCAAATATATTTATTTTGTGTATGGGTTTGGTTGGACTTGCTACTTACACTCACATGCTGACACGCTGACTAACAATTACACTGCTCACTTGACATTTCAGGTTTCTTACTTTAGTTAAATAAATCTTATAGTTTATGCAGCGGTTGTGTGGCGTCTCCCTTACTTTGTTGCGATCTAAGAATATAAGCGTAACATACCTAGTAACAGAAGGGTTTGCATATGAAGAACCAAATACCAATCATATTGTAGGGAAATTATGTAATTTATCATGTCATTTTTGCTCCTAGTCTATAAAAATGGTTGTATTCTTTTTGCTGGTGGGATTGTCTCTGAGATTTGTCTGAGATCCTCCGGCCGTGATTAAAGCATATCTGAAGGCATTGTCTGAAGTCTGTCGGTTATTATTGCTGCGCAGCAAGTTAGTTTGTGGCAGTGGCGTAGGCAGAAATTGTATTTTGGGCGGGCCATTGAAAAAGTGAGTGGGCCTATAGTTTTTCTTAGAAAAAAAATTACTTAAATAATAATTAAACCTTAGAGAGTACAAAAAAAGAATAGACAAACTGCAAAAAACAGTTACACCTTTATTTTGCAATATTCGGCAAAGACAAAACACTGTCTAATCATCAAGTTCAACCAACAGAGCTCAATAAAGGCTGGACAAACCACTAGACAATAACCTGTCTATTTTATTCAGGCTAGTCAGCAGTGCAAAGACAGTTCACCCGAAAATAAAGTAACGTTAGGCTAAAAGTAAACGAAATTCAAATAATGAAAACTCTCAGCAGAGCACGGTTTGAAATAAATAACAACACACTCCCTAATTTCTGTTAAATCAACCATATACAATGCAATCAGACTGGTGGAAATTAAGCTTTTGTGCCAAAAAAAAATAGCAACTACAAAAAATAAAACCAAGAAAACTGTCCATACCACTTTGATGAGAAGCTCCTTGATTTTTCGAATTTTCTATTCTTGACAGTGCAGGGAAATACCTTCAGATTGGGTTGTGAAGGTGGTTCATCAATTGCAGTTAGATCGGCGGGTAAACCCGCGTCAGGCTGACCGGGAGAGAGCACTGGCACTGCCGCCAGGGAGAGAGCGGCGGCCGCCACCATCGCCTGACTAGCCTTCTTGTGGGTTAATGAGTCTGAAGAACTGGGCTGGGTAGACTCGGCAGACTCGGTGTCTTCTTCCTCAACTCTTTTTTTTTTTTTTTATAAAACATTAAAGAAACTTGTTTAGCCATTATTGTGGCGATGTTAATACATTGGCTAAAGGCCGCCAGAGCCCGCCGCTCAGAGAGTCTTCCTGTCGCCTAGCAACCATAGGCTTTCTACAACTTGCTTCAACAATTCCATTTTATTCGGAAAACAAATTAAACACACATACCAGTCAACAATAAATCAGGTTTATATTAATATATTTTCTTAAATACATTTGAATAATAAAAATAAACTAAAAATGTATTTTGATCAAGCTTGCCTGGGCGGGCCAGCGAGTAATGTGGGCGGGCCAGTGCCGCCCTGGCCCATTACTGGCTACGTGCCTGGTTTGTGGAGCAAGTTATGTAGCGAAACACTGGAGAGCTTACTTCTATTCCCAAGTGATAGTGTTTGAACGGACCGAGACGTCGTTCGACTCTTTGTGAGACTCTTAGGCGGGGTTAGATTGCGGTCAGGTAACTATAATTCTTAGGCATTTTATGCGGTCAGAATAGCTACACTTAGGCCGTGTGTCCACCAAAGCGTTTTTAGCCAGCTGAAAACGCTAGGCGCTCTGCTAAAAACGCTCAGCTGTGGGCGCTTGAGAGCGTTTTGGCAGCGCAGCGTTTTTTCAGTTGAGACGCTTCGTTGCTATGATACACAGTATCCGCGGCACAGTTTACTTGTAACTGATGTCGCAGATAATTTGTCTAAAACATTGTTTTCAAATTGACGTTGTGGTAATCCGGGGATTTCATCTGGTAAAGACAACTATGTTCGGAGACCAGCAATATTAATTTTCCATCCATTTTTTTTTCCCGTTTAGCTCTGCTGGTTGATGTCGTTGTACAAGCAGAGTGTGACAGTTGGTCGGTGTGGTTTTAGTCCCACCCCTCCTCCACTGTGATTGGATGGTTGGGTAAAAAGTGACAGTGATGAGCGCTGCGTTTTACCCAAAGTTGAACATTCTTCAACTCTTGGCGACCTGTAAAAAACGCAGAACGCTCGGCGCTTTAGCGTGAAAAAGACGCTCAGCGCCTCGCTACGCTCATGGCGTTTTAAAAACGCGGCGCTCCCATTGAAAACAATTGAAAAAGCACGCCAGCTGTGAGTAAAAACGCTTTGGTGGACACACGGCCTTTAGGCGTCAACCCGCGCGGTCAGAGGTGAACTCCACTGAGTATAATATTTTCAGGTGTTAGGGACACTCGGTTCAACCTCCAAGTCAGGAGTGTAGGGGAAAAATCTACCACACAATACATGACCACTTTCAAGGCAGTAAAGACATTGTTAAAATAGTCCATGTGACTCCAGTGGTTCAACCTTAATGTTATGAAGCGACGAGAATAGCGTCTCTAAACACAGTGCAGCGCTTCCGGGTTCTACGGGTTCTGGAACGACATGATGGTGATTTAATTATTATTATTTATTTTATTTTATTTTTTTGACTGAACTAATTCTTTAAAGAGCGTTGATGTTACATTAAATAAACCAGTGGGCAACTCTGGCCCTCGAGATCCACTTTAATCAAGATCTTCAGGATTACTAGAAATATACAGGTATTGTTATGATGGTGCAAGGAGATGAACCCAAATGCAGACAGTATTCAAGTGAACTACGTTTATTACAGAAAAACAAAACCCACGAGGGGGCAAAACAAGACAGGATCGACTATATTAGACTAACAAGACTAGACTAAGACAGAAAACTGAACAATAAACTAACAGCTAAGACAGGATCAAACTCTTCACAAGACTTTCAACAGGTTACTCACGGTTGGTTTCACATAATGAATGACAATGAACCGGCACAGGACAGCAAACACAAGGGGATTAAATGGGGAGAAACTAATGAGGGAAACAGGTGACAAGGGTAAAGCAATGATGACTAAACGAGGATAACAAGTGGGCGGGGTTACGTGACGAGACAACGCAAGCACACAGCCCAAACAAATGGCCATGTGCTTACACATAAAACATGGGTCTGTCATGATCCTGCCTCAAGACCAGGGAAAATTAAAGACTAGATGGCAGAATCATGACAGGTATTTGAGTCCGATCAGAGTTCTAACAATTGTTCAAAAGAGCAAATCCAAATAAGTTAAAATCCACACTTATTTATTTAGTCATTTGTTTATACAGAACATTTGATACAGAATAAAACTGGCATGTTTACTAATTACTGAAACGAATTATCTAGAACAAGCAACATGATATCATTATCAAGCTATTGGAAGAACATACACAACAACACACATACACAACATTTTTTTCAATCTTTTTTTTTTACAGTTTATGGTTATGACAAAAATAGTTTTCACATGTTTATAAACACAGTACAATTTTTATAACGAAATCAATACATCGGAGGAATGCCCCAATAATGAGTTCCTGATTTTTATATTTATAATGATATAGGCAAGCAATAAGAGTAAAGAGCAAGAGTGCTGTTTTTCCTGGAAAAGCATATTGCAAATCTGATATTGTTATAGAAAAGTTTAATAAACAAGTTAGTATGAAGTAAATTACATTTCAGACACATATTGTCTGTTTTTGCTAAATGAAAATAGTTTTAAACAAAGCCACATGAGAACAGTTGCTCGTCTGAGCAACACGTAATGAAAGAATCTCTGAACGAATGATTTGAATTATCGAGATCTGCACGATTAATCGCTTGAAACCGCACCTGATTTGGCAAAGGCTGCGATTATTTTATGCGCAGTTTGTCAGTGCAGAATTGGTAGTAAAAATGCTCCATCAGAACGCCAGAGGGCGTCACACACATACACATACACACACACACACACACACACACACACACACACACACACACACACACACACACACACACACACACACACAAACACATACACATACACATACACACGCACGCAAGAGGTTCATACATGCTTCTCATGTTGGGAAAGATGTTTGACACGTGTTGCTTTTTCAAATGCACGTTATAAGTGACTCAAACTCACAGTGTTTACAGAGCCGTACATCAATGACAAGCTGTGCATAAAAAATAATCGCAGCCTTTGCGATTTCAAAATCGCAATAAGCCAAATCAGTTTGTGCGATTTTATGTCAATTGCTATTAATCGTGCAGCTCTAATTTGAATGAGGTTCAATGACTCACTCATTGACAGTGATTTGCCGCCACTTACTGGAGGATCTCCACTGCACTCTGGAGAACAAGGGTACGAACAACGTGCTAAAAGCAGAAACGTTTTTTCTTTGTACAGATGACAACGCTGAACACAAAGGCTTCGAAAACATATTTCATCCTTGAGTCTGTTGTAAGGAACCTTTCATTTAAAAAAGCCTATAGACTAAACACGCAATAGCCTACGCATGCGCATGATGTCACTGTTTTCACAGATTTGATAAGGGTCAAAAACTTGCAGTTTGAAACACGTTTTTAAAAGTTTGCGTTTTTCAGGCCCCACAAACGCCACTGTCGTGTAAATGAACACCCAAAACGCATAAAAAGTATTTCGTCAGGTTTGTTTTTGCCTGTAAAAATACCTCAATAGCCTTTGTTTGTATCACAAATACATTCCAATTCCAATTGCAAGAATCACTATGTTCTGTCAAAGATGCAGTTCTACTGTAAGCCCTATCTATTAAAATGAGCGTTCTCTGGGAATGTTTGTTGTGATTGGTGGTGTTGATGATATTATTTCTTTATTATATATACTATTTGTATATATTACCCCCCCCCCCCCCCCCCACCCCCCACCCCCCACCCCCCACCCCCCAAACCATATGTTGACAGAAATAACAGTACGAGTCTTTTTAAACTGGTTAATATCAGATTGAAGTTTCTTCCTCTGCTACGGTAAACTGACTTTGGTCTTCAGTTGAAACTGTGAAATACACACAAAAAACATTTTCAGCATTTAAACGGACATGTTATTATATTCTTTTCACTTTTTTTTATTTTAGAGAGAGAGAGAGAGAGAGAGAGAGAGAGAGAGAGAGAGGCCAGAAGAAAACTGAGGATTTTGAGGACAGAAATCACACACAGAGAGAGAGACACACACACACACACACACACACACACACAGAGAGAGAGACACACACACACAGAGAGAGACACAGAGAGAGAGAGACACACACACACACACACACACACACACACACACACACACACACACACACACACACACACACACACAGAGAGAGAGAGACACACACACACACACACAGAGAGACACACAGAGAGAGAGAGAGAGACACACACACAGAGAGAGACACACAGAGAGAGACACACACACACACACACACACACACACACACAGAGAGAGAGACACACAGAGAGAGAGAGACACACACACACACACACACACACAGAGAGAGAGACACACACACACACACACACACACACACAGAGAGACACAGAGAGAGAGAGACACACACACACACACACACACACACACACAGACACACAGAGAGAGAGACACACAGACACACAGAGAGAGAGAAACAGAGAGAGAGAGAGTGAGTGTGTGTGTGTGTGTGTGTGTGTGTGTGTGTGTGTGTGTGTGTGTGTGTGTGTGTGTGTGTGTGTGTGTGTGTGTGTGTGTGTATATATATGTGTGTGTGTGTGTGTGTGTGTGTGTGTGTGTGTGTGTGTGTGTGTGTGTGTGTGTGTGTGTGTGTGTGTGTGGGTCAGACAGAAGTTTTACCTCTCGCTCTGTAACATTTGTAAAGCAGCACGACTGTCGCTAGCAGATGCGGAGAAGCGGCCAGAAGAGAACTGAGGATTTTGAGGACAGAAATCTGACCTGAACGTGACACTGAAAAACAGAAACACAAGAACATTATTGAGCAGCAAAAGTTTTGTGAGTGAATATAAAAGCTTTGCAATATTTTTCCTGTCTCATATTATTCCACCACCATTTCCCTTTCAGAGCTCTGTATTAAAGGAATAGTTAAAATTTACTGACCTTCATTTTGTTCAAACCTGTTTGAATTTCTTTCTTGTGTGGAACATAAAATATATTTTGAAGGATTCTTTCATTTTCATTGTATGGACAAAAACACAGATACATTTTTCCAAATAACTTGTGTTATGTTCCACAGAAGAAAGTTATTCATTTTATTGTTTAAGGGGTGAGAAAATAAATCATTCTCTCCAGAACAAAAATGTATGTTTGACACTGACCACATATGAGCACAATCAGATTCATTCCTTCCCGTTTTCAAATGAAAAAAAAAAACAGACTAATTAATAATTGATGAAAAGTTGTGGGATGTTGTTTATAAGGTGTTGATTTCACTAAATCTCAGTATTGTCACGATCACTGGAGTGCCCTTGATAGCCACCAGAGGGCAGTCAATCCCAGACCAGTGCCACTCTGTCATGGACTTCATTACCCATAATCCTTTGCCCGAACTCATCAGCACTCATTGATTTCAGCTGTGTCTCATTAACCTTGTTCGCTCACCCTTTATAAGCCTGGTCAATTCGGTCATTCATTGCTAAGTGTTGCATGTGTCTTAAGCCTGGAACACACCAAGCCGACGGTCGGCCGTCGGGCAGTTTCCGTGCGTCGGCCGACTAAATCTTCTCAGTGTGTTCCGCACCGTCGGCTGAAATTGGTCCTCGTCGGCTTTGTAACGGCCGATTCGACATGTTGAATCGGCGTCGGGCCGTCGGTGAAAGAGGGAACTCTGATTGGCTGTTCAGCTTAGTGACCGAGTCAGTGCACGAGAATAATAGCAAAATAGCGAGCAAAGTCAAAACGGTACAGATAGAAGGCTGTTCTAATGATATGTCATCTTATCTGAGTGTTCCTTGGCGAATATTTCAATATTAACACGAGAGGAGTGGAATAAAGACAGTGTTTAGCAGGATTGATATTCAAAACGGTAAGCACGCACTGCTTTGTTTACGGTTTGTGTAACTGCAGCCGGCAGCGCCGGTTTCCCTTTTTGAATGACGAATATAGACGAATATATCTGCAGAAATAGACAGCTGTCTCATTTACACGCAGGCGCAGAACGCGCATTCTAGCTGACAGTCGGCTGTAGTTCTCTCGGTGTGTTCAAGTGCAGCTTTTTACCCCGACGCGAGGCGACAACACAGTCGGCTTTCATCAGCGCTAGTTCGTCTGCGTCGGCTTGGTGTGTTCCAGGCTTTAACTGCATTTCTAAAACGTTGTATCCTGGTTTTCCCGATTCTCTGCTTGTTCAGTTGGATTTCTCTGTTCGCCTCAGCCCTTAACTCGGTTATTGTTTGCTTGTATATGACCTTTGCCTGTTTATGGACTTTAATTGTGAATAACCCTTTCAATAAATATAAGTGGTGGTAAGATGAAGCCTCATGAAGTGTTGAAGCTTTTCAGCCCAGTGGTTCACTAAAGGCTTCATTTGCTCACACCACCTGTATTATATACTATTATATATAATATATAATAGTATATAATAATGGTGTGGCGTTTCTTATTAAATCATCTCACCGTTCAAGACTTCTCTGACTGAGATCCAGCTGTGGAGTGACTGTCCTCTCTCTGTTTTACAGTAGTAGAAACCCTCATGTGACTTTGAGACAGTAGTGATGTTCATCTCTCCTGTCGTCTGATTCTGGATCAGTGATCCGTCTTTATAGAAATCAGCGCTGAGGATCGGGGAGTTTGTAGATCGATGTAAACAGTGTAGAGTCAGAGTCTCTCCCTCAATCACAGGATCAACAGAACTCTCCAGAATCACCTCACCGTCTACAAACACAAGAAATACATCAACAGATGCTAGTGACGATACAGGCTGTATTAATCAGAGCCATACTGCAATTATTAATAAGATCTGGATTGTCAAAATGTTCACTACCGTTAATCTGAGAAACTGATACTTTTATTCAGCAAGGATGCATTATCAAATGTGACGCATTGATAAAAAAAAGACATTTATAATGTTACAAAATATTTGTATTTCAAATAAATTATGTTCTTCAAACTTTCTATTCATCAAAGTTGAATAGAAGTCATATTTATGTTTTCCACATAAATATGAAGCAGCACAACTGCACCTGGTGGTCAAAGAGTGTAAAACAAGCAGATCCATTACAGATGACCAGCGCTGCGTTCAGCCCTGACAAAAAGTTGCAAAACGTATTTTAAATGGAAACGGTGGTGCGTTGAACACCCTGATCTGATGACGCAAGAGTTGCATCTACGGCAGCTGAGAAGGCCATTCTATGTGTTCTTTTTGAAGAATTTTCAGAGCCTGATGAAATCTGTATAAATATGTGTTTAATACTGCAAAATACGCTCAGTGTTACAGTCACTGCCCTTGATGTCCAGAATAAAAGAGAACATCCCAATCGATTGAAGGGATTTGTGGAAACTGTGGTTCCTAATTATTGTGATCCAACATTTGCCTCGCATTTCAGGATGAAAAGACAAACATGTCTTCTAATATCTTCAATTGTTGCGTATACCGAGCTGCAGGACACATTTGTAAGCGACTTTACTTGGACCCATTGTGCAAGCTGTCTCTTTAATAACGTGTGGTTTATATACATGTTGCTGATTATTAGGCTGACATTTTTGACACACCCACCAAACAAGAGAAAACGTATCTCAAACCCCGTTGCACACCGTTTCCAGGAAACATGTCGTTCAACCCAGAAACTGTAGGAAACCATTGCGCACCGGTTAGAGCTTGAACAATGTGATCTGTGATCAAGGCCAAACTTATCATTGAGCTTGACTGGACTGCAGCCCATAGACCCTGCCAGTTTATGTTTGTTTGATTTGTAGAGTTATATGTCAGTCAGAAATGATTAGCCGCATTTCCACTGTCGAGCCAGTACGAGCGAGGGCTATAAACGGGCCAGCCGGGGCTAATAGTTTCCGACTGTGATCTTAGAGGCCATAATCAAACTGCATAAACTGGTATTTATAATAATTTTACATAGAGCAGACGCGATTCAATCCTTCTTCTGATTAATTTGAGATCATGACTCACTCATTTGTCGCCACCTACTGGTGGGTGTTATTTAATAATTTCATAGTAGCCTATTACAGTTATTTCATTTTTCCAATAATTTTTATATTTCTACATTAAAAAAAGTGTTATATTTAAAACATTAATCTCTTGATATAATTTATGCAAAATCAATCTATGGATTTTGTTGATAGTCATTTAATTTGATTGTACCCATACATTGTATTTTTTTCTGATTTAATTTATTCATTGAATTTAAGAATCTAACATAAGAAGAGGACGCAGATATGACAATACATTTTTATAATACTATCTCTGGCTTTATTGCTCAGTGTTATTTCAGGGTTTTGATCTTCTCTGAACTGAGAAAGAGCACATCCTGTATTTTGCTAGGCATGTTGCATATTAATTGTTCTATGAAACTCAAGCATAATGATGTTCTAGTTGAGGTCATTTGTAGGAGAGTTTGTCAGCCTCAGCCTAAGTCCTGCCCTGTCTGTGATACACTGTATTTTGTGCCAGTTAAGGCTTAGAATAAAATAAAATAAAAAATCTATTTCCACATAGACTAATCTATTTGTATGAATATAATATGTATTTCCTGGTGGTGTATAATGATTGTGTAACATAACTGTGTAATAAACGTATTGGCTTGAAATAAATGGGGAATCAAATGTGTGTAAATCAATTATTTGGTCATAATACGCATAAGGGGCAATATTACCATTATGAAAGTGGCTGGGTTTAAACCAAGAGTTTATATATCTGTCAAAATTTTGTGCCAAGATTGGAACCGCTTCCTGAACCAGTCATCAATGACGTCATTGATCTAAAGCGATACAAGCCTCGATACGAGCTTCACTGAAAGCTTCCGGGATTTCTCGACACACACTCCGAAGCCTCGGCACAGAACGTGACATCACTAATAAATACTGTGTTTGGATCCTCAACCTTCGTGTCTCCGACCAGTACATGACAAGAATATTTTGCATGTGATTTGATGGTTATGCTTTTGTTTATGTGAAACAATAAACACTGATGTCAATAACTGATTTTGCTCCAGCAGAAATATGAGCCAGAGACTATAATATATAATAGGATATAATAATGGTGTGGCGTTTCTTATTAAATCATCTCACCATTCAAGACTTCTCTGACTGAGATCCAGCTGTGGAGTGACTGTCCTCTCTCTGTTTTACAGTAGTAGAAACCCTCATGTGACTTTGAGACAGTAGTGATGCTCATCTCTCCTGTCGTCTGATTCTGGATCAGTGATCCGTCTTTATAGAAATCAGCGCTGAGGATCGAGGAGTTTGTAGATCGATGTAAACAGTGTAGAGTCAGAGTCTCTCCCTCAATCACAGGATCAACAGAACTCTCCAGAATCACCTCACCGTCTACAAACACAAGAAATACATCAACAGATGCTAGTGACGATACAGGCTGTATTAATCAGAGCCATGCTTCAATTATTAATAAGATCTGGAGGGTCAAAATGCATTATCAAATGTGACGCATTGATCAAAAAAGAATTATATAAAATTTATAATGTTACAAAATATTTGTATTTCAAATAAATTATGTTCTTCAAACTTTCTATTCATCAAAGAAGAAATAAATGTTTTCCACATAAATATGAAGCAGCACAACTGTTTTCAACATTGATAATAATAATAAATCTTTCTTGAGCATCAAATCATCATAATGATTTCTGAAGGATCATGTGACACTGAAGACTTGAGTAATGATGCTGAGAATTCAGCTTTGATCAGGAATAAATTACATTATATTCACATAGAAAAGGGTTATTATAAAATATAAGGGTTATTATATATACTAATCCAATACTTAATGATAATGTAGTGTATTTTATTTTATTATAGAGTTGAAATCTTGATATTGATGGGTGAAAAATAAATCTGATATTTTCAGTTAGTTTAATGCATAATCACATGACTGAATTCTCAATTACAATAATTTTCAATCTGAACAGATTGTTATT
This sequence comes from Leuciscus idus, assembly GCA_021554675.1. Lineage (NCBI taxonomy): Eukaryota > Metazoa > Chordata > Actinopteri > Cypriniformes > Leuciscidae > Leuciscus > Leuciscus idus. The sequence goes on from CM038622.1 coordinate 11,409,534, forward strand.
TATTATGTTTTATAGATATAAGAGTGATTGGACTCACCATGTACAGTGATGTTTCGAGGATGGCGTTTCTCTCCAGATTCAGACTCACACCAGTACACTCCAGTGTCAGATGTGCTGAGAGAGTCCATTACACATCCAGATCCTGTTTGTTTTGCACAAGTTTGTGTGTCTTTGTCTGTGTATCTTCTCACTGTCCATCCAGCAGAGTTACTCTGATCCTCACAGCTCAGAGAGAGAGAGTCAGATGAGAAGTGTTGACTTCTGCTGGGATTGATGACCAGAGACACTGAAGCAGAAACTCCTGAAAAGAGGAACATCTCAATCAAATGAGATCAGATCAGAGTCACTGATTCTCCTTCAGTCAGCCACGGCTGTGGAGACACTCGCACTGATGCCTGAGCTTCAGCTGAACAAAACATCACGAGTTACAGAGCCGTAGAGAAACTGATGGAGAAGCTGATCACAACAAACACACACTCACCTGAGACAGTCAGTGTAACAGCATCACTGGTGTTTGATTTCTGTGAGTCTGATCTCTCTCCTCTACAGCTGTAATTACCGCTGTGAAAGAGATCAACACGGCTGATGTTCAACTCTTGTGTTGAGCACCGACTGACAGCCTTTATGTGTGTCTGTTTATCAGCTCCACTGGTGCAACAGTCTTGTTCTGTACATCGATTGGCAGAGTTTCTATCCCAATTGTTGGTTCCCTCTATTTCCCATCTGTATGTCCACTCAGCGTCTCCTCCCCACTTTATATCACATCTGAGAGTGACTGTTTCTCCTCTAAACACTCGTTCATCAGGTCGTACCGTCACCACAGCTTTAGGACTCACTGTACAAACACAGATTATTGCATTTATAGTTTCAGAAGTTGTGTAGATATTGTCTCTGATCTGTATTTGTTGCATCACACACTACAGTCTCTCTCACCTGTAACATTTACCCACAGTGCATCACTGTATTGTGTGTAATAGACTGGTTTCCCTCTTCCAGCTCTACACCAGTACTGGCCTCCATCAGACACTGAATCAATCTTCAGGCTGTAGGGGTTTGTTTTCTTCTTCTCTGTCTCAGGGTTCAGTGTGTGTTTGTACCAGTAAGAGTCCCAGTTTCCAGTGGACGGATCCATGCGACAGGTCAAAGTCACTGTGTTTCCAGTCAGTGCAGCTCCTGCAGGATCTGATGTGAGTTCAGGCTTCGGCTTTAGATCTGCAGGAGAACAACAACAGATTCAGATCCTTAAGAGTCAGAGTTCGCCTGCGTTACACAAATCATTGAGTTTTTGTCTGCAACAGTGGATACAGAAGAGAATAAGTTCTGAAATATGGATTTTATAGTAGCATTAAACAGATATGAATATGAACTACATTAACAAAAATTGTTCAGTTTTGTTCTAATGAAGAAAGACAAACAGATTTTGTAGAAAGAGAGGGTATGTGAGATTAAATTATGACAATTTTCATGTGAGATAATGTTGAAACTTTTGTGTGAGTGTCAGATAAAATACATCTTAAATCTATTGTTTAAGTAACTGTAAATCATACTCAGGTACAAAACTATGGAGGACCAGGAGTGCCACTTAAAAATAAAATGAAGAATCACTTTATCAATTTAATATTTCAAACATAAAAATGTATATAAATAAATCACTTTTAAATGGACAAATTAATATACATTTTTAAAGTTGTTTATTTGATTCATGTTTTTAAATGTATTTTAATAAAACAATAAAAAAAAAACATTTTAAATGTATGAATAAATAGACAAATTTAAAATTGTTTATTTAATTCATGTTTTTAAACGTAGATTAATAAAACAATAAAAAGTACGTTAATAAATCATTTTAAATGCACATGTTAAATTGCTTTTTTTTAAAGCATTTGACAAACCTTTTCTCTCTCTATTTGCCAAAAGCTTTTCTTTATCCATTTGTCAATCGAGTTAAAAAATGCCATTGGACAGTACACACGTGGGAGCAACCAATCAGCTTTCACCTCTATTTGGAGCGCCAAACCCGTCTCCCACTTGTAAATGTAACACGCACTGTCATTGGACAGTTAGAGAAATTATACATCATTACAGCGGGAGTTTGAAGACGGGTTCGAGCGACGCAAAAATGTCAGGTGAATCTGAACATGTTTGGAGAGAGATTGTGGATGATTTGTTAGCTTTAGCTCATTTCTGCGGAAAAAAAAGTAATTCACAGAGTGTCATTCAATGACTGAGTTGATTGACTGAGGTGTTGTTCAAGAATGCTTGGAAGCAGGGGCGGTTTCTTCATTTGGGCGACGCGCCACTAAAGTGTGAAAGGGACTTTTTCAATCACATTCGCATTCAACCACAGAGTTACACTAGCCGTCATTGTTGTTCTGCCTCTGGATATAGTCCAATCAGCGTCAAGTCACGTTCTGTGGAGTACCGCCTCTTTTCTGTGGAGTACCGCCTCTTTTCTGTGGAGTACCGCCTCTTTTCTGTGGAGTACCGCCTCTTTTTGATACTCCACAGTATCTTCTTTACTGTAACTTTTGATCAATATAAGGCAACCTTGTTGAATAAAAGTATACATTTCTTTTAAAAAACAACAACAACAACAGCAATAAAAAACTACACTCTGAAGCTGAAGACTGGAGTAATCATTTACATCACAGGAATAAATTGCATTTTAAAAATATATCCAAAGAGAAGTCTAGAAAAAGTCCAAGAAATATAAATACAAACTTGCTCATCAGAAATTGTATCCACGGCTGGATCAATTCGTTATTCAAAGTAAGTCCCGCTCTCTTATTCTGAGGGAAATGCGATCTCTACGTCACTATCCAGGACTAGTTGAAGAGCTTCTAGTAGCGTGTCTAGTTCCTCACCAGTAGCGTGTCTAGTTCCTCACCAGTAGCGTGTCATCTTCCAAATGCACAGGAAAGGGAATGAAACTTATAATGAAACTTAATGATTTTTAAGGCATTGTTCTTCAGGCTCAGAGGGTTAACTCTATTGGCCTGTGACTATGTGTGCCGGCTTGTAGGCTAATATAGATGAGAAACAAACCCCCCCATAACCAACTGAGCAAATAGTATGATGATTTAACATCGTTTGATAATCGACATAGTCAAATCCTCCATACTCCTTGTTGTAAATGTGGAGTCATTTGGACAGTGGATGAATAATGGACATGTATTAGCTGAACCGAGCCTGAAACACACACGAGTAAATGAAAACATCAGCCTTGAAAAGTGTTGTTGAAAGTTGGTAAATAAAGTAATAAAGCTATACATTTTCTCATGGACATTTACTCATGTCCACTATGCTTAGTCGCAGTAACCTTAGGTAAAGGCTACATACTGTATCTTAATAAGCATCTCTGCTGCTGTACGCTAGTATTTTACTCCTGCATCAAATGAAAGACTGTAAAACACTTTTCTTAAACAAATAAAGCATTGTTTGATTTTTCGTAGAATAAGCAATGGTTAATATTTAAATATGAATGCCCATCCTGGTTCTGGAACCCAGGAAAGTTCCCAGAATTTAGTGATGGTGCTTAATGCAGATGCTGTATAGCTGTGTCCACCAAGAGAATAGAAATGTACCGCAAACATTTAGATTTACGAGTCATTATTTTACGATATTTGGAACAGAACTCAAATATTTGAACTGAAATTATATTATATCAGGGCTTGAAAATGTCACAATCTCTGGTAACCCTTCGGGCAGACACTCTTCAGATTTTGGTAGCCCGAACTTAATTTTACTAGCCCAAATAAAAAGAAAATTTTTAATGTAGACAATTGGTTAGGAGTAAAAACATCAATCAAAAACTTTCAAAACACAAATATCAACAATCGGATATAAAATAATAAAATCAGAATCCTCAATACAAATATGCATCTGGTTCTAACTGAACTGAAATGTGTGTGAACAGTCTGTGTCAGTTTCTGAATCGGAGATATCAACAGAAGAGAAAATGCCACTCGATGTTGAGGGAATAGCGTCTCCATCAGCTTTCTCCTCCTGTGCATCAGTCTCCACTTCTCTGCTCTTCTCTCTCTCTGGGGTTTTATGTTTCAGGTCTTGAACATATTCCAGAAACATCCAGGAACGAACTGCCTTGTCAGGGCAAAAAGAGTCAACCGCTTCCCCATTCAAAAACCAAACCATTTTCATTAGGATCATAGAGAAACATCATTTTTTGAACTTTGACAATTTTAGACTTTTTTTCAAGTTTGTGTATGGTTTATAAAATCTTAAATGGCCTGACTCCTCCTGTATTATGTGACTTTGTTCAATTTCGCTCTGAAAATTATATGAGATCTACCAGATTATCATCCATGAGTAATTGTCTGGTTCCCTTTCGTCGTTCTGCATTTGGACTATCGTCTTTCGCAGTGAAAGCTACTAATCAGTGGAATGCCCTTCCAGAGGATATAAAAGGGTGTAAAACTCTTGGTATTTTTAAATTGAAGTTAAAATCTTTTTAATTTTATTTTTAAATCGAACCAACTCTGTAAACATTGAAATTGTTGCAGTTTAATTGATTTATTGATTGATTATTTTTTTCTCTCTCTTTCTTTCTTTCTTTCTTTCTTTCTTTCTTTCTTTCTTTCTTTCTTTCTTTCTTTCTTTCTTTCTTTCTTTCTTTCTTTCTTTCTTTCTTTCTTTCTTTCTTTCTTTCTTTCTTTCTTTCTTTCTTTCTTTCTCTTTTTTGTGGCCCTGATAGTATGTGTGTGTATGTATGTTTCTATTGTATGTGGACACATATGTATTGTCTGTGTAATTGTATGTTAGTGTTGACCTATCTGGGGACTACGGATTCAGCAAACTGTTTGTTTGTTGAGAAAGTGAAATGCTTATTAGATAAGAATGTGTGTGTGTTGGTGCTGTCTTTTTAAATCTAAAGAATGCATTTGACACTGTTGACCATCAGGTGCTTTTATCTAAACTAACAAATTTTATTTTTTCAGAGGAAGCAATACTTTGGATCAAATCTTATATTTTAAATAGGAAACAATGTGTATGTATTGATGGTATAAAATCTTCTTGCATTGCTTGCCCCAAGGGGGTTCCACAAGGTTCTAGTTTAGGATCAATTCTATTTTAGGATCAATTCTATTTTCACTTTATATCAATGATTTACCTGGAGTATGTGAATTGTAAGTGTTCAATTGTATGCAGATGATGTAGCAATTTTTACCCATGCTAAGAATTTTGAAAAAGCCTCGATTACTTTGACTTCTGCTATGACCAATATACAGGATTGGCTTACCAGGACAGGTTTAGTATTGAGAAAAAAAAAAAAAGAAGAAAAAAAAACTGTGTGTCTGATGTTTTCAAAACAGTTAGTAAGTAGAATTGACACATTCACATGTATTTCTGAGACGGGAAGAGCTTGAAGTTGTTAAAGAGTTTACATATCTTGGGGTTACTTTGGATTTTACTCTTACTTTTAAAAGTTATGTAAAAAAGTTGTCTAATATTGTAAAATTTAATTTAAAGATTTTTAAGTACATTAGGCCATTCTTGACAGTTGGTGCTGCAAGGTTGTATTTATATTCAATGTTTTTTTCACACATACAGTATTGTGTCAATAGTTGGTCATTCACAGGTGACACAACTCTAATGTTAATAGAAACACTTTATAAGGCGGCGATAAAAGTGTTGGATAAAAAAAACCCTCTCATTTCATCACTGTAAAATTCAACAACAAAAAAAACAATTTATTGAGTTTTGAAGATTAAAAAAAAAATCAATTATGTTTTTTTTTTTTTTTTTTTTTTTGCTGAGTATTTGTTTTTGTGTGTACCTGCCTAGGGACTGCGGACGCAATATTGCTATAATCCGGCTTGTTTACATTGTGTATTTTGTGCAAATGTTCATTATCATGCTTTATCCCTATCAAATAAAAACAAACTGAAACTGAAAATTAGCCTTCGGCTAAATCCGGTACAATGCATGAAATGGAAACATTTACGTTAAAATTTGTACATGGTCCCTTTATAAATAAATAAACAAATAAAACAAATTTATGGAGAGTTGCATGAGATCATTCAGTGTTTCAGACTAGAGAAGTACGATATGATGTTTTCACTCGGTTCATGCAGGAAAATCCTCTCTCACAGATGGCTGTCGATGGACTTAGTGTCAGCATTCATTTCACCAACATCAAGATATGAGAGAGGTGTTCTGGATTCTCAGTGAGGAGATCTTTGTACAAGCAATCTAGCTTGCAACCCCGGTGCTCTGAAGACAATGTTCTCCACTGCGCACGCAATCTCTGTCACTTAGCAACAATAAATTAAGTGAGAACGGCACTGCTTTACAAGGGGTGGAAGCACCAGCTGTCTTCCCCAAACATCAGAACTTGCATGGAGAAATAATGACCCTTTGAAGCTTTGACACTTTTCTCGGATTGTTCCGGTACGCAATATTTTTTTTCCCAGGATGGTAGGGGAAGACTCATGAATATTCATTAGGGAAGTCATCCCTGATTGGTCGGATAAACTACCCCTAACCCCACCCCTAAACCTACCCGTCACTGGGGGTCTTATGACCTCCCTAACCCCGCCCCTAAACCTACCCGTCACTGGGGGTCTTATGACCTCCCTAACCCCGCCCCTAAACCTACCCGTCACTGGGGTTAAGAACAATCAGGGATGACTTCCCTAATGAATATTCATGAGTCTTCCCCTACCATCCTGGGGAAAAAAATATCGCTTCCGGTACAAGAGTCTAAGCATCAGGAGTTTTGAAAACAGTGTCACCTTGTGGCAGATCAGATCTATAGCAGCCATAAAGCAGAGCGCACAGCTCTGTTGTTTTAAAGCCTGACAATGCTAAAAGTGTTCATTTACTGATGGAATAATTCACATATTGAAGTGTAGCAATAAATAATAATAATAATAATAATAAAACCAGACTTTTTTGAGGCAATTAAATGGCGCTCTAATTATTTTATGCTGTTTATATAGCAGACTTTATGATGGTCAACTCACCTTTATTTATGTAGCGTTTTTTACAACACAGATTTGATCAGCTTTACAGTGATAGTGTGTTTGCACATGGATTCAAACATTCTGACACACAAAGTAAAGCATTCATGTGAAAGTGGAGCTTACATTTGTATTGATCATGCATTTCTCTTAAAACAGGGACAGAGATTCATGAGAAATTGCGCTGTGGATAAATCAGCATTATCAAAAACTTGCGCGGTCATATTTTTCCTTAAAATAACTGGTCAATAATGTGAATAAAGAGAGGAATTTGATTACACTACTTCAGATGGCCCTTCCTTTTTTTTAGTTCAGTCAATCTTTCTTTTGTAATTTACTGTAAACATCAAAATATAATTATTGTTCACAGTAATATTCTTCTCAATATGTCTCAATCAGTAAAAAAAAAAAAAAAAAAAAAAACTTTTAAAAGTTTTAAAGATTAATTTCGAAGGCTGCGTCTTCTTGACGTCACAATTATCGGCCGCATACGTCATAAAGAACGTCTTATTTCAGGACAGACACCATTATAAAACTGAGCGTTATTGCTAGTGAAGTGTAAATTGTTGTAGTTTCCTCATGGGAATGTAATGGTCAGTTTACTGAGATGAAGAGCCTCATGACGTTTGCGGCAGATAAATGTGACCTCCGGAGGATTCAGCCTTCGAAATGAGACACAGCCGGTGACTCCAGGATTTGATGATCTGTTGAGATTGAGAATGTGTTTGTGTTGTTCACCATGAGCTCTGAGTGACTGAACTTACTCACAGCGGCCTTTCTGGAGCCCATAACCACCAGTGAGAAAGCTTTAGAGTTCAGGGTTTATGGGACGGTAAGTTAAAACTGCTTTCTGGAACAGTCTATGCTTCTGTCACTTTAATGTTACTGGTTGTTAAATATTAGCAAAAACGACTAAGCATCACAATTCTGTATGCAGATAAAGAAAAGAAAAGAAAAAAGATCAGAAGGCAAGTGGTTGTTTGTATTTTAAACGCTGAAGTTAATAATCAACAAAAGAGTATTTCTGTTGGAGCTTAAATGTGCACATAATGCAGACAAAACATCTGTTTTCTGTATGTAACACATTAACTAAATGAAATGATATTCATATCCAGACTTCATGTTTTCCATTCTGAGCAAAACCGCAGTCTCTTGATTGTATGTGTGATTGTAGAAGAGGGAGACACCACTATTATCCATTCCTCAAATATACAGGACAAGCCTATATACTGTAGTGATCATGTCCTAATCACGCGAACGGACAGCCAATCAAACCACAGCATTGGTGAGTGACTGTGCGCAGAACTTTTAAGTTTTGTTTTCGCTCTATCATGAGAGATGGTTCATGTGTTGTTTTTCCCTAATTCCTGCCAGAGTTGTGTGCGTCAATGACTAAACACACACACACACACACACACACACACACACACACACACACACACACACACACACACACACACACACACACACACACACACACACACACACACACACACACACACACACACACACACACACACGCATATGCTAATGACCACCCATACCAATGTAACCAGTGAACTTGATGGACATTAAAGTCATTTAAATGTGGATCCTATCTCTGTGTTCTTACCGACACACCATAGCGATGACCAAACCTAAAGAACCAGTCCATCTTCATTACAGTGATCACAGTAGAGAGAGTTTAAGAGGACAATGATGTTGAACTCACCCTTCACAGAGAGAGAAACAGCAGAGCTTGATGTTGATGAGTTTGGTCTTCCATCTCTCTGTCCTTTACACCCGTACTGACCCTGATCAGACTCAGTAGCTCCTCTGATAGTGAGAGTGTCTCTGTTTACAGTGTAACGCTCAGACGTCTGTAATATTACTCTGTCTTTATACCACTCATATCTCCAGTTACTGTGATCAGAGTTTATCACACACGTCAGATTGACTGTTTCTCCAGTGAATACAGGACTGTCTGGTGTCACAGTCACTGTAGATGTGGGTAAACCTGAGAAGAAAGACAGAAACACAAAATGGCTCAAACATCTCTTTCAGTAAAAAAGTAAAATAAATACATTTTGTAAATGTTTTGAGGATGTTGAAGATCTCAATGATGAAGTTTTATTGCAGCAACAGTGACAAAGTGCATTAAAGCCCCTGCGTTCATCAGAGTCAGAATAAACCCTGAATAATCTCTGCTCAAACATTATATACTGTATTACATTCTTCTTCCAGCTCTACATGTAAATGAAGTTTTGTCTTAAAAGTAAATTGAGGATAACAATGAAAGTGAAAGCCTTCCGTTCCCACATCTCTGATATTGTTTCAGACGGGAACTCCAAATCCACTGAAGGATTTGAAGCCAATTGTCTGAAGCCTTTTCTATACTTTTACTTGCAAACATCAGCATTTATACAGGGTTCAGGGGGTGTAACAGCCAACCAATGAGAATATACATTACATTCTTATAGAATGTGAGACAAGTCCATTTATGGCCACTTTCCGGCTGAAGGCAGTCCTATCAGGCCCTCTCTCCTAACAACAACAGAGGGACCCTTTCTAGGCTGCTGAAACACACTCACATACATAGAGTGTACATTAAAACAGATGTGTGCAGAGAAGCAAGAACTTCTCTCCACTGCAACCCCTGTAGCCTCAAAGAAGGAAGAAAATGGTGAAACAGAGACAGAAAAGTCAGGCTGATTAGATTTATCTTGCAGAAGTTTAATCAAATAAATTACACTGCATGGTCTTCATATCCTTTTTAAAGTTCAAGAGCAGTGAGTGTTTTTATCTTTGTCCTTTGTTGTTTGGTTAACATTAACATAACACCGGGATTATTAGGATGATGTCACTTTAAGGCTGAATGCACGGATCATGTGTTTTGTGTTTGCGTTCGCTTAAGACATAACCGACTAAGACTATGTTTTTTGACGTGATTTTGAGTGAATTTGTCCACTGAAGCGCAGGTAGGCATGAAAGAGAGCTCAACTTCACACGCTGTCTGAGAGAAGTGTCTTTCAGGGCCGATCTTAGTAGAGAGAGTTTATGAGGACAATGATGTTGAACTCACCCATCACAGAGAGAGAAACAGCAGATCTTGATGTTGATGAGTTTGGTCTTCCATCTATCTGTCCTTTACACCCGTACTGACCCCGATCAGACTCAGTAGCTCCTCTGATAGTGAGAGTGTCTCTGTTTACAGTGTAACGCTCAGACGTCAGTAATATTACACTGTCTTTATACCACTCATATCTCCAGTTACTGTAAGAGTTTATCACACACTTCAGATTGACTGTTTCTCCAGTGAATACAGGACTGTCTGGTGTCACAGTCACTGTAGATGTGGGGAAATCTGAGAAGAAAGACAGAAACACAAACTGACTCAAACATCTCTAATAGTAAAAAAGTAAAGAATTACATTTTGTAAATGTTTTGAGGATGTTGAAGATCTCAATGATGAAGTTTTATTGCAGCAACAGTGACAAAGTGCATTAAAGCCCCTGCGTTCATCAGAGTCAGAATAAACCCTGAATAATCTCTGCTCAAACATTATATACTGTATTACATTCTTCTTCCAGCTCTACATGTAAATGAAGTTTTGTCTTAAAAGTAAATTGAGGATAACAATAAAAGTGAAAGCCTTCCGTTCCCACATCTTTGATATTGTTTGAGACGGGAACTCCATGTATCCTTCATGTATCTTCTGAACACAGGATTATTCTCGACGTCACACTGCCGTTTCACACTAGAAGTGATAGAGTTTCACTCCGGTGGTGTTTACATATTACTGAGATCAGGAGGAATCGTCTCTATGATAATTAAGCTCTTTTAGGGAAGAAACATATTCTAATACATATCTTGAAGTGGAAGCTGAGTCGGGGCAGATTAACATTTCTCACACTATATAGTTTATAGATGATTTTATCTCATATTTCCTAGTATTAGTTGTGTTTTGCTGTTGTACTGTCATTAGTTTTGTCATGTCAGTTGTTTTGAGGCTCTGGCTCCGTCACGATCTCAGACAAACACCTCTGACTCGCCATAGAAAGCAGAATGAAGCTCCTGAAGGAGAGATGAAGATCTCCAACTACAAGCTCATATGAGGAGATACTGAGTCTGAATCAACTTCATCAGACTATCTGAAGACTTCATGAACTCATTTAACATCATTATCTGTGAGTCACGTCATTCTCTCTGACTTCAGCACAAAACTCATCTTTTCTATTAGTAAATATCTCCTGTAACCATAGCGACAGTGACTAAAGTAAATCTCAAAGATGGAGACGCCAATAACACTGGAAAGTCACAATTTACATGATGTTTTAAAAAATATCCTGATAAAAATGTGCAACTCACACAAGACATCTGAAGACAATCATGACTAAAAGTGAATTGCTTATAAGAACAGATGTGGCTGATACAGAAGATCATAAGTGTTGAAATATGGATTTTAAATGATCATTAAACAGACGTGAATATGAAGACTCACCTGATACAGTCAGTGTAACAGCATCACTGTCTGTGTGTGAGTCTGATCTCTCTCCTCTACAACTGTATTTACTGACAGACACACGATCAGCTGTGAAACTGTAATATGCTGTTGTTGGTGTTGTAAATGGATAGACAGTGTTTCCATCTCTAATCCAGCTGTATCTCCACTGAATGTCTCTTCCTCCCTGTATGACACATGTGAGAGTGACTCTCTCTCCTCTGAACACACGCTGATCTGGCTTCACCTTCACTACAGGTTTTCCTGTATTAATACACATATGAGTAAATATTGATTAAAACAGCATCACAGTCTCATGATCAATGTTAGTGTTTATGAACTCAAAACCTCCTTATGAGACAAACACTGTATTAAAAAGGAAAGATCTAGTTTGTTGGAAGTTATTATTGATTATGTCACCGGTGCAGGCCGGGGCGGACTCGGATGACCAGCCGCCCCTGACTCCAGACACCACCGTGAGGAGCCGACACCACAGGCACGCAACAGATGGACAAAAGAGGAGGCAAGTAATTGAGTTCAAAGTAACAATCTTTATTGAATAGCAATCAACTTGAGAAAAGAATCAGCAACTCTCCTCTTCTAGGGCTATTTGACCGGAGTAGCCGCTGGATCGATTCTTCACTGCCTTCGGGACACAATAGTGCGATAGTGACTCTAAAAGCTTACTTCACAGCGTTGCTGCACATCTACAGGACTCAGACAGTAAGTAACAGGTAATGTATTCTTCTCAGTATCAGATACGTCGTCGGGCACAATGGTGAGACAGTGACTCTAAAAGCTTACTTCACAGCGTTGCTGCACATCTGCAGGACTCAAACGGGAAGTCACAGGTAATGTATTCTTCTCTCAACAGCAGATTCTCTTATCATGACATGAAGGGGAAATTGTGACTTTAAAACTCACTTCACAGCGTTGCTGCACATCTGCAGGACTCAGACGGTAGGTAACAGGTAAGGTTTCTTCTCTTAACAGCAGCTTCTCTTATCAGGACGTGAAAGGGGAATTGTGACTTTAAAACTCACTTCACAGCGTTGCTGCACATCTGCAGGACTCAGACGGTAGGTAACAGGTAAGGTTTCTTCTCTTAACAGCAGCTTCTCTTATCAGGACGTGAAAGGGGAATTGTGACTTTAAAACTCACTTCACAGCGTTGCTGCACATCTGCAGGACTCAGACGGTAGGTAACAGGTAAGATTTCTTCTCTTAACAGCAGCTTCTCTTATCAGGACGTGAAAGGGGAATTGTGACTTTAAAACTCACTTCACAGCGTTGCTGCACATCTGCAGGACTCAGACGGTAGGTAACAGGTAAGATTTCTTCTCTTAACATCAAAACACTTTCATCAGACATTAGCGAGAGACTCGATAGGCAGCTTTACCAGCGATGTTGTACATCTTCAGAGCTCGGTCAGTAAGTATAACGATTCAGACTTTTCCACAGCCATACGGTTCTTCACGAGACTTGTACTTTCAGAGAGAGGGAGAGGATTAACAGGAGCCTTCAATGAGGAATTACTTCACGACAAAATTCAGTGGAAGAGAGGACAATACAAAGCATTACTTCACCAGTTCAGTTGTATCGTTCTGGGATTTAGATGGAGACCAGTAGATCATCTCACAAGAATGAAAGCAGGCGTTGGAAGACTCTTCTCAGCATAGCACACAGCACTCGTGTTCACTACAAATCCACTGCATTAATTCGACGTGCATCAGGTAAGGCAAACAACTGCAAATCACTCACACAGTAGGGCTGATCAGAAGCCTCGCTTCATCCATGCATTTCAACGGGAATATTCAACTCTCAATTCCTCTCCAATGTATCTGAAACAGATGTCCTCCTCAACAGTAAATTTCACATTCACAGTCTTTTCTTCAAGCTTTACATTTGATTCAATGATGAAATTAATTCACTTATCTTTCTTCCTTCCTCTTCCAGCGCAGATCCAAGCCGCAGTTCAATCCAGTAGAATTCCACAAGCAGTTCTAAACGACAGACTCCAATAACAGTTCTTCACTTACACAAATTTCCAGGATCACAGCATCAAATGCAAGCACTCAAACAGGAGATCTTCTACCCCAAAACACAACGACTGAGACCCAGCCAAACAACCGATCAACTGAACACCGATTGACCTTTACCAGTTCCAACCTTCACCTCAACTCGACTTCGAGTGGCTCTTTTATCCTCCTCTTGTGAACCGGAAAGCCTGTGTAAACACCGCTCCTCTCTGCCTCACACCTGTCGTGCATCGGCGGTAATTAGTTTGGACAATATCTCCGCTACACCCGGAACCGGAGTGAGGCGTTACACCAAAATAATTCCCCTCGGGGAACATGAAAAGAAAACAAAGGTTCCGCTTTTCCCAGCATTTTGTCACCCGTGACATCCCCCCCTGCCAATCGGTTCTAGTCCCTAGAACCGGTCTTCTCTAATGCCATTCGCCATATCTCTCAGGCGGCTGTCCTTGGTTGTCCCGCTGGGACCGTCGGGGTGGCGTGGGTGAAGCCGCTCGGGCCTCCGCTTCAGGGTTCCGCTGGGGCCGTCGGGGTGGCGTGGGTGAAGCCGCTCGGGCCTCCGCTTCGGGGTTCCCTGGGACTATTGCCCACCCTACCATGGGCACATTGGGGGCAGGCGGCGCACTCTGTGTTTCAGCCGCTGGCTGTGGATAGTTCGGACATGGACGGAGCAAATTTCGATGAAGTACTCGTATAGGTCCCGGTTTTCCCTCAGGCCGTACCGAGTAGACTGGAGCATCAGGCCCCTGCCGGTGCTCCACCACATATGGTGTCGATTCCCAACGATCATGGAGCTTTCCTTTCCCTGGACGTCGGTTGTCCCTTACCAGCACTCGCTCTCCAGGCAGTAAAGGGGCTTCTCTGGCAGTTCGATCATACAGTCGCTTGTTCTTAGCTGCTGCAGCACTCAAATGGCCTGAAACTCGCTTGTAGGCATTTAGTAATTGTTGGTGGTGTCGATTTACCCAGTCCGTGGTGTTGTACTCTCCTTCGGTGGTCTCGGTGCCCAGAAGCAAGTCTACTGGTAGACGTAGATGACGCCCAAACATGAGGTAAGAAGGGGCATACCCGGTGATGCTGTGCACGCTATTGTTATAGGCTTGTAGTAACGTAGGGAGGCTCTCGGCCCATTGACACTGCTGCTCACTCTCCAACGTTCCCAATAGCCCCAACAGGGTCTGATTGAATCTTTCACATCCCCCGTTGCCTTGGGGGTGATACGAAGTCGTGTGTGTCTTTCGACAACCATAGAGCTGGCTCAGCTCCTGTATGACTCGGGACTCAAAATTTGGACCTTGGTCCGAATGGAGGGTCTCTGGACAGCCGAACGGCTGTATTACCGTTTTCCAAAGGGCATTGGCTGTAGTCACTGCCGTCTGGTCTACTGTGGGGACGGCCCAGGCGTACTTGGTAAACAGATCCGTCATTACCAGGATGTTTTGGTATCGATCTGCGGGTCTCCCTAGGGTCAGGAAGTCAATCCCTATGATGTGCAGAGGTGCCTTCGGCCGAAAGGGAACCAGTGGGGCTCGAGGTTCCTTCCGGAGTTTGAACAGCGTGCACCGTGGACAACTCTGAACAAACTCTTCAACTTTCTTCTCCATCTTTGGCCAATAGAAATACCTCCTCAACAGTGACAAAGTCTTTTCTTGGCCTTGATGGCCAGCATGGGTGTGATAGGCAGTCAACAGCTCTTGGACTTGGTCCTCTGGAACCACCACTTGATACCTGGTTTCCTGAGTTCTTGGATCTCGCAGTGAACGACAAATTACCCCTCCTCTGATCCGCAGTCTCTTCCGCTGCTTCAGGAGCTGTCGTACTCCCACTGTCTGAGCCTGCCTTTCCTCGGCTCGCAGCCCGAATCCTCGCCTAAGATGCGAGGCGACCTGACACAGGTCTTCGTCTCCCTGCTGTAATCTTCTCCACCGTCCGGGGTCCCATCCCCAACTGGACGGAACATCCCCCTGGGTCCCGGGAGCTTCCACGACCGCCACCAATAATTCATCCTCTTGACCAGGGATATCGAGGTGCGTTGGACCGTCTCTCTGAATGGCTGGGAGTCTGGACAAGGCATCAGCATTCGCGTTTTCTCTGCCAGGTCGATACTTAAGCCGGTAGTCATAATTAGCCAGCTGAGCCACCCAACGCTGCTCCACTGCTCCCAACTTGGCAGTCTGCAAATGGACTAGAGGGTTGTTGTCCGTGATCACAGTCACCTTAGCTCCCCATAGGTAGTCTTTGAATTTCTCGGCCATGGCCCATTTCATGGCTAGTAACTCTATCTTAAAGGAACTGTAGTTTGCTGCGTTCCGCTCTGCAGGATGCAAGCTTCGACTGGCATAAGCAATTACCTTCTCCACTCCTTGTTGCTCTTGAGCTAGTACCGCCCCCAATCCTGCGTTGCTGGCATCGGTATACAGGAGAAACGGCTGAGTGAAGTCTGCATAGGCCAGGATAGGGGCCCTCAAAAGTTCCTGCTTCAGATTTTGAAAGGCTATTTCACATGCTGAGTCCCATTGCACCGTCGATGAGCCTTTGCCACGGGAACGTCCAGTACCAGCCAAAAGCTGGTTCAATGGCTTAGCAAGCCCAGAGAATCCTTTAATAAATCGTCGATAATATCCTACGAAGCCTAGGAAAGACCGCACTTGTCTCACTGTTCGTGGGGGCTCCCAGCCTTGGACTGCTGCAACTTTCTCTGGATCAGGGGATATACCGGCAGCGCTGACTCGATGTCCCAGGAACTGTACCTCTTTGCGAAACAACTGACATTTATCTGGCCTCAACTTTAGCCCATATCTCTCCATGGCCCGAAAGACATTCTCCAAGTGATGCAGGTGAGTTTGAAAGTCAGGGGAGAAAACGATTACATCGTCCAAATAGACCAGCGTGGACTCCACTAGTTGCCCTCCCAGGCACCGCTGCATAAGTCGCTGGAAGGTCGCAGGGGCGTTGCACAAACCGAACGGCATCCGGTCCCACTCGAATAGCCCAAACGGTGTGGTGAAGGCAGTTTTCTCTCTGTCGCGGTCATCCATCTGTACTTGCCAGTATCCGCTGGCCAGATCCAAGGTTGAATACCATGCTGCTTGAGTCAAACTCGTGAGGGAATCTTCGATCCGCGGCAACGGGAATGCATCTTTCTTGGTCACACTATTGAGCTTGCGGTAGTCGACACAGAATCTCCAGGCTCCCGTTTTCTTCTGTACTAAGACAATCGGGGCTGCCCATGGACTACTACTTTCTCGAACAATCCCTCCATCTAGCATCCCTTTTAGCAGAGCGCGGACTTCAGTGTAGAGAGTGGGGGGCACCGGACGGTACCGCTCCCGACTAGGTGTTGCTTCTCCGGTGGGTATTTGGTGCTTAATCACTCCTGTACAACCATAGTCTTCCTCATGGGTTGAGAACACATGTTTCCACCTCTTCAGGAGCTCCTGGAGCTGTAACACTTGTCCTTCTTCCAGGTCCTCACCCTTCAAAGACTCCCCCATCAAATGGGTCGGCATTTCCCCTCTCACAGGGCCTGTACTGGCCTCCACTGGACGGACGGCAACTTCTACTACCGCAGGGCTCACCTGCCTGAAACAGACATCTTGTTGCTCTTGGACTTGGACAGGACGGACAGATGAAACTCGAACCAGACGTTGGTGTCGACGAAGGAGTACTGGGTAGGGATGGGCGTTTCGCACCTTCACTGAAACTCGCCCTCGTCGTATGACCGCTAGCCCATGGGCTACTTCGATGGGTTGACAATCTTCATGGGGCTCTACCAGGACACAGTTACCTGACTCACGGGGTCCAGCAGGCACTCGGACCCAGAGAACAGCCTCGCTCCGGGCTGGAACAGACAGAGCGTACCGGCAGGTGACTCGACCGATATCTTCCCGCTCCTGCACCTGATTTGCTGCATGGACTCTTCGGCAATCGGCCAGGATCTGGTCCCAGTCCTGCCTTACTGCTAATGGGGACGTTCGGGCCGGTCGGCCTTTAAACAGCTCTTCCCAGCAATCCAGAATGACATTCATCCCTAGCAGTGCTCGATGGAGACCCAAGCAGTGGTCTCGAACAATGACAACACCCTTCTGGTGGACAAGGACCCCTCGAACCAGGAAGTCTACCACGATGTACCCAGTGTAAGGGATATCCAATCCATTCGCTCCACGTAATGTGAGTCTTGAAGTTTCCGTCCTGTGAAGCCGATGATCCGCGAATAACTCCAGAGCCAGACTCTCTGAAAACAATGTGACCTGAGAACCTGTATCGACCAGACAATTAATCTTCATTCCATTGACTTGCACTTCCACGGTGGGACAACGCCCAACCCAGTCGTCTCTCATCACCGGAACAGAACAAGGGTCTCTTGAAGGGGTCCCGGCCACTTGACCCACAGTGACCGGTGGGACTAAAAACCCCCTTGAGAACTTCGACGACGGTCGCACTGGCGGCTGATGTGTCCCGGATTTCCACAATTGATACAGATGGGTCGACCCTGATGATCCCACTGAAACCGGGGGCCCGTCGGACGCGGAGGGCGGCGTACAGGTCTTGGCCCCTCCTCTGAATATGATCTTCCTCGCACCATCGGTCCACCTTCGACTCGACCTCGATGAAGCTCACCCAAAAGATTCCGAGACAACTCTGCCATCTGTCCCTTAACATCCTCCAGTAATTCTGTCCTCAACTTCTGCTTCCACTCACTTGACTCAACAGGCGCGGGCACTGTGGCGCTGCTGGCCGCCACACGAACCGGTGTCCGAGTCGTCTCTCCCTGATCTGACTCCAACGCCAAGGCCTCTTGTCGAAGAGCCTCAAAAGACATAGTGGGGTCTCGTCGAAGCTGGAGCCGTATGCCCTGGCGCACCGGTCCTTCACGCAGCCCCAAAACAAACTGGTCTCTCAATAAGCCATCTCCTTCTCCCAGTCCATGATCTTGTCGACCTTTCAGCCGGCCAAACTGCTCTCGCAGTTTCAGGGAGTATGCTCGCAGAGTCTGCTGAGGCCCCTGCTGACAGTTAAAGAACTGGGCACGAAGGATGGCTACCGGGGTAGAATCTCCATATACTCCAGACAAGAAATCAAAGACATTCTTCACAGTGGCCCGCGTGGCTTCTGATGCAGCAAGAACTTCCCTTTTGGCTTCTCCTTCTAACGATCCTAGCACAAACTGTACCTTTTGCGATGCACTCAGTCCTTGTAATCCAGCCAGATATTCTGTCTGTGCTTTCCAGTCCTGAAAACTCAGCTCCGATCCTGGTCCTCCATAGCGTTGTGCCCAAGGGGCTCCCATCATAATGGGCATTACTTGCGAGCGAACTGGTGGGACCTCTTCGTCCACCATCGCGTACCTGTGGCCGCTACAACTCACGGTGGCAACCCTGCCGACTACGCCAAATTGTGTCACCGGTGCAGGCCGGGGCGGACTCGGATGACCAGCCGCCCCTGACTCCAGACACCACCGTGAGGAGCCGACACCACAGGCACGCAACAGATGGACAAAAGAGGAGGCAAGTAATTGAGTTCAAAGTAACAATCTTTATTGAATAGCAATCAACTTGAGAAAAGAATCAGCAACTCTCCTCTTCTAGGGCTATTTGACCGGAGTAGCCGCTGGATCGATTCTTCACTGCCTTCGGGACACAATAGTGCGATAGTGACTCTAAAAGCTTACTTCACAGCGTTGCTGCACATCTACAGGACTCAGACAGTAAGTAACAGGTAATGTATTCTTCTCAGTATCAGATACGTCGTCGGGCACAATGGTGAGACAGTGACTCTAAAAGCTTACTTCGCAGCGTTGCTGCACATCTGCAGGACTCAAACGGGAAGTCACAGGTAATGTATTCTTCTCTCAACAGCAGATTCTCTTATCATGACATGAAGGGGAAATTGTGACTTTAAAACTCACTTCACAGCGTTGCTGCACATCTGCAGGACTCAGACGGTAGGTAACAGGTAAGGTTTCTTCTCTTAACAGCAGCTTCTCTTATCAGGACGTGAAAGGGGAATTGTGACTTTAAAACTCACTTCACAGCGTTGCTGCACATCTGCAGGACTCAGACGGTAGGTAACAGGTAAGGTTTCTTCTCTTAACAGCAGCTTCTCTTATCAGGACGTGAAAGGGGAATTGTGACTTTAAAACTCACTTCACAGCGTTGCTGCACATCTGCAGGACTCAGACGGTAGGTAACAGGTAAGATTTCTTCTCTTAACATCAAAACACTTTCATCAGACATTAGCGAGAGACTCGATAGGCAGCTTTACCAGCGATGTTGTACATCTTCAGAGCTCGGTCAGTAAGTATAACGATTCAGACTTTTCCACAGCCATACGGTTCTTCACGAGACTTGTACTTTCAGAGAGAGGGAGAGGATTAACAGGAGCCTTCAATGAGGAATTACTTCACGACAAAATTCAGTGGAAGAGAGGACAATACAAAGCATTACTTCACCAGTTCAGTTGTATCGTTCTGGGATTTAGATGGAGACCAGTAGATCATCTCACAAGAATGAAAGCAGGCGTTGGAAGACTCTTCTCAGCATAGCACACAGCACTCGTGTTCACTACAAATCCACTGCATTAATTCGACGTGCATCAGGTAAGGCAAACAACTGCAAATCACTCACACAGTAGGGCTGATCAGAAGCCTCGCTTCATCCATGCATTTCAACGGGAATATTCAACTCTCAATTCCTCTCCAATGTATCTGAAACAGATGTCCTCCTCAACAGTAAATTTCACATTCACAGTCTTTTCTTCAAGCTTTACATTTGATTCAATGATGAAATTAATTCACTTATCTTTCTTCCTTCCTCTTCCAGCGCAGATCCAAGCCGCAGTTCAATCCAGTAGAATTCCACAAGCAGTTCTAAACGACAGACTCCAATAACAGTTCTTCACTTACACAAATTTCCAGGATCACAGCATCAAATGCAAGCACTCAAACAGGAGATCTTCTACCCCAAAACACAACGACTGAGACCCAGCCAAACAACCGATCAACTGAACACCGATTGACCTTTACCAGTTCCAACCTTCACCTCAACTCGACTTCGAGTGGCTCTTTTATCCTCCTCTTGTGAACCGGAAAGCCTGTGTAAACACCGCTCCTCTCTGCCTCACACCTGTCGTGCATCGGCGGTAATTAGTTTGGACAATATCTCCGCTACACCCGGAACCGGAGTGAGGCGTTACACCAAAATAATTCCCCTCGGGGAACATGAAAAGAAAACAAAGGTTCCGCTTTTCCCAGCATTTTGTCACCCGTGACAATTACATCAAAAATGTTTGTAATTATTGATAGACTATATACTGATAAACTTTGTATAAACTGAAAGATTGGGTAAAGTGTGTCATATACATGTAAACTGAATCTATAATACATGTGTGTTATTTTCTATTTGCGTGTCACAGAATTGCAGCTTGTACAACATTTACAAATCTTACATAATTTAAGAGTGTAAAAATATGACAGACTTAAACATGCAAAGTGATGAGGTCATGTGACAATGTAGCATATACAGTTAAATAATAAACTGTTGTACAGTAAAACATGCTGGGTTGAAAAGATTGGCAGCAGATTGGGTTAAATGTTTTTTAACCAAAATTTTGGAGTAAAATTACTACATTTCTGGATTAAGATTAACCCAAAATAGTTTGAAAATAAAACCAGGAATATTGGACATTATTAAATCACTTTAAACACACAGAATAGTCAATTTCAAAAGGTACAATTTTATAAAAAATGAGAATAAGGGCAAACATAGTCAAAAGTAACAGTGTGCATGAGAGAAGAAAAGCAGAAAAAAATGACAAATCATCAGATACAGTATTTTTTTATTTATTTTTTTATTTCAATGAACACTGATGAATATAACTTGCATTTAAGACCAAATTAGACTTTTTTGTATATTATCCTCCACCAACGAAAAAATTACACTATAAAATAATTTATTTTTTCGACTTTAAGAAATTGTATTAAATATTGCACCAACTTATTCAAGCAAACAAAGATAACAAGTAAACTCCCAAATTTAAGTTCACTCAACTTTAAACTTATAACTATAAATCTGTAATCTTAAGTTATTTAAGAAACTACCTATAGTTTATAACAATTATTCAACAGATCTACATGGTTGCCTAAAACAATATAGAGCTATATTATAAAAGTTTAGTTTTAATAACATTACTGAACACAAACCACAACAATAACACTGACATTATAACATTTGCATAAGATATTGAACTCTCTGCCTGAGACACGAGTACATGTGAAAGAATATGAGCAAGTGTATGAATGAGAGAGTGTGAAATCCTCCACTAAACAACAACACTGAACAAACACTGAACGTTTATCATTACAGATTATATAACAGTGTGTTGAGTCTGAACACACACAGAACACACTTCACCACCAATTCCCATGATCTGCTCAGTTCAGTCATGAAGAAGATGATGTCACTTTAAGGCTGAATACACGGATCATGTGTTTTGTGTTTGCGTTCGCTTAAGACATAACCGACTATGTAAGACTATGTTTTTTTACATAATTTGGAGTGAATTTGTCGACTGAAGCGCCGGTAGGCATGAAAGAGAGCTCAACTTCACACGCTCTGTCTGAGAGAAGTGTCTTTCAGGGCCGCGCTTCAGATGTTAAACTTCACACACAGCACACGAGTTACCAATTCCCTTTCGCTTGTTCCACTTCCTTGAACATTTACATTGGAGAGGCTGAAACTTTCGTGATGATGAAGCACTGACCCGTCAACTGTACAGAGCGTCATTCACGTTTGTTCACGTTCATGTTGTCTCAACACTGCATTTGTTAGAAATTGTTTCTGGCCAAATAGTGACTGACAGCGTTTCACACACTCGCTGTTTTTTACTCACATTTGACTCATGGTGAGTGTTCATTATAGGCCCTGTTTACTGTATTTAATAATAAAGTAGTTCAGTCTGAACAGTGTCTCGATTATATGTTAGAGAGTTTATGAGGACAATGATGTTGAACTCACCCTTCACAGAGAGAGAAACAGCAGATCTTGATGTTGATGAGTTTGGTCTTCCATCTATCTGTCCTTTACACCCGTACTGACCCCGATCAGACTCAGTAGCTCCTCTGATAGTGAGAGTGTCTCTGTTTACAGTGTAACGCTCAGACGTCTGTAACTTTACACTGCCTTTATACCACTCATATCTCCAGTTACTGTGATCAGAGTTTATCACACACTTCAGATTGACTGTTTCTCCAGTGAATACAGGACTGTCTGGTGTCACAGTCACTGTAGATGTGGGTAAATCTGAGAAGAAAGACAGAAACACAAACTGACTCAAACATCTCTTTCAGTGCAAAAGTAAAAGAATTACATTTTGTAAATGTTTTGAGGATGTTGAAGATCTCAATGATGAAGTTTTATTGCAGCAACAGTGACAAAGTGCATTAAAGCCCCTGCGTTCATCAGAGTCAGAATAAACCCTGAATAATCTCTGCTCAAACATTATATACTGTATTACATTCTTCTTCCAGCTCTACATGTAAATGAAGTTTTGTCTTAAAAGTAAATTGAGGATAACAATGAAAGTGAAAGCCTTCCGTTCCCACATCTCTGATATTGTTTGAGACGGGAACTCCATGTATCCTTCATGTATCTTCTGAACACAGGATTATTCTCGACGTCCCGCTGCCGTTTCACACTAGAAGTGATAGAGTTTCACTCCGGTGGCGTTTACATATTACTGAGATCAGGAGGAATCGTCTCTATGATAATTAAGCTCTTTTAGGGAAGAAACATATTCTAATACATATCTTGAAGAGATAAAATGTGCAACTCACACAAGACATCTGAAGACAATCATGACTAAAAGTGAATTGCTTATAAGAACAGATGTGGCTGATACAGAAGATCATAAGTGTTGAAATATGGATTTTAAATGATCATTAAACAGACGTGAATATGAAGACTCACCTGATACAGTCAGTGTAACAGCATCACTGTCTGTGTGTGAGTCTGATCTCTCTCCTCTACAACTGTATTTACTGACAGACACACGATCAGCTGTGAAACTGTAATATGCTGTTGGTGTTGTAAATGGATAGACGGTGTTTCCATCTCTAAACCATCTGTATCTCCACTGAATGTCTCTTCCTCCCTGTATGACACATGTGAGAGTGACTGTCTCTCCTCTGAACACACGCTGATCTGGCTTCACCTTCACTACAGGTTTTCCTGTATTAATACACATATGAGTAAATATTGATTAAAACAGCATCACAGTCTCATGATCAATGTTAGTGTTTATGAACTCAAAACCTCCTTATGAGACAAACACTGTATTAAAAAGGAAAGATCTAGTTTGTTGGAAGTTATTATTGATTACATCAAAATTGTTTGTAATTATTGATAGACTATATACTGATAAACTTTGTATAAACTGAAAGACTGGGTAAAGTGTGTCATATACATGTAAACTGAATCTATAATACATGTGTGTTATTTTCTATTTGCGTGTCACAGAATTGCAGCTTGTACAACATTTACAAATCTTACATAATTTAAGAGTGTAAAAATATTACAGACTTAAACATGCAAAGTGATGAGGTCATGTGACAATGTAGCATATACAGTTAAATAATAAACTGTTGTACAGTAAAACATGCTGGGTTGAAAACAACCCAATTTGGCAGCTGATTGGGTTAAATGTTTTTTAACCAAAATTTTGGAGTAAAATGACTACATTTCTGGATTAAGATTAACCCAAAATAGTTTTAAATTAAAACCAGGAATACTGGACATTATTAAATCACTTTATACACACATAATGACTATCAAAAGGTATAATTTTATTAAAAATGAGAATAAAGGCAAACATAGTCAAAAATAACAGTGTGCATGAGAGAAGAAAAGCAGAAAAAAAAGACAAATCATCAGATACACAGTTTACAGGATGAATATAACTTGCATTTAAGACCACATTAAACTTTTTTGTATATTATCCAGCAGCAACGAAAACATTACACTATAAAGTCATTTATTGGTTTTGACTTTAAGTAATTGTATTAAATATTGCACCAACTTCTAACAATTGGAAATTGATACTCTCTCTTCTGCAATAACAACTCGTTTAAATATTGTTACAACTCCCAATAAGATCCATATTGTAGTCATTTATGCCCCAGAAATAGCATAGATGAAATGTGAATTAATGTAACTATAAGCCACTGCATCAGCACAGTTACTGACTCTGAACTAAAGTAACATACAGCTTATCATCAGTGTGTGTTGGTCTTCTCCTGACTGAAGCACAGGCTCTACTCTTCAGCACAACGGTGACCCACAAAACTCACACAACAGAAACACTTTAAATCCCAACAGAACTTTAAACACTAACAGATCTCTCAAGATCTCAGCGTCTTCACTTATTACAATCCAGACTTTATTTCTTTCATACTAAAGTTCTTATTGAGAAATAACAGGTTTAGGTGTTGATGCTTTATTAAAAATAATAAAGTTTGATGTCACCATGATGGTGATCAGAGTTTGCTTTTCTTGGG
Organism: Leuciscus idus; assembly: GCA_021554675.1. Taxonomy (NCBI): domain Eukaryota; kingdom Metazoa; phylum Chordata; class Actinopteri; order Cypriniformes; family Leuciscidae; genus Leuciscus; species Leuciscus idus. The sequence continues at coordinate 11,434,581 of CM038622.1, forward strand.
CTCTCTTGACCCTTGACTTTTTAACATTAGTGTTTCTGATACACAATTGTTATAAAAAAAAAAATAAAAAAAAACGCTAAAGAAACTGATCGGATGATGTTGGTCAATTTTTAGTGAATCATCATGTAGTGGCCTGATTCACTGTAAGCAGTCAAGTCTATTACTTAAAGCAGCTGAGGGTTGTCCTTCACCAGTACAGATTTCTTACTGCACAGTGTGGCGTAGCATATCTTAGCTTAGCATAGCATAGCATAGCATAGCATAGCGGTCAAAAAAACGTGTGCACCTTCCCTCCAGCAACACCTGTCACCTTCTTCTTATTATTCTTTCAATTTTATGGCGGTTGGCAACTAACGTTAATGGTGCATTACCGCCACCTGCTGGACTGGGGTGTGGTACTGGGGTCTAACCTTTCCAATTATAAAACAACAACAACAACAACAACAACAACAACAACACCTAAATTCTTCTAATTAGTCCTGTATTCCTCAGAAACTAAATATATATTTAAAACATATTCCACCTGAGCTTCTTTGTAGGATGTCTTCTAAGTTTGATCTTAACTGTTTTCTTTGCAATTGTGAACTTAATCTTTGTCTTTCTTCCTGATATTTAGGACATTGTAGTATAGCATGCTCTACAGACTCTGGACTATCACAGAATTCACAATTGCCATCAGCATGCTTCTTCATTATTACCAAAGTCTTATTTAATCTTGTGTGTCACACCTGTCACCTGAAGGAAGGTTCCTACCTATATTCAGTAACCAGTCACCCAAAGAGAGACCCCTACTGGACACACACTTACATAACAAGGTTTAAATAAAGACAATATGGCTCTTACAGTGATATCAAACTTTGCTTTTATTTTCCAGTAAAACATTAACAACTAAACCTCTGTTGATTCTCAATAATAATGTTATGAAATAAATAGTCAGACTGGATTATAATAAGTGAAGATGCAGAAACTTGAGAGATCTGTTAGTGTTTAATGTTCTCTTGCTGCCATTTGAATTAATTCAGGAAATACCTGTAAAATAACAGTGTTTTTCTATAAAACATTTAAGGAAAATTTGTATTAAAGTTTTTTTTGCACTTTATTTAAATTAGAATATTTTACTTTAATTTTAGTGTTTTTGTTTGGCCAGTCATTTGACTTTTATTTTCAGTAATGAGGAAGGAGATAAAATCCCTGAATACAAGTTTGAATTTGGATCTGTTCCTGTAATAACTTGAGAGAGATACAGTAAGTCTGAGGATTAAAGATTGATCATTTACAGCTGGATCCACATGCACAAACAACAGCTTCTTCTGTGCTGCTTTTAAGCTGTTGAACTGCACTAGACTGTCGTAAATATTCACATACAACATTTAAATCTCACTCTTCATCAGTTCCTCACACAAAGCATCACATCCTGAAGATTTGGATTACAGCCCAGGAATAAAATACAATGAATTTTATGGCAGCATAAGTAAAATTATGCCCAATGATAAACAAAATGTATGAAATATTGCATGATTATGGCTAAATGATCACAGAAATTTTAATCAGTTCAATATTTTAAACTGTAGTATTGTTTAACATTAATCTTTGAAATGCCAAGTCATAACAGAAGAACGTTATCATTTCAAATGAGGTAAATTGTAAATCAGTCAAGTCAACTGCATTAAATTGATAGGCCCAAGCTCACAATCCCAATAGGCCCAAGCTCACACACTCCTCACACCAACAATTGGCCCTCATGTTGTTTGCCATGATCATGCTGTGCCATCATTGCCACTCATGGCCCAACTCTGGCTGACACATGCCATCGCCGACAGGAGGCCAGCAGTGCCAGCGTGAGGCCAAGACCGCTTGCTATGGGATCCGCTGCCATATTAGCATTGTCATGTGAGCTACAGATTGAGTTCTGTTGTTTCCCAGTTATTCACGACTCCTCTCCCATGGTCTAAGGATAGTAAAGCGTAATACAATGCTAAATCAGACATATGTACAATATGTGTACAGTAACATTACGATGTCCAACAATCCATTTAAATAGTACATTTGGTTTAATTTGTCGTTTAATGAGATCTAATATGTTGTCAGTGCCTAGAAGTTTCACGTGAATAAATACATAGATCCGACTATTTTACGTGTGTACTTTAATGGCCCAGAGGTGGAACTTTTGCCAGAGGTTCTGGGTTGCGAGATGTTTCAAAAGTGGTGGGAACAATGTCGACCCTGGCAAAAAGTGGTGGGGACATGTCCCACCCGCAAATTATGCATAATAATAATAATAATAATAATAATTTATTACATTTATATAGCGCTTTTCTAGGTACTCAAAACGCTTTACATATGGAAGGAGGGAAATCTCCTCAACCACCACCAATGTGCAGCATCCACCTGGATGATGTGACGGCAGCCATATTGCGTCAGAACGCCCACCACACACACACACACACACACACACACACACACACACACACACACACACACACACACACACACACACACACACACACACACACACACAAGCTTACTGGTGGAGAGGAGACAGTGATGAAGCCAATCAGTGTATATGGGGATGATTAGGAGGCCATGATGGACAGAGGCCAATGGGCAAATTTGGCCAGGACACCGGGGTTAGACCCCTACTCTTTTTCAAAGGACATCCTGGGATTTTTATTGACCAAAGAGAGTCAGGACTTCAGTTTAACGTCTCATTTGAAGGACAGTGCTCTTTGACAGTATAGTGTCCCCATCACTACACTGGGGCATTAGGGACCCATATAGACCCCAGGATGAGCAGCGCCCCCTACTGGCCTCACTAACACTTCTCCAGCAGAAGCCTGGTTTACCCAGGAGTCTCCCATCCAGAGACTGACCAGACTCAACCCTGCTGAGCTTCAGTGGACAACCAGCCTTGGGCTACAGGGTGATACGGCTGCTGGGAGGTCGTAATGAACTCAGATATCAACTTTTTAGGAATTATTAAGGGAGCGCACTTTCCGCTATTTCTGTCATGCCAAACCATGCATGCAGTAGCCTATGTTTGCTTTTATGTTAAATTAACAGTGTCACCATTTATCACCATCATTACGGGTGTTTTATTTACCTTACTTGTGAGCATCACCAAGCCACAGCAGGCAACAGCAAACATGACCCTAGTTACCTGTGGTTGGCCTGGCCGTGCGTCACTCAGAAAACAACAGGCCAATCAGAAGAGAGGCTAATGAATATTACGTAGATAGGCCAAAATCGACCTGTTCTTGGCAGAGCTCCTGAGAAAGGAGCTGTAAAAATATATTGAGATGGTTTTGGTACTTATACAGCAAATATATAATTTTAAAGGGACAATGTGTAGTTTTTTAAGTATTTTATTATTTAAAATCAATATTTGTATTAATAAATATGTCCTCAATGGTGTACAAATACCTCTGCCAATGATCTGACTTATCCTCGTAAACTAAGAATTTATTATATTTATATACATAGGACGGGTAGGTCCACGGAGGTTTCCATGTCGTTCCGCCATCTTGAAAAACTATAATAGCAGAGAGGGACAAAAAGTACTACGCCAACGCGTTTCCACAACGCGTTTTCGTTCAGAGCCAGCGTCACGTGACTGAAAGCAGCTGAAACATACACGAAGATTTGAGAGACGCTTGTCACTGCCCCGGCAAGTTTAAAAGGCTGCACTGCACGGTTATTTATAATGGAGGACCATACTTACTGTATGTGGAGTCACAGGACCGGAGCTTGCAAAAAACAAGGTTTAATGTCGGGATAGCTTTTTCCAGGTGGAAAGAGATGATGCAGGAGAAAGCTTTCAAAAGAGATGCTGAACTTGCCTGCTTTCTTCTCAACAGGTAAGTCAATGTTACGGTCTAAATTACAAGCTTTTTTTCATTGCTTTCTCTGCCTTTGGAAACTTTCAATTCTATCAAACATCCGTTTGTTCGTTGTGTCAAGTTGCAGTTTGTTTGAAATAACAAACCTGTTCACCCGAAGGAAAACTCGATGAAGTGCTATTAGAAGACATTCTGTCATAGCTTTTTGGTACATAACGGCAACCGTAGAAGCAACACGCATTTGAAAAAGTGAGGCACTGTAGAGCACTATTCGTTTGAATGCAAAATACAATTTCACTGCTAGATGGGAGAAATTCCTACACATTGTCCCTTTAAGGACATCAAAACCTAAAATAAAACTCCTGAAAGGTGTATATGGGACCTTTAAAGGGAATGGGAGATGAGACTCTGATTGGTTTATTGCACTTAAAGCCCAAAACACACCCATTACTCATTAAGAGAATAGCGACGACACTTTTAGACCATGCGCTGGATGTTAAACTAGCAAAAAATGGATTCAGACTTGCACTAAGTGCACTTGCCGTGCGCTTTAGACCATGTGCTTAGATTGTTAAATAGGGCCCATAGTGTTAATGGTCATATTCAAATTACAGCAAACTATATCATTTATTTAGATTTGAAGGGGTGTTTGTCTTTTCCGCTCCCACTAGTGACACCAAACAGAATAACAAAAATATAGATTTTGAGGAAAAAAAAAATCCAGAGCTTTCAAAGAATAATGTTAAAGTCTCTGGTAAGTTCAGGGAATATTAGTTATAGTTCAGAGTATCAACAGGTAATGTGACAGACCGGGTAAGTTTACTGATAAATAAGCTTATAATCTAAACTTTTCATAGCAAAAATAAATATGATAAATATCACCACACAACAAATGTTGAAACAAAAAGGTTAAACATTATATATATATAACCTTATTCAGCCATTTTAGGACAGACTGTTTTTAGTTCAGTTAATTTATTGAAAACATCAAAAACAATATCATCATTGTTCACAGTAATATTCCTCTCAATAGTTTAATCAGTAATAAAAAAAATATTAAAGTTTAAAAATTTAAAAATAAGTTTAAAATAATAATGATTGCACAATCTGCACTAAGAATGTAAATTGCATATTGAAAGGAGAAGAACGACTCTCTGCTTCTTAGCCTCTGTTTTCATGGATCTGTGTGTCATGTTGAAGCTGCGTCCTCTTGACGTCACATTTATCGGCCGCATACGTCATAAAGAACGTCTTATTTCAGGACAGTCACCATTATAAAACTGAGCGTTATTGCTAGTGAAGTGTAAATTGTTGTAGTTTCCTCATGGGAATGTAATGGTCAGTTTACTGAGATGAAGAGCCTCATGACGTTTGCGGCAGATAAATGTGACCTCCGGAGGATTCAGCCTTCGAAATGAGACACAGCCGGTGACTCCAGGATTTGATGATCTGTTGAGATTGAGAATGTGTTTGTGTTGTTCACCATGAGCTCTGAGTGACTGAACTTACTCACAGCGGCCTTTCTGGAGCCCATAACCACCAGTGAGAAAGCTCTATATTAAACACCAGTATTGGTATCGGCCCGATACTGCGCTCTCATATTCATACTCATAAAAATGCTCCAATACCAACAACTGATACTAATGCAGTGTGTGTACAGTGTGTAGAGTGTGTACAGTGTGTAGAGTGTGTAGAGTGTGTACAGTGTGTAGAGTGTGTAGAGTGTGTAGAGTGTCAAGTCAAGTCAAGTCAAGTTTATTTGTATAGCGATTTTCACAATACAGATTGTATCAAAGCAGCTTCACAGTATTAAATTAAAATAATACAACAAAGTTTGTTTCAAGAGGAATTTATTGATTGATAAAATTAAATTAAATATCCCCAACTGAGCAAGCCAAAGGCAACAGTGGCAAGGAACCGAAAAACTCCATCAGGTGACCTAATGGTGTCCTAAAACTCCATCAGGTGCCTTAATGGAGAAAAAAAACCTTGGGAGAACCCAGGCTCAGTCGGGGGCCAGTTCTCCTTTGGCATTTATGAGCTAGAGGCCGGATTGTAGTTTGAACTGTAGGATTATATGAATGCCTGGCTGAAGAGATGCGACTTTAATCTAGTTTTAAACTGGGAGAGCGAGTCTGAGCAACGAACAGTATCAGGAAGACTATTCCAGAGTTTTGGAGCCAAATGTGAAAATGCTCTCCCTCCTTTGGTGGTTCTGGATATCCTAGGTATGACCAAAAGCCTTGAATTTAGTGATCTTAAAGAGCGCGATGGATTATAGGGCGATAGAAGATCCGTTAAATAGGAGCTAAGCCGTTTAGGGCTTTATAAGTCAGTAGCAATACCTTGTAATTAATACGGAACTTTATAGGTAACCAATGCAGTGATGATAAAATCTGTGTTATATGATCATATTTTCTTGATCTCGTAAGAACTCTAGCGGCGGCATTTTGGACTAACGGTAGCTTGTTTATTGAGGATGCAGGACAACCAGCTAATAAAGCATTACAGTAATCCAGTCTCGAGGTCATGAATGCATGAACTAACTTTTCTGCATCAGAAACTGATAGCATATTACGTAGCTTAGCAATGTTTCTAAGGTGGAAAAAGGCTGTTTTTGTAACATATGAAATATGATTTTCAAAAGAGTGTGTAGAGTGTGTACAGTGTGTAGTGTGTGTAGAGTGTGTAGAGTGTGTACAGTGTGTAGAGTGTGTACAGTGTGTAGAGTGTGTAGAGTGTGTACAGTGTGTACAGTGTGTACAGTGTGTAGAGTCTGTGTGTGTACAGTGTTTGTGTCCAGACAGAGAAACTGACAACAGAGAGAATAATGGAGATACAAAAGCTGGTTAAAAAAAGAAAGAAAAAAAGATACAACAGAAAGTCGTCTGAGTAAATGTCTAATCAGTGGAATATTAAACTAAATATAGTAACGCCTATATTGCTGTTACGAGACACACAAGCTTGTCGAGTGCATCCCTTTCTCACAGACATCAGTGGAAAGATTGAAGTGAAAGTTTTTAGGAGGACAATGATGTTGAACTCACCCTTCACAGAGAGAGAAAGAGAGCTTGATGTTGATGAGTTTGGTCTTCCATCTCTCTGTCCTTTACACCTGTACTGACCCCGATCAGACTCAGTAGCTCCTCTGATAGTGAGAGTGTCTCTGTTTACAGTGTAACGCTCAGACGTCTGTAATATTACACTGTCTTTATACCACACATATCTCCAGGGTTCTGACCAGTAATATGGACTATGTGTCTGGCCAGTTCTCCAGGTCCAGTCACGGTGAGTCTCTATCACACACTTCAGATTGACTGTTTCTCCAGTGAATACACGACTGTCTGGTGTCACAGTCAGTGTAGATGTGGGGGAATCTGAGAAGAAAGACAAATATTTCAATATTTTATGTCAACTAAATAGTTTCATTCAAATTCCGCTGAGAACTTTTAAAGCTTAAAGATTCTCTATAAACTCACTTTATTTCTACTAGTAAATGCAGTGATTATTAATCCTGTTACTTTGTGTTTTGAGTGATTTCTGTCGAACATCTGTAGTTTATTTTCCTCTGTAAAACTCAGTAAAATGATCCTGTATTTCTGCTGTGAAATAACTGGACAGTCTGAACTTTCTGTCTCTGTTTCTGGTCACAATGTTCAGAGTTTTGACAGTGACAGTCTTTTATTTTTCTTCTGCAGAACATCAGTGATCAGCGATGACTGTAAACTGTCAGTAAACAGAGGCTGTGTGTTTTATTTCTAAACTGTGTCTCTGGACAGGATGATGGAGACTAAAATACTCTCTTAGTCAGGATTTCTGTCATATAGAGTAATTGGACTTATTTTATGACACATTTATGGTGCTTTTGTGTCCTTTTTAAACTCTAAAAGTTCACCATCTCATTATTATAGCGATCAGCACATTATAAATATATTTAAAAAATCTAAAGAAGAAAAATGTACAGATTCAGAACGACATTAGGAAGATTAAATTATGACAGTATTATTATTTTCAGGTGAGATAATGAAAGTTGATCAACTGTCTATCAAACATTAGAATTAAGATTAATTTCATCCAACACTCAAAGTTTCAACATTCATAATCAGAGACAGAACGACGACAGGATCATCTGAAAATCAAAGCAAAGCTGCATTTGTATAAAAACTTCAGTAAGTGCACAGAAATACATCTATGGAAATATGTACAAATATTTTTTAATTAAAGTGTATAATGGCCAATAACAGCACTTTTTTCGTAGCTGTTTCTCAGGTCTGTGTTCACATGCGTCAGACAGAAGTCTTTATCTGTTATAAGATCACACTTCAAGTAAAATACTTCAGCTTTAAAATGTATTTTCAGATCTCTGCATTCAGTTTCATTCAGTTTTGCTCCTTCAAGTAGTTTGAACACAAAAAAATAAACAGATTGAAAGCCTCAAAATAGAGATGAACTGTAACGCTCAGTCAGTCTGAAGCACAGCATTTGTGCAAAGATCACAGATTTCCAGCACTCAGCAATACAGTAATTAAATACAAAAATATGTTTTTGGAAGTATTTTAGCTGCTGGTTCATATCATGTGTAATGAGCGCAGTGTTTTTATGATGGCGTTTAAATACTTTAACTATTACAATAGGTTTTAAGAGCTCATTCAGTTCTGTCTTGCTCAATCTAACAGTTTTAAACACAAGAACACGTCATCTGTGAGAGAATTAAACAGAATTAACCCTTCAAAAGAGGAGTGAGAACCGCATTATTAGTGTGAACGATCTCAGTCAAAGACTCTCGATTGTTTTTGTGATCATAAATAGTAGAGAGAGTTTAGGAGGACAATGATGTTGAACTCACCCTTCACAGAGAGAGAAACAGCAGAGCTTGATGTTGATGAGTTTGGTCTTCCATCTCTCTGTCCTTTACACCCGTACCGACCCTGATCAGACTCAGTAGCTCCTCTGATAGTGAGAGTGTCTCTGTTTACAGTGTAACGCTCAGACGTCTGTAATATTACTCTGTCTTTATACCACTCATATCTCCAGTCACTGTGATCAGAGTTTATCACACACTTCAGATTGACTGTTTCTCCAGTGAATACAGGACTGTCTGGTGTCACAGTCACTGTAGATGTGGGGGAATCTGAGAAGAAAGACAGAAACACAAACTGACTAAAACAGCTCTTTCAGGGCAATGTAAAAGAATTACATTTTGTAAATGTTTTCAGGACGTTGGAAATCTCAATTATAAAGTTTTATATATTATAGGCTAATATTTTTTGAATTAAACATGCAATGTGACGAGGTCATGTGATAATTTTAAATAATATATTGTTGTATAATGTGTTCTTATGCACATTGGTGATAGTAGATAGGCTAGTGTAACTGTCAAAGGACATGTTTTTGCTGAGATGTGTATTTATGTTTTTGTTATAAATTAATGTCAATTTGAGTTCATTCGATTTAAAACAATTGTGATATTCAGAGGCCGATGTTTATAATGTATGCCCTTTGAGGTGTTTAAAGTTAGGGGTTCTTTAAGATTTACATAGAAAACGTGATGTGTCACATGACCCAGTTCAGTTTGGAGCGGGTCTGCGTCATTTTTGGGTCAGAACGAATATGGATGCAGAGAAACGACATGTAGACTGAGAAGGAATTGCGTGATCTGCATGGTTTGAAAGGCGCACACGGTAATGCCTTTATATATTTCATAATGTTTATAGTGTTGTTTTATATTACTGTACGTGCAATGTGATGTGCTATTCATGATGTTGATTGTATTTGTCGTATTTCTGTTGAAACATTCACGTGCATTTCATCGGACATTGGCTCGAGAGACTTGTGAAGGACTGAGAAATGCATATTTTGAGTATATGTTTTTATTTCTTGTAGTTTTCACGGTGTCTACGGTGTCTACTGAAGAGAGAGAGATGCAAAATAAACTACAAAGACATCTGTATGAAGCGTGGCCTTTATTTCATCAGATCAATGCAGCTATAGACAGAATATACAAAGCTGACAGGAATTCTGAGAAGGACCCAGATGAAGAATATGCAAGAGGTGTTATTTATTGACAACAAGTAACTGCACAAGATAGGTGAGGTAGGAATACAGTCCAAACAATAGGGCAGGGCACACAACTGGAGAACAGGTAGGTTGAAGATGAGACAGCAAAGACGTGACAGCCAAAGATGGAGACAAGGCAGCGGCTCAGGGAATCAGAGGCATGACAGTTGGTGATGAGACTAGATGTTGCACCAGACTCTGCCAGACCAGGAGAGTCAACGCCAGGGTGCGGGGCAGGAACCAACACCAGACAAGACTGAACAGGCCAAGACAACAAGTAATAAAAGCAAAATAAAACTGATAATGAGACTAGAGAAAAATAAAGAAACTAAATTCTGTAATAACAGGATCTAGCAAAATAAACAAAAGATCTAGAGATAAATAACTAAAACTTGCGAAAAGAAATAAAACAAGACAGCAACCTTGCAGAGAACTATAGAAAAGAAATAAAATAAAATAAAACAAGCGGGAAACCAAAAATAAACTTGGAAGAACTAGATCGAGATAAAGACCTGAACTTGACTAGACTTTAGTAATGTAACATGTGAAACTGAAGCTTCAAAGCACGTATGGAGTTTCCAGCGCAGTTTCTCACGAAGCTCCCTGCCGGATCGCGTACTGTTCTCAGACAAACACGTGATCAACGAAAGACGAAACCTCACTTTCTTTCCAGTCTCGTGAATGCTTCACTTTGCGTGTCGGGATGTTTGAACCCAGACCACTACTCTACAGGTTTTTGGAAGTTTAAGTCCATTTACTCATTTCTTTTTTTATAAATATGTCTATAGCCTATGTGACATGATCAAATATTCTGACATATAAACAGCATAGAAACCATACAATAATTAGACCACCATTTACTTGCATCAAGCAACTCTGTTGGTATTTTTATAATTAGGATTAATTGTTACATTTAATTTATCCGAAAAGAAGAAGCGTGAAGTTCGCACACTGACAAAAGCTGCTCCAAATTAATTTATTAATAGCACAACGTTTCGACCATCAGGTCTTCATCAGGCACAACACCAATGTAGAGTAAAGTCAACTTTAGATAGAAACAGGTGATCACCTTAATTGGGCCCACACACAAAAACATGTGACAAATAATACAAGTCATGTGACAAAAAATAAATAATAACAAATAAATAAAAATAGAATAAAATAATAGCAATATAAAAAATGTAACAAGATCTATATTAATGAAAAAGAAAAGAAAAAAGGATATAGGATATAGGCTATATATACAAACAGCTTAACTAATAATCAACAACAGATGAAGAAATGGCTCAATCACTATAAAAAAGGCTTAATATCAAAATCCTCATTCAACCCTGATGGTGACAAAGTATTTAAGATAAAGATAAAATATACTTTAATGTCCCCCAGGGGGGAAATTTATCTTGGGCTGCAGTCACTGCGACACACACTTACAACGAACCACATAAAATATACACCGAGTATAGACAATACAAACATGCCTCATTACACTGTACAACACAGTGGGGGTAAAAAGTGTACAAGTAGGTAACAGTCATTTGTTACTGTTTAGCATCTTAATGGCAGCTGGGATGAATGAGTTTTTATACCTCTTTAACCTGCAGTTCGGCATTCTAAATCGTTTACCTGAGGGTAACAGCTCTAGTTCCTTATTGAGAATGTGGGTTGGGTCATTCAGAATCTTATGTGCCTCCCTGAGCACAGATTTTTCGTACAATGACTGTAGGTAGCACTGTTCTTGGTAGCCTACAATTCTAAAAGCTGTACTGATCAGACGCCCTAAACTGGATTTAAACTGAACTGAAAGATTACCATACCAGGTCTGCATGCTATAACGTATCACACTCTCTAAAATCATTTTAAAAAACAGAAACAGGAGTTTGCTATTGACACCATACAATCTTAGCCTTCTTAAAAAGTACATCCTTTGTTGCAACCTGGTGCAAAGATTTTCAACATGAATGTGCCAGGTAAGGGAACAATCAATAAAAACACCCAGATACTTATATGACGTAACCTGATGTATTGGTGTGTTGTGAATAAGTACAGGATTAAGTTCACAGATTGATCTTGGGTCAAATATCATCTCCTCTGTTTTAGTGACGTTAACCATCAGATGGTGAACATCACACCAGTCCACAAACTATTTAAAGGCACACTATGCAAGATTTGTACCTTAATATAACAGCTTCGAAGTCATTTTGATAATAAACGAACTCATGGCAGAGTCGACGAAGAAAACACGGTCGGAAGAGTCAAGGAAAAGAAAACGAGAAACGTATTTACGACAGTAACGTTAAATACAAGTACGTTTGACAAAAACAGAAACTGCATAATATGCCTTTAAGGTATAAATCCAAAAACATTCCCTCTGTAATAATTTCTTCTCATAATCTCCTCCTCTTGAGTTTTTTTTTTTACCTTCTCTATACCGATATATTGTAAAACACAGACGTTATAGTATATGTATACGCATCTATCCGGTCCTAATAATACTGCGATGTTTGCTAATGCGAGTACGCAATGGTCTGTACGTTTTACCAACATATGCAAGACCACAAGGGCAATGAATGAGATAAATCACATGAGTAGAAGCACAGGTAATGGTATCACGCATCGGAATATTACGGCCAGTGCGTGGATGACTAAAGGAACTGCACTTATGTGTAAAGGCACATTGGAAGCACCTGGAGGAAGACTTGGAATACCTTGTTTTACACGTGAAGGAAATTCAGATTTTACAAGCAAGTCACAAAGATTTTTTTGACGTTTAAAAAACAATTTTGGATCATTTTTAAAAACACCTGATAATTTAGGATCACTTGAAATAATATGCCAATGGTTATTCAAGACTCTACGGAACTCCACACCTAATGCAGAGTACTTAGTAGTACAAATGGGAGCATTAAAAAGTTGTGTTTTATTATTATGCTTAGTTTGTAAGCACTGTCGATAACTGCATTATCAATCCATTCATTACGGTAGCCACAATTAAAAGATATTTGAGTTAAATCAGTGGATTGTTGAGAGTAGGATTCATCTGTGCTACAAACTCTACGTACACGCTTAAATTGACTAATAGGCAAACTCTTAATTAAAGGTCTAGGATGGAAACTATCGCCTCTTAAAGCGACACTATGTAACTTTTCAACCTTCATAATATATTTCCAAGATCCTTGTGATGGTACATCGACTTACAATAGGTTGAATGACACGTCTGCCATAACCTGACAGGGTCTGTATCGCTTTTACTGGCACTATGTAACTTCGGGGTTCGGGTAGTAACCAGAGCACAAAAAGAACTACAAAATTCTACTGCTTTACGGCATACGTCACTTCCCCCACCACTTCGTCAAATTTGGACGTGAGAGGCCAACCAGCGTTTGTTTTCGGCTTTCGTGCGTATGTTTTTGTCATGGGGGTTGTTTACACCTGGCCACTTCATGCATTTTCTCAGATCGGATAGCTATCCGATCGTGAAAAGTCCAGGTTTAAATGCCCTCCGAAACGCATTTGAGACGGATTTGAATCCGATCCCTCAAACCACTTCAGGAGGAGATCTGAGACGCATTCCAGACGAAACTGGACAAGTGTAAATGCATATGGTTTTTGAAACCACATATGTAAATTGTACTCCTCCCAAAAATGCAAAAAAACCACACAAAAAAACGTGTGAGAGCGTGTTATAGGCTATATGTTATATCCAGATATGACGACGCACTGGAACACGCATCACCGCAGATGAGCAACTGCATCAAGCCAACATGCAAACTATCGCAAATCAAAGTGAAAGTAAGTCGCAGACGCTTAACACACAATCTTCATCATTAATAGTAAAGAAACGAAATGATCTTACCAGGGCTGTTACTGCTCTCTCTTATTGCGGTCTTTGATTTTGAAATTTCAGCTGATGATCTATAAAATGCAGCTCATATCTGTTGCTTTCGGTGACGTGCACTCCATTAAATCTGCATAAAGTGCAAGAATTGAAGATCGAATTTAAATCCGTTTCGCAAAAATACATTTATGTGACCAGGTGTAAATGGAATTGTTTTGATAAATCAGATAGCTATGCCTCACGAATTAGTTTGCCAGCTGAACTCAGGTGTTGTGAGGTGTATTTATCACGTAGTCCTGAGGGATATCAGACGACGCTGTTGACGTTGATTCCTGCGATTATCATGAGAACAGCTTTCAATATCTCACATAATTATCATAAATAAGCCTAACGTAGAGGTTGTAAATAGTGTAAACGAGCACAATTTGCAAACTATTATGATAAATTGCAATAATAATGTCTAATGACATCATAACGGCCAATGTTATGAAATAATGCGACGTACATTTAACTTAATTGATGTTATCTGGCATTTTGTAATGTTTACATTCCAATAAAAACAACACAAATTAAATTATACAGTAGGCCTAGACTATAGACTATTTACTTGTGATTTAGCTGCAATCATGTAAAAATGTTATAATATAATTTACGACAGTGCAAGTATTCCACAGCGACTCTAGGGGTCGCTGTTTGACAAAAACACAATTTCTACTTAGTGTGGCTTTAAAATAGTATTACGATCCGTTGGTTTTCGATACAGATCGGTATGGAGTTTCCCGTCACATATGTATTCTCTAACGTCAAGAAAACTGATGCTTACTGGATCGCCAGTGAAATTCACATGCTCAGTCCTTGAGTTAAGATAATTCAAAAACGTCAACAGCTCTGCAGGTGTAGCCTTAGTGATCATAAAAATGTCATCAATATACCGTTTGTAAAGCAAAATCTTAGGGGAAAAAAAGAATTTGACTCATTTAAAAAAAATCCCATATACAAACAAGCATAATTAGGTGCCATTTTACTAGCCATTACAGTTCCTTTCACTTGTAAACAAAAATCATCCTGAAACCGAAAGAAAGAATGTTAGTCAAGACAATACTTGCTAAATCCAATAAACATACTGTACTAGGTTTTACATCCACAGATCTTTGTGTTTGAAATTGTTCTAAAGCAAATAAACCTTCAGTATGAGGGATGTTGGTACACTGAAAAAAATGAGTCGTTGGATCAAAGTAAAAAAATTACTTCAACTTGTTACAAGTAATCGGTTTACTTTATCTCAACTTAAAAAAATTCATTTACTCAAATCACATTTCTATAGTCAACTTAAAGTAAAAATACTCTTTCAACCAAAGAGATTTGTTTAATTAGCATTAAATTATAAATTATTATTTGGATTAACTTAATTTTTAAAACTTTTATATATTAAATATCAAAATAAATACAAAACAAAATTACAAACATGAAATATCACAGAATTTTTGTCTGAAAAAATAAGCCTTTTACACTCTGGAATCAAACATTTAACTGTTTATTTAGTGCAATCTTCCAACAAACTCACAGAAACCAGAATTTCCACTTGTTCTAAAAACATTTGATGAAGAATTATTTTGATTTACAAAAGTCAATACTGAAACCGTTTTAGTGCATGACTTAATAAAAATTAAAAATACATTCAATAATAAAACCGTCAACAATGTAATTTTGTACAACAACAAAAAAACATCCATCAATAAATGTATACATCAATTCCATTTGCTACAGTAAAATTGTCACTTGACATTTCAGATTATCTTGCATTCAATTTAGGAATGTAACAGAAAACATTGAAAAGCCCTTAAAGGGATAGTTCACTTTGAAATTAATTTTTGGTATGTTTTAGCTTACCTCAAGGGCATCCAAGATGTAGGTGTCTTTTTTTCCGCAGTAGTTTCAATTTTGATATTTTTAGGTCAAACCGTTCTTGTCTGTCAGTCATATAATGCAGGTCTATGGTCACTGTCTCAAAACACAAGCACAGAGTCCAAATTAAAACAATTCCCCGTCGTCCAAATTAAACAATTCCCCATCGTAAGTACACATTGATGGCCTAAGACACGAAACGAGCGGTTTGTGTGAGAAAACGAACAGTATTTATATCGTTTTTACCTCTTATACGCAGACATGTCCGAGTGATCTGATCTGACGTGTACGCAGACTGGTGCATAGATATATACACACTAGATGTCGCCTTGTCTACGGCAGTTCATTGGAACGAATGTCTTTAATGCGACATCTAGTGTACATATCTATGCACCAGTCTGCGCACACACCAGATCAGATCACTCGGACATGTCTGCGTATAAGAGGTAAAAATGATATAAATACTGTTCGTTTTCTCACACAAACCGCTCGTTTCGTGTCTTAGGCCATCAATGTGTACTTACGATGGGGAATTGTTTAATTTGGACGACGGGGAATTGTTTTAATTTGGACTCTGTGCTTGTGTTTTGAGACAGTGACCATCGACCTGCATTATATGACTGACAGACAAGAACGGTTTGACCTAAAAATATCAAAATTGAAACTACTGCGGAAACAAAGACACCTACATCTTGGATGCCCTTGAGGTAAGCTAAAACATACCAAAAATTAATTTCAAAGTGAACTATCCCTTTAATATGGCATTGATAAATCATCCAGTGTAACATCAATTCATTAAAAAAAAACAAAAAAAAAACATTAAAACAAATCAACATTGAAAGACATGACATGCAGGAACATTTAAAGGGTTAGTTCACCAAATTAAAATATTTTTAATGAGATCTGAGAGCTGTCTCACTCCTTCATAGGTTGCTATGTAATTTCATTCTGCCGGCCAAGACAAGTTAGTAAAGACATTGTTAAAATAGTCCAAGTGGCTCAACCTTAAGTTTATCAAGCGACGAGAATACTTTTTGTGTACAAAAAAACAAACAAAACTTTGGACTTTATTCAACTATTAATTTTCTTCAGTGTGGGTCTGAGTGAGTTCACGAGAGCACCACGACACATGTGCGAGAACTGAGAAGATGACGCTCACGATCATTTGATGGGAAAGGCTGAAAGGTAAGCCATTCATTTAGCAGTATTGGCAAGGCACTTATACGTTTTCTCGTTGGTTTTTCACGATTCGGACATCCAGTAAATGTACACTTTAGAACCATTTTAAACACTACATCGAGACCCATCCGCGGCATCTTCTCAGTTCTTGCGCATGCGTTGTGTTGCTCTCGTGAACACGTCTAGAAGATGAACGAAAGTCTTACAGGGATGGAACAACTTGAGGGTGCGTAAATACTGACAGAATTTTCATTTTTGGATGAATTAACCCTCTAAAATCCATTTGCATCTTCGCTATGTCCATGACAATTTTTTGAAAGGCCTCAAAGGTATATTTAAGGACTTCAGGATACCTCAAGTTCTCAGTACGTGATTCCAAACATCATGGCACAAGCAGATGCAACTGAGGACAACTCATGTAAAACCTTAGTACCATCAATGACAATGCTGATGTCCAGGGGAGTGCTTAGACCATCACTTTCACAGAGCACAAAATCTGAAAGACACACAAGCAAAAAAAAAAAAGGAAACAATTCTTACTCAGAGAGCTAATTCATAAATTCAACTGCTCTTACCAAAAAGAGACCAATTACTCACCGTCATCTTCTGACTGGACTACAATGACTCCAAACTGTTGTCTTTCAACATCTGTATCTTAAAAAAAGACAAACACAACAATCACCAACTTTCATAAAGAAAATTAAAATGCATGGATATGCTTTTGCACCTAAGAGCCAACATTTTTGCAAGTTTAGATATTTATAAATAATACGTTAAATAAGTTGGTGTAATTTGAACGTTTATCAATAATTATTTTCAAAGTTGCAAAGATGTCATGTCATACAGATTTCATAAAATAATGTATTTTGTGTAACGTATTATGTAATCGGTCATTGCGTGCGTGTATGCATGTTTCAACTTTTATGACGTAATCAGAACCTACTGCAGTGTGTTAAAACGTCAACAACGTAATTGATCAATCAAGTATTTACCATATATTTATTCTTTTAAGGTTATACAGTAGTATGTATATATGAGGCTACTGTCACTTTAAGAATTAACACACACACAAGACAAACTCGATTTTTTGGCAAATGTTTAAGACACAACCAAATGTGTTAAAGTGAATACTTGGCAAGGTAGACATTTTCAATTAAAATAAAATATTTATGACCATTCAAACGCCATATGACACTAAAAAGAACTCAATTCAGTGCTGTGCAATATATTGATAAAGTGTAAATTCTCTGATGTCCACTTTGAATACAAACTTTGAATTATTTGATAAAACACGTTTGCATTAATCAGTTAACTGATCCTCATGTGATTATAAATGTATGATAGAAACAAACTTAACTTAATTTGTAAGATTACTCACCATATGTAATTTTGTGTCCACCATGAGGTTATCCCGCAGCAGAAGATGATGGTCGATAAGAATTTTGTCCGTGCGTGGTCGTCCGTGGTCACGTGGCTTAAACAGAATGCAAACTTGTCATTTGATTTGAAGCATATCACACCAACTTAACGGTTGCTTGCCTCATTTTAAAGTATTAACCACTCTTGCTACTTTATTTTTCTCATTCACCAATGTTTCTACATCAATCAAATGTCAGAAACTTAACGTTATGCAATCCACTGAACGAAATGCAGATACGCAATGTATTATATATAACGTTACAATCTCTACCGATAGTAACAATTATATACTATTTTAGGATCAAAATGAGTTGAAGGTGGTAAAATCCTGCTTGGAAAATAGGTATCTGAACTTGGGCTGTCACGAGGACTTTTATGCTTTATACTTTGAATGCTGAATGTATCAAATGATTGACAGCTGCAGCGGAGGGAAGACGAGTTTGCGTAAACTTTAATTTAACGATGTAAAATTTCTTCTGTCCCTCACAACAAGATATGAAATTTACACCACTTAAATCATTATATTAGAATTTGTGAATGATTGAGTAACAATATTTCTGATTATTTATCGCGACAGGCCTAATCTGAGCCTGTCTGAGTTTTGAGGACAGCCGGATAGGGCACGCCATTTGACGGAGGCGGTCGCCTTGTAATTCTCAAAGCAGGAAAAACCCAAATAAATAATGTAATTAAAAGTCCACAAATTATCTAACGTTACTTAAGTATCTATTAATGGCTATCCATCGTTACTAGGCCTAACAGTTATAGCTAACATTAACTGTACACTTGAAATATCAGATGACTCTGACCAAAATAAAACAGATATTCAACCAAACACATGCATGAATGCATTGAATTCTACTTTAATATTATACAAATGTATATCAACGGCGATAAAACTTAATGAAAACTTATTTTTATGATTACTCACCAATACTGTGGATCCGCAACGGTCTTCATACAGCAAAACAAGATGGCGGCCGAACAGAAAATTCTCGACCCAAGCTTGATGACGTCAGTAGTCACGTGGTTTGGACGTGGACGTAAAATTGTAATTTGATTTAAAACAATTAGTTTAAATTACACCCAAAAAATTTGTTTTACTTCAAGACAACTAAACTCAATTACATTAGACCAACGACAAGCCAGAAAAGTGAATTTATTGAGTCAGATCAAGTATAAAAAGTTCTTTAAACTAATGACAAGCCATATGCACTTTTTAGAGTGTATATAAATTCTGAGCATCAAAAGTAGCAAGAAGCACAAAGTCAAGACCATATAATGATTCAACAAAATCCATAGAATCTCTTACATAAGATGACAAAATCATTAGTTTGAGTAGTAGGAATAAAGGAAAGTCCCTTGCTCATAGCAGTGATGCAAGGTTTTGAGAGTGACTTATCTGAGAAGTCCATTAATCCCCTGGTTGATCCTTGTCATCTGTGGAGGTAGAGGAAAGCATTTTCCGCTTGCCCCTTCTGCATCTCTTCTTGATCCGTTTTTCCTCCAATCCATTCCCTGAATGTCGGGCTGGGTACGGCCTAACTAAATGAAACCATTTCGCCGTCGTCCAACAGGATCGGAGTCAGAATCACATGAGGTTGAAGAGGCCCAAGTTCGGCGCCTGCGAAAACCCGCAGTAGCAGCACGACTGTGATGGAACGTATAAGACTCCGGTTTTCCATCCTTCCAAAAATGTACCTTTCCATGTTGATAGTCACCATTGTCCCTTGCAAACTTTGTACGTTTAATCGCTCTGATCTCTTTAGACAGCTCAGCTCGTTGACGTTCAAGATCTTTTTTTGAGTTCTGTGAGCTTACTTTTTGTGACCATTTCACCAAGTTGAATCTCCATTTTCTTCAAATCCAGCCTTGTTGACTCAAGTTGTTTGGTAGTCTCTCAGGTGCTCTTCATTTGGGTGAAACACGTGTTATCTTCCCGGTCAGAAGTGACCGGACACCTAAAAATTTAACTTCCTCCACCCCAGTAAAACCAATGACATTTATTTTTGTTCAATAATATTTTTTCTTTTGTATTTTGAGAGGATTTGATTGTACTTATTAATATTTATGCAATATTTATGGTTAGTTTTTGCCATTGAAAATAATTTTTTTTAAAGTTTTTTTTTTCTAATTTTTTAACATATTTCTTCAATTATTGCAGTATTTCAGATTAATATAGAGACTAGGCCTTTTAAATCCATTTTTTTAAGTCAGATTAGCGCCATCTGTTGATAGAAAATTAAATAAAACATGTTATTGCATGGGTTTACCACTAGATGCCTGTATAGCTCTCTATGGAGAGGCTTGTGAATTCTCTAGTGGTTTTTGGACCAAATTACTTACTTCTAAGATGAGGAATTGAATGTATTTTTTTAGAAAAACTCAAATAAAACTTTTTGCCAAGGTTTATAAAAAATGTTTAAATACATTTGATGTAAAGTGTACACGTTTTGGCTTTATTACTACTGTCAAACCTGAATACAGAGAAAGCATTTTGTTACAGGTAACATTACAATTCAATAAAAAAAATAAAAATAAAAAAAAATAAACAGTAATGCTTTATCACAGCTTATTATTATTATTATTATTAAACATATTAATTATTTTACTAATTTTAATAAATTATATATATATATATATATATAATTATTAATTATGTTATATTTTTCACTATTGATGTTTTAGAGTTTCACCCCTTCATTGCTGAGCACTTTTTTTCTGCATCGTGGGCGATTTGTAGAGAATTTTTGTGTTTTTGTTAATTTCCCATTCAGTTCCTATGGTCGGTCATTTTTGACCGAAGAGCAAAAGTGTGACTAATTTTTTTACGACCACTTAGCCTGCTTGAATCATGCCTTATTTATTATTTTGTGTGTTCACATACCCTAATGCCATAAAAGTCACCAAGTTTCGTAACATTCCGATGAAGCTGTGATTTAATTTTTTTTTATTCAAAACAGAAAAATGTCCAGTCAGAAATGACCGAAGAGCACCTGAGGGTCACCAATGCCATCAAGTCCAATGAGCATTTGTTCAATATCTCACACCAGCAGGTACAGAAGTCTGAGTTCTCCAGACCAAATGCAGGAGCTTTTTGCAGACGTAGACCTCTTAGTATAATTTTCTGGTGGAGATAATCGCTCAAGGTCACTGCATGATAATATTGCTTGATATCCCATTGAAGATGATGCTGAAGTTTATCCATAAGTGATTCGACATCTATCCCGCTCGAAGTATCATTTTCATCAAAAAAAAAGAGTCTTTTAGCAGAATCTCAGAATAATCTGCTTCACTGAATTCAAATGTCGCACTCAAAGAAGGAAAATCTTCTTCTGCCATAATGGAGCCAGCAAGAGGAAGTAATCCTATAGCGTCTCATTTTAGACAAGTACGTCATAATATCAGTGTTTTACAATATATCGGTATAGAGAAGGTTAAAAAAATAAATAAATAAAAAACCTCTAGAGAAGGATATTATGAGAAGAAATTATTACAGAGGGAATGTTTTTGGATGTATACCTTAAATACTTTGTCACCATCAGGGTTGAATGAGGATTTTGACATTAAGCCTTTTTTATAGTGATTGAGCCATTTCTTCATCTGTTGTTGATTATTAGTTAAGCTGTTTGTATATTTAGCCTATATCCTATTGTCACGTTTTGGGTTTGTTCTTGTCATGTTTCTGTGTCATGTCTTGTTTCCATGTCTGTCATGTGATTCCCTGTTTGTCATGTGATCCTGCCATGTCTTGTCATTGGTTAATTGTCTGATCATTGTTCACAGGTGTCCCTTGTTTTGTCATTAGTCTGTGTATTTAAGCCCTCATGTTTGCCATGTGTCTTTGTCAAGTATTGTTTCATGTAATTCTGCTGTAGAGTAAGTTTCATGTTCATGCCACGGTTTTTGTTTTCATGCCACGTCATGTTTTTGTTTCATGTTTTATTTTCGTTACAATAAAACTGCACATGGGTTCTCATCTATCAACTTGCCTCCAGTGGATCCTTTATTACAGAATACTTGACCTACAACAATGAACCCAGCGGTTGCCCTCCTGAACCTACGCCAGGGAAATGTTCCCATTGAAACGTATGTGGCTGAATTTTGTGAACTCTCTCACCAGTTGGATTTTAATGACGTGGCCCTCAAGGACATATTTAGAGTGAATTTGAATGAGCCCATTCGCTCCCAGCTTCCTGGGGGAAAAATCCACTGGTCCTTGGCTCAATATATTGACTATGCCCTATTATTGAGTGGTTCCTCATTTACTGTGGGTTTTGAGGAGAAGCCCCACAAACCCACAGTATCTGCCAAGCCTGAGCCACTTCACGTCGTGCCTGCCAAGCCTGAGCCACTTCACGTCATGCCTGCCAAGCCTGAGCCACTTCACGTCATGCCTGCCAAGCCTGAGCCACTTCACGTCATGTCTGCCAAGCCTGCCAAGTCTGAATTTCTTCATGTCATGCCTGCCAAGCCTGAATCTCTTCATGTCATGTCTGCCAAGCCTGAATCTCTTCACGTCATGTCTGCCAAGCCTGAATCTCTTCACGTCATGTCTGCCAAGCCTGAATCTCTTCACGTCATGTCTGCCAAGTCCGAGTCTGTTCACGCCACGTCGGCCGCCGAGCCTGTGTCTCCTGACAAGATGGCCGCCGCCGAGCCTGTGTCTCCTGACAAGATGGCCGCCGCCGAGCCGGTGTCTCCTGACAAGATGGCCGCCGCCGAGCCTGTGTCTCCTGACAAGATGGCCACCACCACGCCTGAACCTGAGCCCTCAGTTATGGCTACACTAACAATCATGGCCACAGCCATATGGTGTGTGTGGTCGGTGCACACATTTGAAGTTCACGTCACGTCTGCCGGGCCAGAGCCTGTTCACGTCACGTCTGCCGAGCCAGAGCCTGTTCACGTCACGTCTGCCGAGCCAGAGCCTGTTCACGTCACGTCTGCCGGGCCAGAGCCTGTTCACGTCACGTCTGCCGAGCCAGAGCCTGTTCACGTCACGTCTGCCGAGCCAGAGCCTGTTCACGTCACGTCTGCCGAGCCAGAGCCTGTTCACGTCACGTCTGCCGAGCCAGAGCCTGTTCACGTCACGTCTGCCGAGCCAGAGCCTGTTCACGTCACGTCTGCCGAGCCAGAGCCTGTTCACGTCACGTCTGCCGAGCCAGAGCCTGTTCACGTCACGTCTGCCGAGCCAGAGCCTGTTCACGTCACGACTGCTGAGACTTTTCACGTCACTTCTGTTCTGGAGTCGTTATCTGTTCCAGCCCATAACCCCATAGCTGTCCCCAAGAAAATTTTGGGGGGGGGGCAGTAGGGTCCTTGATAGGACCATGGTGGCCGCGCCGCCATGGCCACCTGAACTGTCTGGTCCACCCTGGCCACCTGAACTGTCTGGTCCACCCTGGCCACCTGAACTGTCTGGTCCACCCTGGCCACCTGAACTGTCTGGTCCACCCTGGCCACCTGAACTGTCTGGTCCACCTTGGCCACCTGAACTGTCTGGTCCACCTTGGCCTCCTGCACTGCCGGATCCGCCCACGCCTTGCCACGGCCCAGGTCCGCCCACGCCATGCCACGGCCCAGGTCCGCCCACGCCATGCCACGGCCCAGGTCCGCCCACGCCATGCCACGGCCCAGGTCCGCCCACGCCATGCCACGGCCCAGGTCCGCCCACGCCATGCCACGGCCCAGGTCCGCCCACGCCATGCCACGGCCCAGGTCCGCCCACGCCATGCCACGGCCCAGGTCCGCCCACGCCATGCCATGACCCAGGCCCGTCCATGCCATGCCACGTCCCATGTCCTGTCCCCCTGCACGGGCCTGGCCCACCATCCCTCCCCCATGACCTCCTCCACTCCACCACCCTCCTGATCTTATCTTGTGTTTTGGTTTTGTTGGGCGTCGGGAGACGCCCTTAGAGGGGGGGATTCTGTCACGTTTTGGGTTTGTTCTTGTCATGTTTCTGTGTCATGTCTTGTTTCCATGTCTGTCATGTGATTCCCTGTTTGTCATGTGATCCTGCCATGTCTTGTCATTGGTTAATTGTCTGATCATTGTTCACAGGTGTCCCTTGTTTTGTCATTAGTCTGTGTATTTAAGCCCTCATGTTTGCCATGTGTCTTTGTCAAGTATTGTTTCATGTAATTCTGCTGTAGAGTAAGTTTCATGTTCATGCCACGGTTTTTGTTTTCATGCCACGTCATGTTTTTGTTTCATGTTTTATTTTCGTTACAATAAAACTGCACATGGGTTCTCATCTATCAACTTGCCTCCAGTGGATCCTTTATTACACCTATATCCTTTTTTCCCAGTAATATAGATCTTGTTATATTTTTGATATTGCTATTATTATTTTTTTATTTGTATTTATTATTATTATTATTATTATTGTCACATGACTTGTATTATTTGTCACATGTTTTTGTGTGTGGGCCCAATTAAGGTGATCACCTGTTTCTATCTAAAGTTGACTTTACTCTACATTGGTGTTGTGCCTGATGAAGACCTGATGGTCGAAACGTTGTGCTATTAATACATTCATTTGGAGCAGCTTTTGTCAGTGTGTGAACTTCACGCTGCTTTTTTTTGTTAATGTAACTTTGTTGTCCTGCACCTGAGCCCAATCTGGGTGTTTGGAATGTGCACACCAGTTTAATTTATTGCCACACTTTAATATGTGAATTAAATTATCAGAAAACTGAACATTTAGCGTTGTCAGGCTTTCATTTGTGATTAACAGATAAAACAACAGCGCTGCACACTCGGGTTTATGGCTGCTATAAACTTGACCTGCCACAAGATGGCGCTGTTTTTGACACTCTTGATGCTTCGAAACTTTTCCTGAAACAATCAAGGGAAAGCCTCAGTGCTTCATGAGGCTTCATTTGCCCATCCCTACTAGACTTAAAATCAGGAACAAAGAAAAAAAAAAAAACTGGATAAAAAAACAAAACAAACACAAAGCAAGAACTGACAGATAAACTAAATCTAGCACTTACTGACAAGAAGCGACAATGCATGCACACAATGAATGCAGACAGCACATAAATCAAACCAGCAAAGACATGAGGGAAAGAGGCACAAAAGGGACCAGAGCACATGAGGATCAGGTAAGCACAATTATTAAAAACTACTGGATGAGGACTAAACAAGGGGGCGTGGTAACAGTAAACAAGGAGGCGGGACAAGAGGAGCACATGGTAAACACAAACAAAGACAGAGCCATGTGCTCAAACAAAGACAAGGCTGGCAGGGCAGAACCCTGACACAAAGCTGTATTAAGTTAGACAGTAGTTCAATCTGAACAGTCTCTTGATTGTATATGTGATCATAGAATAAGTTTATGAGGACAATGATGTTCAACTCACCCTTCACAGAGAGAGAAAGAGAGCTTGATGTTGATGTTGATGAGAGAGCTTGATGTTGCAGACTAACTTTTTTTTTTATACATGCCATGGCATTAATCAATGCATGCTGATGAATGATGTATACTAATAATAATTAATCTGCATACCCTAGTTTTGCACTGATGTAACAAGACTGACAGTGACACAATAAGACCTCATGTTAGCATCTTTTTACTCTTAAAAAAAAATATTAAAAAACATGTAGCCTATGTTCTTTAATGTTTGATTATAATTTTACTGTCTTCACATAGGGATGGGATTTGATAAGATTTTATCAATAATAATGCCACTGACGATTCTGATTATCGATCCAATTCTTTAACGATTCTCTTATCGATTCTTGATAGCACTGTGTGGAAAAATGTTTAAAATGCTTTTTAAAAAAAGTGGCTTTATTTATTTTAAAGTTTAAGCTTGAGTTAGCAAACTGTACTTTTTATATAATGTATGTAATAAATAGAACCTTATTGTAAAGTGTTACTGATTAGTTATACACCGATTCAGACGTCTCCTGAGTTCACTGTTGGAAAGATCAGTTGTTTTAACGATTCATTAAAATGAATCGGTTCAAATGAGTCATTATTAGTTCGCGAATTGGACGTGTCGTGCGCGTTGTGATTATCCCAGCAGTTAGGACATGGACATCCAAGATTTGTGTCAAGTTGTCAACATAGAAAACATTTCATCACTGTATAGTTTTATTTCGTTTAATTAAAGTGTTGTTTTATGTCAGCTGAATGTCCGGAACGCTTTTCAGAGAAGATAAGGAAACTTATTTAGCACAATTCACACCCAGCAGTATAATTCAGGGAAAAAAAAATCTCCGAATGCTCCACACGAAACTTTGGTCTTCCGACCTTTTACCACCGTGTCGATTTATTTTGATTAATATGTGCGAGGGAGAGCGAGCAACACAGCGCCTAGTTTGGAGACGGTGAAGTCGTTTACACAGAGAGTGCGCGCGCGCGACCGGCTCTCTCTCTCTCTGGTCGTTATTTTAGTTAAAACATGCGCCCTGTCACAAACGCAGCCGTTCATCTACATTACTCACCGATCAAATAAGACTTTGGCGGGACAAAAATTCACTTTGGCGGGCGCTAAAACAAGTTCAATGCAGGAAAATTCATGCGTGAGTTTCCATTAGACTCGCACGGTAGCCAGGCAAAGGAGTAGGGGGAGGCTGCAGACCTGGAGCCGGTAGATCTACGCCCCAAGCAGTTTTACGCCCCTGGCAGTTTTACGCCCCTGCTGTTCCTGATGCGTCCAGTAGGGGGAGGCTGTACATTGACACGAATTGATTGAGGTATAATAAATAATCCGCTAAAGTTATTGTTGTTTAGCAATGATGCAACATTTATTATTTATAAACGAATAGCTTGATAGAGCTAGGTAGTTATCAATTCATTTCTTTATATCAATGGATAGGTCTATCATTTATTTCGAGAGACAAAAAGTTCTGGACGGTCAGGTTGATGTTCTGTCTGGCTTAAATTTATAAGTTATAGCTTACCACGTGTAAGTTTAGCTGCCCCTAGTCTTCTCTACTCACTTTCAAAATTAATTTTCTTTTGAATTTTATTTTGTTGCCCGTCTTTATCTTGCCTCTTCTGGTAAGACTCCTTTACTTTCTGGTTTGAGTTGTTTCTTATAAAATGAGATGATCTAACTATCTCATTTATATCTAAATATACATTTTTCTTAAAATAGCGTACTGATCTGGATTAAAATGTAGGCTGTGTGCACTTAAAGTGGGATTTATCATACCCTGTCTTTGCCAAGTACACACACACACACACACACACACACACACACACACACACACACACTTATAGATCAAATTCACCATGGATGTCCTTTTTATATTTTTTTAAAGTTTAGCTTTTTTTTTATGAAATACACACATGAAATGCAAATTAAAAAGGCAGTTTGTGTTCTCGTAACACTTTCTTTTATGTGGTCTGTGACTCATGGGGTCAGTGATTCTGCTGGGTCTCCAATAAGTATTATAGTTTATCTCAGTTGCTTTGGTGCATTTCTCAGATCACACCTGAAATCACATCATCTTTCACTTGTGCACATCATAAAAGCAATTTCTCATTTTATACAAATTGCAAATGCTTTGGTACATTCATGCAATTCATAATGTACAACTGTCTGCTGTTTCCTACATTATCAACTCTTTATGTCATGTTGATCAAAATATAGGCCTATTATGCTATTTCTCTGTTGAATTGTCATACTCAAAACATCTAGGCATTAGTTCCTTGCATAAGTCATTAAATGCAAAATGGCTGACTAGTTGTCATAAACTGTTAAGCATGTTTTCAATATACATTTCTATTACACTTTATTTTGTAAATGTGTCCTGAATTGATGAATTGCGGAGGTGTATTTAGAATTTCACTAATGAAGGAAAAAATGAATTGATATAATGAATAATGATGAAATGTACAAAAGCAACTGTGATAAAAAATTAAGGATTCAGGAATTTTATACAAAATTTAACAGTGAGTCCTGCTGCTTTTGAATTTGACAAAATCAAATTCACCATGGATGTCCTTTTTACATTTGTTTGTTTAATTTTATTTTTATTTTTTATCAGTGAGCAGAAGCACTTTGACAGGAGGATAGAAAAACAGTTAAAGCAGAGTGGCAAGCCATAGGGGAGTCATCATAATTCATAAATGGTGTTGATAAATAATGTTTTTGTGAACAAAAATATTGTCTCTTTCTTATAAATGGCCCTTGGAATTTTAGAAAAGGGATAAATTGTGTTTGTCTTCATAAAATGCTATGAAGGACACTGTTTTGTAGCTGTATGATGACTAAGTGAATAGTACAGCAGATATTTAATCGAGAATCCACATGATTACACAGTGCTGTATGTCTAATGGGCTAAATATGTTTAATATCTAATTGTAACTTCATATAAATTCACAACAACATATTTCACTCAGTCTCCTGTATAAAAACATACAGTGAATATTCTATTATTATTAATTAGTATTATTATTATTACTATTTATTCAATATTAATATATTCAATATTCAATTAACTATTCTATAGTAGGTCATATATCATTACTTGTCATCTGATCCAACTATGTGTGTTATTTTTTAATTCATGAAAACAAATAGTCTTCTGTATAGGCTGAGTGAAGCCCAACCTAATATCTAGAGATTTTTTAATCCATAGTGCAGTGCAGATTTATACTAAAACGTTTAATATTTAAATGAACAAAAACCACAAATTCGGGCAAAATCTATGAACTGGACGGTTATTATTGTGTAAGTTTTGAGCATCGATTTAATGGTGTTATTTCGCAGCATATCCCCCTACTGGACGCATCAGGAACAGCAGGGGCGTAAAACTGCCAGGGGCGTAAAACTGCTAGGGGCGTAGATCTACCGGCTCCAGGTCTGCAGCCTCCCCATATAGGGGCAAAGGGCGAGCTCAGCTGTTGTTGACGCTGTGTGTGTCATGGTGTGTGTGCTTCAAGATTATGACGCAAGTGCTAAGATTCCGATTGGCCAAGAGAAAAAGTGCTAAGATTCCGATTGGCCCAGAGAAATGTAAATTATAAGAATTATCCAATAATGTTTCGCAATTCTAGCCTACATGGCAGTTTACTGTGAGAAACAATCGTTTTTTCTTTTTTTTTTTCTTTTTTTTTGCGCTCAAAAAGTATTCTTGTCGCTTTATAAACTTAAGATTGAGCCACTGTAGTCACTTGAACTATATTAACGATGTCTTTAATGCATTTTCTGGGCCAGCAAGTTATAGTGTCTTAGAAGCCTATGGAGGAGTGAGACAGCTCTCAGATTTCATCAAAAATATCTTAATTTGTGTTCCGAAGATGAACGAAGGTCTTACGGGGTTGGAACAACATGAGGTTGAGTAATTACTGACAGAATTTTCATTTTTGGGTGAACTAACCCTTTAATGTTAGCTATGCTTAAAGCTACAATCTGTATTATTTCACCACTAGGGGTCGCTAACCTCTTCAAAACATTAACAAAGGCATAGATTGATGAGAGTGCAATCATGGCATAGAAACACAAGCATAGAAACAAGGCCCTGCCATAAAGTTATTTCACTACTTCTGTTTCATTGTGACTTTACAATATTGATATGAGTCCTGAGAGTTATAAACTCTTTAAAGTCACTTCAGTTATGAAATGCAGTTTTCACTCTCAAAATCACTGATAACACATTATCTGTCTTATAAACATACACTTTATGTCGTTGTGCATCTGACAGAATAATGATTAAAGGTGGATTACTTCAGTCCTCTTGGGTGATTCAGAAGAATATAAGAAAAGTGTTGAACCACAAATACTGAACAGATTAAACAGATATGAATATGAACACTCACCTGATACAGTCAGTGTAACACCAGCATTGATGTCTGATCTCGTTGCTTCACATCTGTATTTATCACCATCAGACACAGATATGATTTTGGTGTCTCCCTCAGTGCTGTCTGGAATGATTGAATCATCTCTAAACCATCTGTATCTCCACTGAGTGTCTCCTCCTCTCTGTATGTCACATGTGAGAGTGACTCTCTCTCCTCTGAACACACGCTGATCTGGCTTCACCGTCACTACAGGTTTCACTGAGAAACAGAAGTAAACATTGAAAATGTGTGTTATGATGTGTGTTATGAGCTCAAAATGTCCTTATGTGAAAAACACCATGATATTAAAGACCTAGTTTGTGTTTTTGACAAAAAACAAACAAACAAAAAAAATATTGGTATAAACCTGTAGTCTACTGTACTAACATCTGCACATGAAAACCATGAAGAAAACCTTTGAATCATTGCATGTGTCCTGTTTCACACTAAAGTGCCCCATTATGCTATTTTTAAGGTTCCTAATTTAGTTTTGGAGTCTCCTACACAGGTTTACATGCATGTAAGGTCACAAATTATTTAAAACTTTATCGACAAAATGAACTAGCTTCCGGCAGACGGCCGTACGCATCGATTTACACCAGAAGAGTAACAATTGAACTTGAACTCAAAGCTTACGCTACTCCTACATCTACGTCATACATCGTCAAGTGTTACTCTTCTGGTGTAAGTCGACTTGTGTACGGCCGTCTGCCATAGTTATTTTAGTCAACAAAGTATTAAATATGGACATTTTTCTTACACAAACGCATGGCTTCACTTCAGAAGGCCTTTATTAACCCGTCAGAGTCTGTGGAGCTCTTTAATGATGGATATGATGCACTTTTATGGACTTCAAAAAATGGATTGTGTGTCCATTCACTGCCATTATAAAGCTTAAGAGCCAAGAGCCATTTTCACATTTTATTCTACGACATATAATACATCAATATTAACTGGTGATGATATAACTTCATTAGGGGTGTGATGGTAAAACTGGCGATTCGGTACTTACCTCGATTTTGACATCATGGTTCGGTTAAGGGGGAGAAAACTAAACATTCTTCTTTTTTTTTTTTTTTTTTTTTTAAAATAGTGGTTTACTGAACAAATTGTGTCTCTGTCTTTAAATGAATTCAGTTATAATTAAAAGTATCTTAATGATAATATATATATATATATATATATATATATCTGCTAATGCTGTAAACAATCGGGAGCCCTTACTTGCACATTACTATAATATTAAAGGGTGACAGCAGAGCCTAAATTCAGTTGCTTTTATTATATTATATTATCATATATATATATATAAATCAACACTCAAATAACACATTGTATTCAAACATATAAACTGCACATAAGGCAGTTTTTTGCATTAACTTCTAAATCTAATTACTCCAATTCATTGTTGAAATAATAATTTACAGTGGCTGTCATTTTCATGACAGATATTTTAAGCATAGCCTACATTAAATAATGAAGACATCACTAACAGGTTAAGTAAAATAAAATGAATGTATAATATAGTGCATATATTTAGTGAAAGAGATCATTTCTCTGCTGACTAACAAGCTGTGGACACTGATGGACTTGCCTGAGGTAAATGTCTACGTGGCATATTGTCTACAAGCTGTTTTACTTACGTCTTTCCTCCACTGAAACACTGATTGAGTGATTACATGAGATATATGTAAATCATTTATTTTTTTATTTTTTTATGCATGTTTGGCCTGGGTTTGTGTTGCATTTACACTGTTCTGACCACTAGGGGTCACAGTGGAGACAGGATTTGGATTTGCTTCAACTGTTTCAGTGTAATAAAATATTTCAAAACATCAAAGCACAGCGGGAAATTAAGCAGTAATATTCTAGAGCTATATAAGCAATGTGAAATTAATAACTTTCATAATAAAACAATATTATAGGGCAAGATCAGTGAATCAGACCACTGTGAAAAAAAATAATGTTAAAAAAGTCAAGAGCCCAACTAAAGCAAACACTGATCACCATAATGGTAACACATTTATTATTTTCAATAAAACATCAACAACTAAACTTGTGTAAATTCAACAAGAACTTTTGTTTGAAAGAAATAGTCAAACTGGATTGTAATAAGTGAAGACGCTGAGATCTTGAGAGATCTGTTAGTGTTTAAAGTTCTGTTGGGATTTAAAGTGTTTCTGTTGTGTGAGTTTTGTGGGTCACCATTGTGCTGAAGAGAGTCTAGTAAACCTATTCAGGGCCAGTTGAACACACCCATGCTAAAGTTGACTAAAAAGAGGAATAAAAAATTTTCTTTTGGAAATTGATGTTAATACCTTAATTAAAAAAATTAGGAAAACTCGAATCTTTAAGGACATACATTTTCTTTGTGAATGAATAATGTATTGTGCTGAAGAGTAGAGCCTGTGCTTCAGTCAGGAGAAGACCAACACACACTGATTGTATGTGGCATTGCTTTAAAGGGATAGTTCACTTTGAAATACAATTTTGGTATGTTTTAGCTTACCTCAAGGGCATCCAAGATGTAGGTGTCTTTTTTTCCGCAGTAGTTTCAATTTTGATATTTTTAAGTCAAACCGTTCTTGTCTGTCAGTCATATAATGCAGGTCTATGGTCACTATCTCAAAGAGCATGCACAGAGAAGTCCAAATTAAACAATTCCCCATCGTAAGTACACATTGATGGCCTAAGACACGAAACGAGCGGTTTGTGTGAGAAAACTAACAGTATTTATATCGTTTTTACCTCTTGAACACAGCCACGTCCAAGTGATCTGAAGGCGCGCGCGCTTCCTGGTGTGTGACGTATACGCAGACTGGTGCATAGATGTATACACTAGATGTCACCTTGGCTACTGCAGTTCATTGGAAAGAGACCGTAGACAAGGCGACATCTAGTGTATACATCTATGCACCAGTCTGCGTATACGTCACACACCAGGATGCGTGCGCGCTCTCAGATCACTTGGACGTGGCTGTGTTCAAGAGGTAAAAACGATATAAATACTGTTCGTTTTCTCACACAAACCGCTCGTTTCGTGTCTTAGGCCATCAATGTGTACTTACGATGGGGAATTGTTTAATTTGGACGATGGGGAATTGTTTTAATTTGGACTTCTCTGTGCATGCTCTTTGAGATAGTGACCATAGACCTGCATTATATGACTGACAGACAAGAACGGTTTGACTTAAAAATATCAAAATTGAAACTACTGCGGAAAAAAAGACACCTACATCTTGGATGCCCTTGAGGTAAGCTAAAACATACCAAAATTTTATTTCAAAGTGAACTATCCCTTTAACCGCAATGTCTGCTAGTGTTTGTATTGCCGTTGATATTCGCTAACATTGCAATCTGATTTGTTATACATGTTGCCGCTGTATAAATATTAGGAATTGCTGTAGTTCTGTTAGATATGTGAATAAACAAAAGCCTATCTCACTTTAAAGAGTTCAGCAAGCTTGTCTCTGTCTCCTTACATTGCCTGTGTGCTGCTGCATAAATGTAAAATGCATATTCTCTAGCTGCTAATGCTAGTAATTCACTCTAAGCATTAAATCAGGACTCTTGACATGACACAAGATTGAACACACCCATGCTAAAGTTGACTAAAAAGAGGAATAAAAAATAACCTTTTGGAAATTGATGTTAATACCTTAATTTAAAAAATGAGGAAAACTCAAACCTTTAAGGACATACATTTTCTTTGTGAATGAATAATGTATTGTGCTGAAGAGTAGAGCCTGCGCTTCAGTCAGGAGAAGACCAACACACAGTGACTACGTTTACATGCAGCCAATAACCCGTTCAAAACCGGGATATTAGCAATAACCCGGTCGCGCACGGCCATGTAAACACCGGCAAAAACCCGGATATGCTCATATCCCGGTTTTTAAAAACCCGGATATTATACCTGGGGTACCCCCTTTCTAACCCGAATATTTGGTCATGTAAACGCGTATCGGCATATCCCCATCAAAAGGGACATTGATTTGTGTTCTGCGCATGTTCTATTCGCAAGGAATCTTGGTCTTTTGAGTAGGGACGGCGCATACAGAAACCCGCGTGCAGTATACCGGAAGTAAACCAGAAGTAGAGGTAAACATGGCGAGACGCAGCACAGCACCACACTTTTGGAGCGAGGAGGAAAGCGCAAACAAAGGCGATCGCTATCTGCCCCGAACTATTCATTATCCGCGTGCTGCTGTTGTTGTCTTTGGATACAGGAAAAAGAATCGGAAATGACGCATATTGCGTCTTAAGGAAGTCCGTACGTCCAGACGCTAACCGCGCGTCGCCGTTTACATCGGGATATTGTAAATTCCATGTATACAGGAGTAACTCTCTCTGCTAACGCATGTAAACGCGTTATTCCGAATGTTTCAGAAACCCAAATAGTGACCTTAACCCGACCATAACCCGGATATTGGCTGCATGTAAACGTAGTCACTGATGATATGTGGCATTGCTTTAAAGGCAGTAACTGTGTTGTTGCAGTGATAAATACATTAGCTCATGCATGTGTGCTATGCTATTGCTAGCTAATGGTTAACTGCAAGACCATTACATATTACAGAGAATGTTTAATCACAATAATCCAGGATATATCTGTAAAACAATATGTTTTTCTATAAAATGTTTATGAAAATTTTCTTTAAAAGTTTTTGTATTTTATTCAGATGAGGGTCTTTTAGAGCTGGTGGCGCATCTTGGACGGTGTGAGCGTCGAGGAGAGTTGAAGTCAGGTCAACTTTATGGTAATGAGCTATGATGCGGTTTCGACGGCAACCAATCGTAGATGTAGAAGTGCTCCGGTTGAGAGAATTCCAGAGAACGCAGTCGTGCAAACTTTGGTTCCGACCACATTAGTTCCCAAGCAAAATGGAGGAGAGGTTGATCATGTGAATTTGATAAGAAGGCGTGCAACACTATTTATAAGCCACATTTTCACGCTATAACGCTTGTTTTTCAGTGGGAATGCAAAGTTTATTAGCAAAATAAGCCGCGCAAGAGAACTGAATCCACTACTGACAGGAGGATTTCTGTGCGCTTCGAGTGAAACATGGACGAGCAAAGTAGAATAAAAATGTATCTTTAATCAAAAAGGTTCCTGACCCCTGACCTAAAGTGTTTGAGTGTCAAATCAGACTTTGTTCACGGGCAGAGAATGAAGATCATAGTCTGGTATTATGCAAATGAGTTACTTTGTAAGTTACGGAAGAGAGACTGGAAACACTGACGACTCGTTTCTGCAGTTCAGAATCTATTCCTTTAGGAGACAATAACTTTATTTATCTGCACTTTGATCCTTACAATTTTGCAGACCTTTTACATTCAAAAACAGCAACATCACTGCCTGACAGGTAATATTGAAAAAGCATAAGAAATAGGGGTACAGTAGGAGTCCATTTCTGTCCCCCAAGGTACAATCTACACTAACGTACCCCATAGGGCTTATTATTGTACCTCAAGGTACATGTACCTTTTGGGGGTCAAAAAGCATTAAAAGGTACATATATGTACCGTTTCTTTTAAAGGTTAAGGTACAATATTGTACCCTTGAGGGTACAGCCCCAGTGACAAGCCATTGTACCCCTAAAGGTAAAATGATGTACTTTATTTTCTGAGAGAATAATGACTGAAGTGAATTGCTTCAGTTGTCTTAAGAACAGATGTGGCTGATACAGAAGAATATAAGAAAAGTGCTGAAGCACAAATATGGATTTTAAATGAGCAACACAGTTGAATATGAACACTCACCTGATACAGTCACTGTAACACCATCACTGATGTCTGATCTCTGTGAGTCTGATCTCGATGCTTCACAGCTGTATTCACCACCATCAGACACAGATATGATGTTGATGTCGATGACTCTCTCAGTGTGTGAGATGACTGAACCGTCTTTAAACCATCTGTATGTCCACTGAATGTCTTCTCTCTGTATCTCACATGTGAGAGTGACTGTTAAAAAAAAGTGAGTGTTAAAAAAAGTATTGCAGTATCAAGATCACTGTCATGAACTCAAAAAAAAAAAAAAAAATAGTTTGCTTGTGTTGATGATTACATTATAAATAAATAATTTATTTATTTATAAATAAATAAAATGTATTGTTAAAACTAAATAAAATATTTATATTTAGTCCACATGTGTAATAAGGGATCCACCGGAGGCAAGTTGATAGATGAGAACCCATGTGCAGTTTTATTGTAACGAAAATAGAACATGAAACAAAAACATGACGTGGCATGAAAACAAAAACCGTGGCATGAACATGAAACTTACTCTACAGCAGAATTACATGAAACAATACTTGACAGACACATGGCAAACATGAGGGCTTAAATACACACAGACTAATGACAAAACAAGGGACACCTGTGAACAATGATCAGACAATTAACCAATGACAAGACATGGCAGGATCACATGACAAACAGGGAAACAAAACATGACACAGAAACATGACAAGAACAAACCCAAAACGTGACAGAATCCCCCCCTCTAAGGGCGTCTCCCGACGCCCAACAAAACCAAAACACAAGACAAGACCAGGAGGGTGGTGGAGTGGAGGAGGTCATGGGGGTGGGATGGTGGGCCAGGCCCGTGCAGGGGGACAGGACATGGGACGTGGCATGGCGTGGACGGGCCTGGGTCGTGGCATGGCGTGGACGGGCCTGGGTCGTGGCATGGCGTGGGCGGACCTGGACCGTGGCAAGGCGTGGGCGGACCTGGACCGTGGCAAGGCGTGGGCGGACCTGGACCGTGGCAAGGCGTGGGCGGATCCGGCAGTGCAGGAAGCCAAGGCGGATCCGGCAGTGCAGGAAGCCAGGGCGGATCCAGCAGTGCAGGAAGCCAGGGCGGATCCGGCAGTACAGGAAGCCAGGGCGGATCCGGCAGTGCAGGAAGCCAGGGCGGATCCGGCAGTGCAGGAAGCCAGGGCGGATCCGGCAGTGCAGGAAGCCAGGGCGGATCCAGCAGTGCAGGAAGCCAGGGCGGATCCAGCAGTGCAGTGAAGCTCAGTCTCTGGATCGGCAGACGTGACGTGAAGCTCAGTCTCTGGATCGGCAGACGTGACGTGAAGCTCAGTCTCTGGATCGGCAGACGTGACGTGAACTTCAAATGTGTGCACAGACCACACACACCATATGGCTGTGGCCATAATTGTTAGTGTAGCCCTAACTGAGGGCTCAGGTTCAGGCGTGGCGGCGGCCATCTTGTCAGGAGACACAGGCTCGGTGGCGGCCATCTTGTCAGGAGACACAGGCTCGGCGGCGGCCATCTTGTCAGGAGACACAGGCTCGGTGGTGGCCATCTTGTCAGGAGACACAGGCTCGGCGGTGGCCATCTTGTCAGGAGACACAGGCTCGGCGGCGGCCATCTTGTCAGGAGACACCGGCTCGGCGGCCGACGTGGCGTGAACAGACTCGGACTTGGCAGGCGTGACGTGAAGAGACCCAGACATGGCAGGCGTGACGTGAAGAGACCCAGACATGGCAGACATGACGTGAAGAGATTCAGGCTTGGCAGACATGACATGAAGAGATTCAGGCTTGGCAGACATGACATGAAGAGATTCAGGCTTGGCAGACATGACGTGAAGAGATTCAGGCTTGGCAGACATGACAAGAAATTCAGGCTTGGCAGGCTTGGCAGACATGACTTGAAGTGGCTCAGGCTTGGCAGGCATGACGTGAAGTGGCTCAGGCTTGGCAGACATGACGTGAAGTGGCTCAGGCTTGGCAGGCACGACGTGAAGTGGCTCAGGCTTGGCAGATACTGTGGGTTTGTGGGGCTTCTCCTCAAAACCCACAGTAAATGAGGAACCACTCAATAATAGGGCATAGTCAATATATTGAGCCAAGGACCAGTGGATTTTTCCCCCAGGAAGCTGGGAGCGAATGGGCTCATTCAAATTCACTCTAAATATGTCCTTGAGGGCCACGTCATTAAAATCCAACTGGTGAGAGAGTTCACAAAATTCAGCCACATACGTTTCAATGGGAACATTTCCCTGGCGTAGGTTCAGGAGGGCAACCGCTGGGTTCATTGTTGTAGGTCAAGTATTCTGTAATAAGGGATCCACCGGAGGCAAGTTGATAGATGAGAACCCATGTGCAGTTTTATTGTAACGAAAATAGAACATGAAACAAAAACATGACGTGGCATGAAAACAAAAACCGTGGCATGAACATGAAACTTACTCTACAGCAGAATTACATGAAACAATACTTGACAAAGACACATGGCAAACATGAGGGCTTAAATACACACAGACTAATGACAAAACAAGGGACACCTGTGAACAATGATCAGACAATTAACCAATGACAAGACATGGCAGGATCACATGACAAACAGGGAAACAAAACATGACACAGAAACATGACAAGAACAAACCCAAAACGTGACAACATGTATGCATGACCTTTGAATTAATCAAGCATGTTCAAATTGCAGCTTGTCCAACATTTACAATATTTACTGTACACAAGTTAAATACATTTTCAATAAGACTAGTCAAGTTGTCTTATGATACCATTAAATTAATATTCATATTAATGTTATTTACACACTCTTAGAAAGGATGTGTTAAATGACTCAACCCGTGTTAAATTCTTACACTTTAATGCGTGAGCTTTGTTCATTTTAACTCCTTTATAGTGTTAATGAATTTATACACAGTAAATGTGTCAGAAAGATCATCACAAAGATGTGTAAACATGTAACATTAACATATGTGCTGTCCTTGGCCACAAACAGTGTGTTAAAAAACATACCAAAAGCCCTATTGTCCAAAAAAATAAAAATAAATAAATAAATAAATGTATATATATATATATATATATATATAATTCATAAACTTTCAGCATATAACAATAAAATAATTGAATTTTAAGCATAAAACAAATCCAACATAAGGCAAAATTTTTACAAATATGTTTTAAATATTTAAAATATTAAAATTATTTAAACTTGAGTTTCTCAGGGGCAGGAGCTCAGGTGTAAAAAAGGGGGCATCTAGAACTATTTTAAATGTACAATAATCAGATTAAGTGCAACAAAAAGATAGACGTCAGATAAAAATAACCAGTAAATAAACCTTTAATCACCGCAGTTTATTTGATTTTTAATGGGAATTAAAGTGAGGCTGTGGATAGACATCTTCAGTGGGTTTTACTGTTATTTAATGTGTTTTGGATTGTTCTGGTCATGAAACACTGAAAAAATATCTTTCCAAGAAATTTCAGTAGACAAAAAACCCCAGACAATATGAGCTGTGGAAAATTATAAGTGATCTATGAGCTTTAGCTTTTAATAGCGGATGTCATTGAAAACGGTAAATGAATCCCTCACAGCCTCGCTTTCATTCCTGTCATGGCGCAGCTCTGAATAAGGTCTATAAATGACTTTTGAGTGATTTGTTACAAAAGTGCATAAAATATGCTAAACACGAAGATTGAACGAGCGTGTGTGTGTCTCTGTGTGTGTGTGTGTGTGTGTGTGTGTGTGTGTGTGTGTGTGTGTGATGCAGTTGAACAGTGGTTCTCAAACTCAAACTTTCTACACCAAGTACCACCATAATGACCAATATGAAAATACAGTAGAGTAGTAGGCCTAACTATTACAGCTCAACAATGAGGCCGTTTTATTTCTAATAAAAATATTTATTATTGCCAGCTACTTTAAACACTGTGCTGCTTACATACAGGTAAATAAAAAACTTAAATAATGATTAAAATAAAATGTATTGCAGATTATGATTATGTTATGAAAATGTATTAATAAAAACTGTACTGTACTTAAAATATTAAGTTAAAAAAATTACTGTAATTAATAAAAATAATAATAATAATAATTAACACAGGCTCTGTATTCATATTTAACCTTTTTACACGTACATTTCAAATATTCTGGCTGACCCCCGTGAGGTTTTCAAGGCGACGTTATTTAGAACTTTTCATTTTATTGTTTCCATGGTGACGCGTGACACACTGCAGCCACAATAGCGCTGAATGACTGATGATCTGCTTTTATTTGTATTTTTTTATTCAAAATATTCACGTGTTTTGCTGTTTGTAACAGAGACAGGGGTGTACCAACTGCCACAAAGAGGCCCCAAAGGTGTTCAAGCAGTTGCAGCACCACTGCTCTGAATATACCGGCCGATGGAGGCGTAAAAAAGAAGTGACGTGCTGATGAAGTCAAAAGTTCAGTGTTTATTCCCAAAAAGTGAAAAACAAAGACTTTCCAGTAGAGTGCAAATGATATTTACATGAAGCAAAAAAAATAAAAATAAATAAACTGTTCAAAGTTAACTGCAAGCAAAGATTTTGGCTATGCCAATAAATTGACCCAAAAACCGAGCAACCAACTCACTCTACGAGCTACCTTCCAACACTGAGAGGCCCTCTTAAAAAGGATAAGCCCCTCCCACTTGGACTAAACCATTTAGTAATTAAAGATAATAAAGAAATTTAAGAAAAAATGAAAAAATAGATCTAACAGTAACAAAGACATAAACTGCTAGAATGATACAAAAATATACAAACATTGGAAACAAAACAAACTCAATTAAATGTTTAACAATGTTTAACGAAGAATCAAACAGAACATCAGTCTCCCCCTCAGACATGAGAACAATTAACTGTGCCTTCTATTGGCGGGAAACAGAAATTAAAAAATGGTGGCAGTCACTGTGACCGGGTTTCGTGGGTAGCTGTGAAGGTGAGGATGTTTCTTTTAGAAAGGGAACGGTTGATAACTTCTGGTAGCTTAGTTTGTGTTAAGAGTGGCTGCTGGTGTGGTGGACGGCCCGATGACTGGGAATCGAGATCGGAGTCCGATTGGAGGTGGATCAATGGAGAGAGTCGGAAGAGGCGGGGGAATAGAGAAGCATGCCCCAGATCCGTCGAGAGAGCCAGGAGGGCTGAGGAGTGATCCGGGATGGATAGGAAGGGAGGTGAATGCAGGAAGAGAATACGAGAACGATGTAGATGAAATGGAAGGTGATGAGGCTTCAATTATTTCTAATGGAATGAATTCAAATGATGGAGGTTGGCAGGAGGTGAGACAAGAAAAAAAAAGAAGGAGAGCCAATGGAAACAAAAGAGATGAGGGTAATGAAAGTGAAATAAAAGTGATAATTCGATTTCAAACACTGTGTACATTGAATCCTTTAAAGATCAGTGAAGCTGTATACAAGATAGTAGGAGAGGTATATACAGTCAAAACTCTAAGAGATGGAAATTTGTTAATTGTTTGCAAAGACAGAGATCAACAACAAACTTTAATGAAATGTAATACACTGCTGGGGAAGGCTGTGAAGCCGCAAATATGGGAAGAAAGAGGGAGAGCGATGGGTGTTATATCTGGAGTACCAACTGATGTGACTGAAGAGGAGATTAAGG
Source organism: Leuciscus idus (assembly GCA_021554675.1). Taxonomy (NCBI): domain Eukaryota; kingdom Metazoa; phylum Chordata; class Actinopteri; order Cypriniformes; family Leuciscidae; genus Leuciscus; species Leuciscus idus. The sequence goes on from CM038622.1 coordinate 11,476,036, forward strand.
TAAATATAAGAGGAGTTCGTGTAAACAACGTCAAACGGCTGCCATACACTAAAGACGGTGTTAAAAGACCAAGTTTGTCTGTTATGTTGGCCTTAGATGAGGATAAACTACCTGAACGGATTAGAATTGGGTATGTTAGTTATGTAGTGAGACCATACATTCCCCCACCGACAAGATGTTTTAAATGCCAACGTTTTGGTCATATTGCTGTAGCGTGTAGGGCTAAGGCCCGTTGTGCTAAGTGTGGGGGGGATCATGAATATGGTAAATGTGCTGAAGGGATCAAAATTAAATGCTGTAATTGTGGGGGAGAGCATAGTGCTGCGTATAAGGGGTGTGAAGCACACAAAAGAGCAGTTCAAGTCCAAAATGTGAAAGTGAAAGAAAAAATGACATATGCTGAAGCCATCAAAAAAGTTGACGTTAAAACTAGGAATAATTTAGGCACAAGGGAAGGTCTAGTACCTGTGATCCAAAATCCAGCCCAAAACATTGTCCATAAATGTTGTAAAGTAAATGAAAATACTCTGATTGTAGAAAAGAAGACATTTATTGCATTTATGGTGGAAGTCATTAATTGCACAGCACAAACAGACAGTAGAACAGCGAGAATTAAGATCATCTTAAAAGCAGCAGAGAAGTATCTAGGTGAAGAGGGACTAACAACTGAGTCAATTAATGAAATGCTTAGAACAGAGGTATTAGAGAGTCAGTCATCAAGTGGTGGTGGATCCTGATGGGTGTATCCATTTTGCAATGGAACGCCAGGAGTTTAATCTCTAATGGACAAGAGTTAAAGTCTTTTATTGAAGAGCTAACTGTTAAACCTAACGTCATTTGTGTTCAGGAAACTTGGCTAAAACCCTCTCTTGATTTTATAATTTATGGGTACACGGCTGTACGTAAGGATAGAAGTACTGGTACAGGGGGTGGAGTGGCTACATTCATCCAACAAGGTATTAATTTTAGGGCTATAAACAATGATGTACAGATTGAAGTGGTTATTGTTGAAATATGGGCTAATAGAACTAAAATTAAAATAGCTAATTTTTATAACCCCTGTCAAAAGTTAACAAAAGTCATGCTAGAAAGTATATGGGAAAGGGGAAGTGGTAAAGTAATAATATGTGGAGATTTTAATGCACACAGCTCACTATGGGGCAGTATAAGAACAGATGAAAATGGGAGGATTATTGAGGAATATATGGATGAGCACAATCTAATATGTTTGAATGATGGAAGAGGAACAAGATTTGATGTAGGCAGAGGAACAGAGTCAGTTATAGATCTGACTATAGTGTCAGAACATATAGCCGGGAGAAGTCAATGGGAGCTTTTTAATGAGAATAGTTTGGGAAGTGATCATTACCCTATTTTGACAAAGATGGTTGACCAAAGTGTATATTTAGAAGATAACTGGTTCCCAAGATGGAAAATGAAAGAGGTCAACTGGGAACATTATAGTATGGTAGCAAGTGGAAAGTTGGTGGAGATTATGTCATATTCAGGAAATGATGTTGAAGAATTAAACTCAATGATTACTGGCATAATGTATGAATCAGCAGAGGAGATTATAGGCAAATCTAATGGGATGAGGAAAAAGAAAATGGTTCCATGGTGGTCAGAAAAGTGTAAGGAAGCAGTTAAGGCAAGGAATAAAGCTTTTAAGGTAATTAAATCAAATCACACATTCAATAAATTAATTGAATATAAAAAAGCACAGGCCAATGCTAAAAGGGTCATTCGTGAGGCAAAAAGAAAATACTGGAGAGACTTTTGTAGCAACATTGGGTCTGAAATCAAGGTTAGTGAGGTTTGGGGAATGATAAGGAAAATGGGAGGCATTTTGGATTTAGCATTACCAGTAATAAGAGAAAATGACATTGAAGCAGTAACTAATGCAGAAAAGGCAGAGGTACTGGCTAGGGCATTTGTTAAGGTACATAGCACAAAAAACTTATCCAGTGAAGAATTAGAGTGGAGAGCAAAGGTGATTGAGGAAAATAAAGGCATATTGGGGAGGAAAGTCACAAATGAATGTGCAATTGATACAAATTTCTCATTATTTGAGTTTAAAAGAGCTTTAATAGGAGTTAAGAGTACTTCACCAGGGAAAGATGAGGTGTGTTACAAAATGATAGAGCAGCTATCAGATGTGGCTAAGAGTGTTGTTTTAACATTGTATAACAAGATATGGGAGCAAGGGAAGTTGCCTGGAATGTGGAAACACTCTGTGGTAATCCCTATAGCCTGGCAAGGATAAAACAGAGGTTAAAAGCTATAGACCAATAGCTCTTACATCCAATTTATGCAAAATAATGGAAAAAATGATTACTATAAGACTAGGTTATGTAATTGAAAAAAGAGGAATGCTCTCCCCTCACCAAAGTGGTTTTCGTAGTGGGCGTACAACAATGGATCCAATTATTTGTCTAGAAAATGAAATTAGGAAAGCACAAGTAAGTAAAGAAGCTGTTTTAGTTATTTTGTTTGACATTGAAAAAGCATATGACATGTTGTGGAAGGAGGGGCTTTTAATTAAGTTAAATAAGATGGGCATAGGTGGCAGGATGTTTAACTGGATTCAAGATTTTTTAAATAACAGAACCATAGAGGTGAGAGTAGGGATGGAATTTTCAAATATATATCCAATAGAGAACGGTACTCCACAAGGAAGCGTATGTAGCCCAATGCTTTTTAATATAATGATTAATGACATTTTTAACGGAATAGATCAGAGAATGGGTAGAGCACTATATGCTGATGATGGGGCATTATGGGTGAGAGGAAGGAATATTGATAACCTGAAGGTTAAGATGCAGTCAGCAATTGTTAAGGTTGAAAAGTGGTCATGTGAGTGGGGTTTTCATCTATCTATAGAAAAGACACAATTTATATGTTTTTCCAAAAAAAGAACGAATCCTACTATAGAACTTAAACTGTATGGGCAGCATCTTAAACAAGTTGATAGTATAAGATATTTGGGGGTATGGATTGATGTTAAGCTAAATTTTAAAACGCACATTCAGAAAATGATAGATAAGTGCAAAAAAGGCATAAATGTACTGAAGTGTTTAGCAGGGTTTAGCTGGGGAGCATCAGGCATATCCCTTAAAAGGATTTATACTGCATTGATTCGTTCTGTATTTGATTATGGAAGCATAGTTTATAGCTCAACAAATAAAACCTTAATGAAAGAACTAGACAGAGTACAGGCCAAGGCACTTCGAATATGTTGTGGTGCGTTTAGGACAACACCTATTCCATCATTACAAATAGAAGTAGGAGAAATGCCGTTAGATCTAAGGCGATTACAACTATCCATGTCTTACTGGATAAATCTGCAAGGCCATGAAGAAACACACCCTACAAAGAAGGTGTTATTAGATTGCTGGAAGTATGGGCGTCCACTATGCAGTTTTGGGTGGCATGGAAATAGGCAGGCCAAAGATATGGAAATTGACAACATTGCTTGTTGCAAAACTGTTAGCACACCAACAATCCCACCATGGATGTTTTGTTATCCCAGGGTAGATTTGGAAGCTAAAAATATAATTAAATCAGGGATATATCAAAACGTTCAGCAATACATTGACATAAATTATGAAGACACAGTTCAGATTTTTACAGACGCATCAAAAGATCAGACTGGGAAAACAGGGGTAGCAGTAAACATTTTAAAGTATAATGTAAATATAAAAAAAAGGACAACAGATCATCTGGCCATTTTTACAGCAGAAATGGTTGCAATAATTCTGGCTTTACAATGGGTGGAAGAAGTAAAACCAAATAAGGTGATTATATGTTCAGACTCAATGTCCTCACTAGAATGCATTCAGAGTGGAAAATCTACATGTAGACAGGATCTACTAGATGAAATTAATCAAATAAATTTTATAATAAGTCAACAAAGCATAAGCGTAGGATTTATATGGGTTCCTGCACACAGGGGAGTGAAGGGTAACGAGAAGGCAGACATGCTGGCAAAGGAAGCAGTTACATTAGAACTGGTTGAAATCGATATTAAATTAAGTAGGTCAGAAATTAAAAGTATTATTAAGAATAAAGTTAACAGAAAGTGGCAGGAGAGATGGGATAAGGAAGGAAAAGGCAGACATTTGTATAATATAAACAAAGAGGTTATAGCTAGGAAAATCAGTGGATTGGAAAGACAGGAGGCAACATGGTTTTCCAGACTGAGGATGGGACATACAAGTTTAAATAGTGGATTGCACATAATAGGGAAACATCAGACTGGACTATGCATAAATTGTGGAGTAGTAGAAAATGTAAAACATATACTTATAGATTGTACACAATACACCAGAGAAAGGGAGAATATGAAGAGAGCACTAGACAGAGAGTTAACCATGGGAAATTTATTGAGTGTAAACAGCACACAGTCCACAGTTAGGGCGGTTATTAATTATCTTAAAGAAAGCCAACTAGCAAGAAGAATTTAGTTATTTATTTATTTATATAATTAATATTATTATTTCAAGGTTGAGGAGTTATAAGAGTGGAAGCTGGAGGAGCTGAACACGCAGCGCCAGCGCCAGCTGAAGCTTTTTTTTTATTTTATTTTTTTTATTATTTTTTATTATTATTATTATTATTATACATCCCTATGCGATCACACCTCAGCCCAGTAGATGGCGGTAATGCACATTAACTGCAAACTGCCAATAAAAAATACAGAAGAAGAAGAAGAAGAAGAAGAAGAAGAAGTGACCGGGTTTCGTCTGTTTGGTATGGGAAAATGTTCCAGTACGTAAGTATGACAAATTATATTATGCAAGTGGATAATTGAAAACAATAAACATTTTAACATGGTAACCGGTCTTGTTTGAGTTCTTGATACAATACATAAATCAACAGTGAAATTAATGCCTCAGTAAATGCTAAGCTAAAGAAAAAGGACATGATGAGGACAGGAACAACACTTAAACAACACACAATCATTGACACACACATATCTGCGTTAACTGGTGTTAAAATTTGCGCAAAACAAATAATGTGTAATGTTAGTATGAAAAGTGTATGTATGCATAGTATGTTCTCAATCCAGTGTCATAATAAAAGTCCTTTCACAAAATAAGAGTCTCTAGTCACAGAGCCCCACTGTGACACTGTTTAAACACCTTTATAACGATCGCATTAGTTGAGCTAGCCTGTATAAATACAATCAGGTCGTATTCACAAGACATCTTAAGGCTAAAAGTAGCTAACTTGCAGATTTAGGAGAAAATCTTACAAATAATGGGCATGTCAGTCCTAATTTTACAAGTATTTACAAGCTCTACAAGTATTTCCCAAAGGTTTTTAGTGCTAAAATCAGCTCCTAAATCTGTGGAAATAGGCTTAAGTCAAGAGGACTCCTTAGTCCGATAGACCGATAAGTATATTACCAGTACTATCAAAGGTAATGGAGAAAATTATCATAAAGCAGCTTACAACGCATCTAAATAACTGTAACCCTGCTTTAAATCACATGCAATTTGGCTTCAGGAAGAACTATTGCACAGAAACAGCCGTTTTGCACTTCACAGAAAAAGTAAGAACACAACTTGATAAGGGAGGAGTTGTTGCCGCTGTATTCTTGGACTTGCGTAAAGCCTTTGATACAGTGAATCATGATGTCCTTATTTCCAAGCTTTCTAATTTAAATTTTTCAGCACAAACACTAGCATGGCTCTCATCTTACTTGTCAAATAGGATGCAGTGTGTTAGAATTAAAGATGCACGCTCCAGCTAAATAAAAAACACAATGGGCGTGCCTCAATGATCTGTATTAGGTCCTTTACTTTTTAGTCTTTATATTAATGATCTTCCACAGCTGTCACAGTGTTGATATACAAGTATATGCCGACTTAGTACACACATGCAAAAATGCTCAGCTAGCAGCTGCGAAATAGACTCATGCCATGCAAGGTGTTGTAGAGTGGCTTGAAGAATCTTGTCTTACCTTGAATATCAGCAAGACAAAAGGTATGTTCTTTTATAAAACCAAGGGCCAGATTCAAACTGCAGACATTTTTATTAAAAAATGAATCAATTGATATAGTTACTGATTTTAAATATCTTGGTATAGTTTTAGATTTGAATCTTAACTTCAAGAAACATATCAAGAAAATGACAAAAACTCTAAAATATAATTTGGCAAACTTTAGACAGGTTAGATCGTCCCTCCCTATGGATGTTGTCACAATATCTATGCATGCTTTAATTTTTTCACATATTTCATTCTGTATCACCTGTTGGGGACAGGCCAGTGAATCTGCCATTAGACCTCTAGAATCATAATATAAGCAAGCTATAAAAATCCTTGATAAAAAGCCATTTCGGTTCCACCATTGCAAGATCCTAGACCTAGAGAAACCCAATTTATTGAGTTTTGAAAATTTTAGACTTTTCAAACTTGACTCTAGTGTATAAGAGTCTACATGGCCTGGCCCCTGCATGTTTATTGGTTTTTGTTTGCAATCGCCCTGTAATTTCTGTAAAATCTACCAGAATAGTGTCTATTTTTGACTGCAACATAACTTTTTGCCGTTCAACCTTTAAACAATCTGCCTTTTCTTTTAAAGCCACTGGAATGCAATAACTGATGACATAAAGAGCTGCGGTTCCATTAAGAGTTTTAAATCACAACTGAAATCTTTTCAGAAGAATCTGTACCCACTGACACTGATGTGGTGCTGACAAAACGTGTTTTGTGCAGGGTTCATACACATTTTAACCAATACTTTTCCATGACTTTTCCATAACTTTTCCATGACTTTTCGGCACATTTCCATGACTATGTATTCCTGAAAATGTCAGTCGACATTATAAGAATAAAAATATGTGTTAAAGTTTACCCTCAGAGGTTTCACAATAAAATGGATGACAATTTATGTGGTACAATCCAAAATAAAGTGCAAGATCTTTGAAGGACACAGGATAAAATACATGTACAGTGTCCTCAGTATTAAAGGATAGGCTACTTTAAATATGAATAAGCGAGTTGTTGGAGTCATTTATTCAACCGATTTGTTCAAACGGCTGATTCATTCAAAAAACAAGTGATTGTTCATTAAATCGTTAAAATTATTCGTTCAAAACGCGGATTTCATTAAATAAATTTTAAAAAATCATCGATGTCTGTTGGACTACGGCTTCATTATGAAATTCTCGTCGGCGATATAAAGTGAAAATTGACAATATTTTGTCCAAAAAGTAACTCACAATGTTAACTTTATTGTTAATATAACTGTTGTATAAAATAAATAGCACATTTGCAATTATGCACAGGAAAACGGCACTCTTGCTCATGTGATATTCTAATATAACAACATAATATGATATAAATATAAGACAAAAACTCATTTGGGGACATCTATAACTGCACTGACACATCACGCAGGGAAAGCAAGCATGAGAGAAACACGATGTCAGCTCGCACTCGCAGTGCCTCGTACATAGTTAAAACAATGATTAAAATATCATCATAGTTCATAGACAATATCGCACACACCTAAGCACATAAAGAATGAACTTACAATTGAACTGACATTTACTCGTTCTCTTACGAGAGGTTCTCTCGTATTGCGTAAGTTTAGCTTACGCTACGGGTAAAGTCATCTTTTCTCGAGATATGAAGCAAAAAAATTATCCTTAATTTTTATATCTTGTCAACGCAGTGCGGCAGCAAGCAGACCTAGAGCAGGCAATCTAGCGTGCTCATAGGCTGCTCTGCGGCAACTGCAGCAGCCTATCACTGAGCCCTTGGCGTGACGTCACGCCCAATGAGCGCGAGCAGCGCGCCTACGCGTCACGGCCCGAGGCGGGGCGTGGCAGAGGGTATAAATATGGGCTGAGAGGCTGCTTTCACTGATTTTTGTCTCTTCAGCGAAGCTCTAGGCATCGCTGATCTCTCAGGAAGCCGCCGTTGAAACCAGCGCCTTGCAAGCCGAGGATTCTGCCTGAGGAAGCCGGCCGCCTTCGCCGCCTTCAGCTATCCCTGCCTGCTTCGCTATCCGGCGAATATATCCTTTATTTGCTCTATGTGTGTGTGTGTTGTGTGCTCGCCCCGCGACACACTTTGCATCTAAAAGAGCGCGAGGCGTTGTTTCAAATGCCTCGCTCATCCTGTGGCTCGTGCAGAGCCACGCTCAGCGACGGAGACCGCCTTGTGATTGCGCTCTCTGCCTGGCCTTCTACCCGGGCGGCTGCGTACAGCGAGCCGGGTATGACAGCTGAGCGCTCGCCGGAGCCCCTCCCGCGAGCCTCGCTCTCTCCTTCTCCCCCGCCCTTCACCGACGCGCAGCGGCCGGCCATTGCCCGCACTGCCGTCGCCTCAGGGGACGAAGCAGATGACGTCAGACCCCTCTGTCAAGCCGCGCAAACGGCACCGCTCACAAGGGATGTCAGAAACGGACGGTCTCGGGCTATAGCTTCCTTTACGTTACAAGAAAGCTACCCCCCCGTCACTGGCTAAAGGAGAGTAGAGTGTTAGCGGACTAACCTCCATTCCTGACATATTTCTCAGTCCCCTCCTAAGCTCAGGCGACTGGAAATACATATATTGCAGTAACGAGCCTGTTTTTATGCACGCACGCCTGCAAACTAACGCTACGCAAAACATGACGACGCTCGCCCTTCCTGCGCTCTCCCCCTCTGTTCGAGCCGCGCAAACGCGCCGCTCACAAGGGATGTCAGAAGTAGGCGGTCACGGGCTGGCTTCCTTTACGTTATAAGAAAGCTACCCCGCGTCTCGGTCGTGCGCGTCACCTACCGGCCACCTCCATTTCTCAGTCCCCTCCTAAGCTACAGGCGACTAGAAATATCTATGTTGCAGTAAACGAGCCTGTTTTCATACACGCACGTCTGCAAACTAACGATGTCACAGCACATGATGACATCTTCCCGCTCTCTCTCCCTTTGTCCGAGCCGCGCAACCGCGCCGTTCTCAAGGGATATCAGAGCGGACGTCACGAGCACCGGCGAAAAGAGGAAGTCCCACCCAGGTCGGACTAAACTCCGTTCCTGACATATTTCTCAGTCCCCTCTAAAGTTCAGGCGGCTGGAAATACTAATACTGCAGTAAACGAGCCTGTTTAATACACGCGCGCCTGCAAACAAACGCCGAAACGAAACACGACGCTCTGTCATATGCTCGCGCTAACTGAGAGCTTATGTGTGCCCCTGTGGCTCAGTGGCAGAACACTAGGCTTCCGCGCGGGAGACCCGAGTTCGAATCCGACTCTGGCGGCAGATAAATATATTTTTTCTGCTGGCTTCTCCGAGCTCGCGGCAGCTTTCTTACATACAGAAAGTGAACCCGCATCTCGCACCCTCCCGCTCACAGGATGGTGCTTGAGTATTTATGAGCGTCTAAACATATGAGCCATCAAAGCATTCGCTCTATCAGTTTCCTATAACGCCAATGGTGTTATAAGTGTAGAATATGTGCCCACTCCCACGTGCTCACTGCTACACACAAACACGGTCTCCCCGGTAACGCTCACAGAGCGCACTCTCATAGCGGGCATGCGCCGCTCGAGTGCTAAGCGTAGAGAATGTGCCCACAATTCTGTGCCCACACCTACCCACTGCCCGCTCTGTTACACAGTTACCCCGGGTTGCAGATCCTCCAAAGCTCACAAACATTCCGGCTCTGGCCGAAGGTGTCATAAGTGTAGAAAATGTGCTCACCACTACACACAAACACTATCCCCATGGTAGCACGCTCAGAGCGCACTCTCATAAAGCGGACACACGCCCGAGTACCAAGTGTAGTAAATGTGCCCACAACCCTGTGCTCACAACTACCCGCTGCTTGCTCTGCCACTCAGTTACCTCGGGTTACAAAGCTCCCAAACACTGGCCGTGTTATAAGTGTAAACTCTGCGCCCGCTCACGAGCACGCGCACCCACTTTCAGACATGACAACCCCCACGCCGCTCTCGCGCCAGGGGTGTTTAGCAGCAAAACGCGCTCCATCCGTAGCGATCGAGCCATCATATGCTGTACAGCCAGTCAGCACTGTTTTCCAGCCCCCGTGTTCGAGCACTGGCGGCGCGTCGCCGCCCCATCCTCTCTGATACAGGTTCCCCATCCCGCTCAGCGCGGCGATCTGAACCCAGAGACCATTCGACCCCTAGCTATGCGTGCAAAAGCATGGGAAGCTATTCAGGGCGCGTCAGAATGGGTGCTGAATACTATATAACACGGCTATTCGCTTCAATTCGCTCGTCGCCCCCCGCGCTTTCTAGCGCAGACGGAGACAAAAGTGACTTTAGAAGCAGCGCACCTGCTTCAAGCAGAAATAGCGAAGCTGCTGCGCAAAGGGGCTATAGAACAGGTTTATCCTTCTCTGAGCGAGTCGGGCTTTACAGCCGTTACTTCCTCGTACCCAAGAAGGACGGAGCGCTGAGACCTATTTTAGATCTGAGACATTTGAACAAAGCTCTCATGAGACGGCCGTTCAAAATGATCACAACCAGACAAATCCTCGCGCAAATTCGCCCGGGAGACTGGTTCATCTCTCTCGATCTAAAGGACGCATATTTTCAGATTCAGATAATACCCCGTCACAGGCCATTCTTGAGATTCGCCTTCGACGGTCGGGTATATCAGTACACCGTCCTGCCGTTCGGTCTATCTTTAGCACCCCGTACAATTACGAAGTGCATGGACGCGGCTCTCTCTCCCCTGAGGAGACAAGGAATGCGGATACTGAATTATCTGGACGACTGGCTAGTCCTCGCGCAGTCAGAGGCAGAGCTTTTGTCTCACAGAACAGCGCTTCTCAGCCATCTGGAATGCTTGGGTCTCTCGGTCAACTGGACCAAGAGCTCATTACTGCCCCGCCAGTCGACTTCCTTTCTCGGAATAGAACTGGACTCGGTGGCTATGACGGCCAGATTGTCAGAGCAGCGCGCGCCGCATTCGACATCTCGCCGCGTCTTTCCAGACGGGCAGTCAGGTTCCGCTGAGGACATTCCAGCGAGTCCTGGGGCATATGGCCTCAGCTGCAGCAGTGCTCCAGCTGGGCTTACTGCACATGCGCCCGCTTCAACGCTGGCTGAAAGCGCGAGTGCCTCACCGAGCCTGGACGGCCGGCCGCTTACGAGTCAGAGTGGATCATGGCTGTGTTTCAGCCCTGCAGCCCTGGCTAGCAGCCGAATGGTATCGCACGGGAGTGACGATGGGAGTTGTCTCGCACCGGAAAGTTGTCTCGACAGATGCGTCCAACCTAGGTTGGGGAGCGCTATTAGAGGGCAGACCGGTCTATGGCCCTTGGTCAGACCAGGAGAGTCACCTTCATATAAACTGTCTAGAGATGCTGGCGGTCGAGAAAGCGCTCAAGCACTTCCTCCCATACCTACAGGGCCACCATGTACTAGTCCGCACGGACAACATGTCAGTGGTAGCCTATGTGAACCGTCAGGGCGGTGTCAGATCCAAAACACTCTGCGCCCTGGCGGAACGCCTTCTTGTGTGGGCTCAGCACTCACTGCGCTCGCTGAGAGCCGCGCATGTGCCGGGTCTCCTGAACGAGGGTCCAGACAGACTGTCCAGGGACAATGTTCCCCTGGGGGAGTGGTCTTTGCATCCCCAAACAGTCCAGTCACTGTGGCGCCGTTTCGGCAGAGCGGAAGTCGACCTCTTTGCGTCAAAAGACAACGCGCACTGCCCACGGTTCTTTTCCAAGAGCGAGGACGTGCTGGCCCAAACCTGGCCCAGCGGCCCGCTTTACGCTTTTCCCCCTGTCTCTCTGCTGCCACAAGTCATCGGGAGAATCAGGGAAGCGCGCCACACGGTGCTCCTCATAGCCCCGTATTGGGAGAATCAAACGTGGTTCCCAGATCTAATACGGCTGGCGGACACACCCCCCTGGCCGATACCGGTGAGAAGAGACCTTCTCTCTCAAGCCCGCGGCTCGATCTGGCATCCTCATCCAGAGCGCTGGTCTCTGCATGTATGGATAGTCAACGGATACCCGTTGACTTGCCAATAGGGGTTGTGAACACGATCACACAGTCTAGAGCTCCCTCTACGAGACGGCTCTACACATCTAAATGGTCTGTGTTTAATAAATGGTGCACCGCCCAAGGGCTGGATCCACAAACATGTGAGGTGTCGCGTGTGCTTTGTTTCCTCCAAGAGCTGTTGGACATGGGCAGGTCCCCCTCCACGCTCAAAGTATATGTTGCGGCCATATCAGCTTTTTCCGACTCGGCGCTGGGCCGCGCATTAGGGAGGAATGAGTTCATTATCCGCTTCCTTAGAGGAGCTAGGAGGATGAACCCCCCGCGACCCCCCTCGGTTCCTATTTGGGATCTTTCCCTGGTCTTAGAGGCCATGAAAGCGCATCCCTTTGAACCCATGGAAACTGTGGATATGAAATACCTCACGCTCAAAACCGTTTTTCTGATAGCCCTGTCTTCAGTCAAACGTGTGGGTGACCTGCATGCGTTATCAGTTAACGCGGCACGTCTCGAGTTCGGACCTAATGACTCTAAAGTCATTCTCAAACCGAGACACGGTTATGTCCCCAAAGTGTTGGGCACACCCTTCAGAGCACAGGTCATTTCTCTCTCAGCTTTGCCGGCTACCGGCAGCGAAGTTGACAGTAATCTCCTTTGCCCTGTCAGAGCGCTGAGAAATTACATTACGCGCTCCGCCGCCATGAGGCGCTCGGAGCAGCTTTTCGTTTCGTTTGGTGGGCGCACCAAGGGTCTCGCCGCCTCGAAACACACTCTGTCCAGATGGATAGTGGACGCTATTGCAGCTGCTTATGCGTCTAAAGACCTGCAATGCCCTTTGGGCATCAGAGCCCACTCTACTAGAGGCATGGCCTCGTCATGGGCTTGGACTAGCGGAATTTCTATTCATGACATTTGTACGGCGGCGGGCTGGGCCTCCCCGTCTACATTTGTTAGATTTTACAATCTAGAAGTTCCCGCCCTGCAGGCTAAACTTTTATCAGTCTAAATCTCGCGTAGGCCGGCCCACTTCTGTGCGCGGGCTACTGCTGTTTGATTTAGCCCTCCTGGTTGAGCTGTACAATATAAGGGTTGGTTAGTCAGACCGGCCGCGCCGTTCTGTTCCCCCTACTATGTGCTTATGTACTTGCGCTAGCCATATCATTGGCCGCCTGGCTCACACTCTCGTGTTCCCCGGGCTTCCCTGGGACTCATTCAGTGGATGCCGGGCGCGCACGGCGTTGACAAGGGAGTTCCCGTAGCGTAAGCTAAACTTACGCAATACGAGAGAACCTCTCGTAAGAGAACGTACTCGGTTACCTAACGTAACCTCTGTTCTCTCTAGAGAGGGAACGAGTATTGCGTAACCCGCCGTGCTCGCGCCACGAGCTCACTCGCTTCTGCGACAAAAACCAGTGAAAGCAGCCTCTCAGCCCATATTTATACCCTCTGCCACGCCCCGCCTCGGGCCGTGACGCGTAGGCGCGCTGCTCGCGCTCATTGGGCGTGATGTCACGCCAAGGGCTCAGTGATAGGCTGCTGCAGTTGCCGCAGAGCAGCCTATGAGCACGCTAGATTGCCTGCTCTAGGTCTGCTTGCTGCCGCACTGCGTTGACAAGATATAAAAATTAAGGATAATTTTTTTGCTTCATATCTCGAGAAAAGATGACTTTACCCGTAGCGTAAGCTAAACTTACGCAATACTCGTTCCCTCTCTAGAGAGAACAGAGGTTAGGTTAGGTAACCGAGTACGTTTTCTTCTCTCCTCTCGCGTGCAGGAGACATACGTAGGCTTTTATGCTGCGTATCCTCTTTCCGCTACGTTAACATTCTCGACCCACCGGTGCTTGCAAAACTTTAGCATGCTCGTGCCACTTTCCTGGCATTTCAATTAAATTTCTGTCAGCACCGACTTCGCCTCAGGCAACATCGCAACAACAAGTGAGTGAATCGGAAGTGATTGAACGTTATGCCGCCCGAATATAAGGACGTTAAGACAACGCGAAATATTTTTTTTTATTAAACAGTTTTGGTATTAATCACATATTATGCTGTGTTAAAAAAAAAATTCCATGACTTTTCCAAAACTTTCTGGGTCTTTTTATTTTTTCAAAACCTTTCCAGGCCTGGAATTTGCATTTTTCAAATTCCATAACTTTTCCAGTTTTTTTCAAAACGTACGAACCCTGTTTGTGTATGTGTGGTTTTGTGTATGTGTGATTAGGGGGTAGGGGGTGGGGGGTGGGGTGTTATTTGTATGTTTTTTTTTTAATGGACTGCAGATGTAAATTAGCCTGTGGCTAACTCTGGTACAATGCATCAAATGGTAACATTTATGTTGGAAATTGTACATGGTCCCTAATAAAAATAAGATAAAATAAATATATTAAAAAAAAGTCACTAAAATCAAATCACAAACAATCCTAAAATGGATGTTGCTGGCAATCTGCCTCGAAGACACTGAACGCCATTTGAGCCTTGGGTGCTGAGCCTTTTCTTCACAAATGCAATAAATATTCTGATTTATAGATTTTAATCTGCATCGACATTATATAAAGATTCATTTATGTACAGGCAAAATACATTGAATGCCGGAGAATAAAACATTACGGTCAAGTTGAAAATAATCAGTGTGTTTACATGCGACTATATTGGGATTTTGGCAATAGGCTATTGCGATTAAACTTTACCTCATGTAAACACAATACTTCAATCAAACTAATGCGATTAAGATCATAATCATAGTAAACTATGTGGCATATGCCGATTTTAATCACAATAAACAGGCATGTAAACACCTTAAAGGAGTAGTTCACTTTAAAGGGGTGATAGAATGCAAAACCAAGTTTACCTTGGTATAGTTGAATAACAGCAGCTCGGTGGGTGAAATGGCCATACACCAGGGTTTCCGTTGTCCGGTAATTGCCGGACATTGGCCGGAAAAAAAATGAAATGTCCGACAAAATTAAATCTCTCCGGTCAAATTGTCCGATTAAAATTGCCTAATAATCCCGCCCCCCTAACACAATCTGAATTTGAGAATACGCCTAAAATGTATAAAGCAAAAATACACCGACATTTGGCTATGTTATAAAGGAACAGGCTCTACCGTTTGAAAGTTATTAAACAACATCGCATGCTGCATTTCAAATGAAGCGCACGCCTAAAACGGCTGTAATATAGACCTAAACAACGAACGAATGAGTGAGACGTTTCAAATATGGCCAGGCCCAGGCAGACTAGCCGTAAAAGCTTTTTTCAGAGGCCAGACGCGACGGACGATGGTGAATCAGGAACGCCTGAAGCCTCAGATGTCCAGACAGCTCCACCACCACCCGAGAAAAAGCAGAATCGGTTCAAAGCAGCGAAGTCGCCTTGCGGAGAACAGGGTTACGCGGCTTACGCGCATTGCAAGTTGTGCCGCGTTTCCATTACCCTTCAAATTGCGCTAATTGAAATTGCGAATTAAAAATATGCACAATGGAAACACGTCAATTTCGCAAAAACTCCCGTTTATCGCAAAAAAGTTTTTTTTACGCTCGCATGAGGTTGTTTTTCAGGCAATTCGAAAAAGGAATATTTCGCAAAACTGCAATGGAAACAGTTTTTGCGCATTTACAGTCACCTGACTTAGAAGACGCGGTGTGTTTGAGGTCCATGTATAGCTACGCAAATAATAATTATTTTATATTATTTTATTATATTATAACATTTAATAGGCTATATTTAGAAGACGCTTTAATGCAAAAAAGGAACAAAGCTGAGTGTGGAGCGCGCACTGCATGGCACGGAGGCGCGGGAGCGAACACTTGCATTTTCCTATTAACAGTGGAAACAACTTAAAATACTCCATCATTTCTGGTCATACAGAAAATAATAATACATTATTCTCAACTACTTTTATTTGTATAAACTCACAATAACAAGAAAACGTTGTGCTTTTGTAAAATAAAATAAAACAATCAGACGCACATTCATGATCTCCGTAAACTGGAGTGTGAGAACTGAAACAAAATATAGCCTATGTAGGCTAAAGCTTGAAATGTCCACTTTAAAACGAACAAATTCGAATCGAAAGCTAATACCTTCTGATTATGTACCTAATCCGTATGAAAGGTGTATTTCTCTCTAAAAGCGCATCTGCTTAACAGCGGAGATGGAGATGTGATTTTAGCCGACACTTAGAAAAACAATAGTTTATTAATAATATTAATGGCTCTTCTCATTCAGCACTGCGGGAAAAACATCAATTCCAGGTTCTAATTTGGCCTTAGAAAACCAGTAAAATCGACACGTTTTCCATATTAATTTGTGAATATTTTAAATGTTTAATAAAGGGGCGAAAAGTCATAAACAAAAATCTGAAAATTCGTCGATATTTACTTTTTTGCGCAGCAGTTTGTGTAGCCAGTTCAAATTAAAATTTTGGTGTTCAACTTTGCGTTTTAAAAAGACAACAACAGTTCATTTTTCGTTTTTCAAATACGGGTAAAAAAAAAAGGAAAAACGAATGGACACAAAAGTAGCCTACATGGATCGTTTGGAGAGAATACGAGACAGAGTTCTTTATTAAATTCATAAAAGAAACAATAATTAGCCTATAGGAATACTGGATTCTAAATCTCAAATAAATGCCACAATCAAAACCTCGGAGCAGAAATGAGGGCGAAACACCCAGAAACTCGACAAAAATATGTGTCGTTCGCAGTATAAGGGTCTTTCCCTGCCATTAATGCTTGGATAACACGCCATATGTCTCCTTCCATTAATAATAATAATAATGTCTAATGCGGTGGCTGTGATATTATATAAACCAACGTCCGTTGCCGTGATTTTTGAAATGACTTATCTTGAGAGAAAAAAGGACGTTTTAGTCGCATAACATCGGTTAATGGAAACGCCGTCATTTCGCAATAGTTTTTTTTATCGATATTTAGATAATAGCGCAAAACATTTGCGCACATCTGTAATGGAAACGCGGCTACAGGGAAGTTTTGATTTTAAGTCGGCAGCTGCACAATTCAGCACTGCAAAACAGCGTAAAAAGTATCCGAAAATGACGCGAGACAATAGCCGCGTTTCCATTACCCTTCAAATTGCGCAAATTGAAATTGCGAATTGAAAATACGCTTAATGGAAACACGTCAATTTCGCAAAAACTCCCATTTATCGCAAAAAAGTTTTTACGCTCTCATGAGGTGGTTTTTCAGGCAATTCGAAAAATGAATATTTCGCAAAACTGCAATGGAAACAGTTTTTGCGCATTTACAGTCACCTGACTTAGAAGACGCAGTGTGTTTGAAGTCCATGTATAGCTACGCAAATAATAATAATTTTATATTATTTTATTATAACATTTAATAGGCTATATTTAGAAGAGGCTTTTATGCAAAAAAGGAACAAAGCTGAGCGTGGAGCGCGCACTGCATGACACGGAGGCGCGGCCGCAAACACTTGCATTTTCCTATCAACAGTGGAAACAACTTATACTCTATCATTTCTGGTCAGACAGAAAATAATAATACATTATTCTCAACCACTTTTATTTGTGTAAACTCACAATAACAAGAAAATGCTGTGCTTTTGTAAAATAAAAGAAACAATCAGACGCACATGATCTCCGTAAACTGGGGCGCGAGAACTGAAACAAAATATAGCCTGTGTAGGCTAAAGCTTGAAATGTCCACTTTAAAACGAACAAATTCGAATCGAAAGCTAATACCTTCTGATTATGTAGGCTAATCCGTATGAAAGTTGCATTTCTCTCTAAAAGCGCATCTGATAACAGCGGAGATGGAGATGTGATTTTAGCCGACACTTAGAAAACAATAGTTTATTAATTATATTAATGGCTCTTCTCATTCAGCACTGCGGGAAAAACATCAATTCCAGTTTCTAATTTGGCCTTAGAAAACCAGTAAAATCGACATGTTTTCCATATTAACCCTTTCACGCATAGTGGTCACTACAGTGGACAGCTATTAAAAATGCATTTTCTTGAATTTGCACGGGTTTTTATGGCAAAGTTGCACATCAATCTCTTCATTGGACCCTTGTGCATCATCCTATAAATTGCAATCAAGTGGCAAGCCTTTGTATTTCGATTTTTTCCCCCTCCAAATCAAGATGGCCAAGGGTCAGTCAGACATGCCAAGTTGCTTCAGAATATCCACCCATTCCTTCTAATCTAGGAGACTCTTGTAGGTAAAAAAAATATTGCAGCATCAAGCAATATCTAATGAGTCATATCACAGTAAAATTTTCCAAGTTTTTATTTTAGATTGAGAGAAAACTCTGATTAACCACATGTCCACTGTAGTGGACGTCATGCATCAACTGCTATATTTCAGCTACAATTCATAATTATAATGTGAATATTGTTTTTGAAATTTAAAACTTAAAAACTTAATCTGCAGTGACTTTTTTACTGTAAATAAATGTACTTGTATTATTAGAATGTAATTTTCATTGACATTGAAAAAAGTCATGTGATTACATATGTATGACACTTGTAATGCATTACTTTATTTGTTAGATCAAAAAGTAATCTGATTTCATAATGCACGTTATTGTAATGTGTTTTTTTACTCATAACATCAAAATTAATCTGATTACGTAATGCATGTTACTTGTAATGTGTTTCTTTACTCATAACATCAAAAAGTAATCTGATTACGTAATGCATGTTACTTGTAATGCGTTTCCTTACTCATAACATCAAAAAGTAATCTGATTATGTAATATGCGTTATTGTAATGCGTTTCTTTACTCATAACATCACAAAGTAATCTGATTACGTAATGCATGTTACTTGTAATGCGTTTCTTTACTTGTTACATCAAAAAGTAATCTGATTAGGTAATGCACATTACTTGTAGTTAATTACCTGTTAGATCAAAAAGTTATCTGATTAGGTAATGCATGTTACTTGTAACACATTACTTTACTTGTAACATCAAAAAAGTAATCTGAATGCGTTATGCATGTTAGTTGTAGTGCGTTACCCTCAACACTGATCATTTCAGATGAGATTAAAAAAACGTATCGCTAGGTTTTCTCAGAGGAGGGCTATGATAGAAATGTGCATGTCCATCTTGAACATAATCAGAATTATCAGCTAATAAGGGTAAATCTCCATACTCTGGTGCACTGGAGGAGCATCTGAGTGGTTTCCACAGTTGTACCTTGACAGGCTGTAGAAAATTCTGATGGAATCACGTCCTCATGTTCTGATATCAAAGATACGCGAAGTGCAACTTGTATGAAGCTGTATGAAGCCTTTGCAATATTTTGCATTTAGATTTTTTGTATATATTTTATAGTTTTCACATGATTTGATATAATTGTATTGATTAGTTCGTTAAATTCACATACTTTATGTGTTTGATTATTGTCTTATATTAAATCTAGTATATCTTAATTTTAAACCAAACGCATGCTGTCCACTCAAGTGGACATCTGAAGATCTCTTTGAAAAATTTGTAAAAAAATAAAATAAAAATCAATTCTTGTTTTTCATGCCCTAAGAGCAATAAAAACACATAGGAAAAAAATCCTGACTGAGGATATCATAATTCATGCATGAAAGGGTTAATTTGTGAATATTTTAAATGTTTAATAAAGGGGCAAAAAGTCATAAATAAAGCACAGCAGTTGTGTGTAGCCAGTTCAAATTAAAATTTTGGTGTTCAACTTGTTTTAAGAAGACAACAACCGTTCATTTTTCGTTTTTCAATTAGGGGTTAAAAAAGGAAAAACAAATAGACACAAAAGTTGCCTACATGGATCATTTGGACAGAACACGAGACAGAATTATTTATTAAATTAATAAAAGAAACAATAATTAGCCTATAGGAATACTGGATTCTAAATCTCAAAGAAATGCCACAATCGGAGCAGAAATGAGGGCGAAACACCCAGAAACTCCTTATATGTGTCGTTCGGGGGTCTTTCCCTGCCATTAATGCTTGGATAACACGCCACGTCTCCTTCCATTAATAATAATAATAATGTCTAATGCGGTGGCTGTGATATTATAACCAACGTCCGTTGCCGTGATTTTTGGAATGACTTATCGCGAGAGAAAAAAAGACGTTTTAGTCGCATAACATCGGTTAATGGAAACGCCGTCATTTCGCAATAGTTTTTTATCGATATTTAGATAATAGCGCAAAACATTTGCGCAAATCTGTAATGGAAACGCGGCTAATGTTATAGGCCTATAGTCATTTGTTTGTTCCAGTTCATTTGACATGGAGTCATTTCACGGTGGCCAATTTAAATGTTTACCAGCTAAATGAGTGTATAATTAAGTTCGCTTGAATAAAAACAATAGGCTACTATTCAGATATTTTATGTGGGGAAGGGGGATTGGTTTGTTAAACTATGAATGTGAAACCATAGTAAAAACAATTGGCGTTGATTGACGCCAATCGGACGTTCATGTTTTTTTCCGTCTATTTGAAAGTTATAAACATGTTGCATTCTATACGGCCTGATTATGTCATTTTTTAAGTTACATAGCCTGCCTCCAGTTTTCCTCAACTTGACTAATTAAGAGGCGATATTTGACCGGCATATCATCAAAATGTCCGGAAAACGAAACCTCTGCCGGTCACTTTGACCGGCAGCATTTTTTTCTAGCGGAAACTCTGCCATACACAGAATCTCAAAATCCCATGTCACCTCCTTAATATGAAAGTCACAAAACTTTAAACTGTAGCTGTAAAACGGTTGGATCTCAAATCAGCTCAGATGTGATGTCACGCCCCTAAATTTGCATACACACAGCCCACTTTCTGGGCCCAGCAAGATCAATGGTTGTCATGCAGTCAGACACAGTTTAGCCGGCGCGCTAAGTTTACTGCTTCTGGAATGATCAAAAATACTGACGGTGGCTGGCAAAAAAAAAAAAAAAAAACCACGTGATACAAAGACACACTTTATGTCGTTGTGCATCTGACAGAATAATGACTAAAGGTGAATTACTTCAGTCCTCTTGGCTGATTCAGAAGAATATAAGAAAAGTGTTGAACCACAAATACTGAACAGATTTAAACACAAGTGAATATGAAGACTCACCTGATACAGTCAGTGTAACACCAGCACTGATGTCTGATCTCGTTGCTTCACAGCTGTATTTATCACCATCAGACACAGATATGATTTTGGTGTCTCTCTCAGTGCTGTCTGGATTGATTGAATCATCTCTAAACCAGCTGTATGTCCACTGAATGTGTTCTCCTCTCTGTATGTCACATGTGAGAGTGACTCTCTCTCCTATGAACACACGCTGATCTGGCTTCACCGTCACTACAGGTTTCACTGAGAAACAGAAGTAAACATTGAAAATGTGTGTTATGATGTGTGTTATGAGCTCAAAATGTCCTTATGTGAAAAACATCATGATATTAAAGACCTAGTTTGTGTTTTTGACAAAAAACAAAAAAAAATATTGGTAAAAACCTGTAGTCTACTGTACTAACATCTGCACATGAAAAACATGAAGAAAACCTTTGAATCATAGCATGTGTCCTGTTTCACACTAAGATACCCAGATGTGTAAAGTCCAGGTTCAGAAAGTAAAAGTCCTCCTCAGTATTTTTTTCCAATCATCTGGATTTGCTAATTAACACAGTTTTTCTAGAACTAAATAGTGAAATCTGCTGGCTGAGTTCATGGGTGGAATAAACATATGGCAGGACTTTACACCTCTGAAAGTGCCCCATTATGCTATTTTTAAGGTTGCTAATTTAGTTTTGGAGTCTCCTACACAGGTTTACATGCATGTAAGGTCACAAATTATTTTAAACTTTATCGACAAAATGAACTAGTTTCCGGCAGACGGCCGTACGCATCGATTTACACCAGAAGAGTAACAATTGAACTTGAACTCAAAGCTTACGCTACTCCTACATCTACGTCATACATCGTCAAGTGTTACTCTTCTGGTGTAAGTCGACTTGTGTACGGCCGTCTGCCGGAAACTAGTTATTTTAGTCGACAAAGTATTAAATATGGACATTTTTCTTACACGAACGCATCTCTTCACTTCAGAAGGCCTTTATTAACCCGTCAGAGTCTGTGGAGCTCTTTAATGATGGATATGATGCACTTTTATGGACTTCAAAAAATGGATTGTGTGTCCATTCACTGCCGTTATAAAGCTTAAGAGCCAGGACATTTTTTTATATAACTCTGATTGTATTCGTCTGAAGGAAGAATGTCATACCTAGGATGGCTTAAGTAAATAGAAGAGTAAGATGGAGTAAATCATGGGTTAATTTAGATTTTTGGGTGAACTATCCCTTTAACACTCCAGTTACTCTGCATGAACCAAGCAGTTGACTTGAATCAGGGGCAAATTGTACGTTTCTTAATGTTTTCTCATGAATCTGAAAGAACTATTTTGTGGAAAAAAATTGAAACGAATCAAAAGTTCTGCTCGTCGAAGCAGTTCTGCTGCGTTTGATGTTTCGTAACTAATTTCTTCTCCTAATATTGTATCATAAAATCATATAATCATACATTCTTTGTTGAAATATGCAGAAATATATATATGTGTGTGTGTGTGTGTGTGTGTGTGTGTATATGTATATATATATATATATATATATATATATATATATATATATATATATATATATATATATATATATATATAAATAATCAACACTCAAATAACACATTGTATTCAAACATATAAACTGCACATAAGGCAGTTTTTTTTGCATTAACTTCTAAATCTAATTACTCCAATTCATTGTTGAAATAATAATTTACAGTGGCTGTCATTTTCATGACAGATATTTTAAGCATAGCCTACATTAAATAATGAAGACATCACTAACAGGTTAAGTAAAATAAAATGAATGTATAATATAGTGCATATATTTAGTGAAAGAGATCATTTCTCTGCTGACTAACAAGCTGTGGACACTGATGGACTTGCCTGAGGTAAATGTCTACGTGGCATATTGTCTACAAGCTGTTTTACTAATGTCTTTCCTTCACTGAAACACTGATTGAGTGATTACATGAGATATATGTAAATAAAAAAATAAAAATTGTAAATAAAACAAAACATGTTTTTATGCATGTTTGGCCTGGGTTTGTGTTGCATTTACACTGTTCTGTACACTAGGGGTCACTGTGGAGACAGGATTTGGATTTGCTTCAACTGTTTCAGTGTAATAAAATATTTCAAAATATCAAAGCACTGCAGGAAATTAAGCAGTAATATTCTAGCTCTATAAGCAATGTGAAATTAATAACTTTCATAATAAAACAATATAATAGGACGAGATCAGTGAATCAGACCACTGCATGTCTATCATCTGTTCAGATTTTCTCTTGCAATTTTTGCCATAACAAATGTGCTTTAGAAACTCAAAGTTAAAGCAGCCAGAAAATTTTTTTTTAAGTCAAGAGCCCAACTAAAGCAAACACTGATCACCATAATGGTAACATCTTTATTATTTTCAATAAAACAACTAAACTTGTGTAAATTCAACAATAACTTTTGTTTGAAAGAAATAGTCAAACTGGATTGTAATAAGTGAAGACGCTGAGATCTTGAGAAGTTCTGTTGGGATTTAAAGTGTTTCTGTTGTGTGAGTTTTGTGGGTCACCGTTGTGCTGAAGAGTAGAGCCTGTGCTTCAGTCAGGAGAAGACCAACAAACTGTTGTATTACAAATTTATTAAATGTTTAATTTAGGTTGCAACAGTAAAAGTTGAGTACATTGAAGTTAGCATTTTAAGATTCAGTTATGATGATTATATCAAGAGATCCCTGCCAGTCATGTTCTCTAATTGCTGAGACGACTCTCACCCTCACCCTTTGTCTTTATGCATTTCCTGACCATTTAGCTCAATGTACAGCTGTGCTTTTGTCTCTATGATAATGTTAATGTATGGGCAATCTAGTCAGGCTGATTGGATTAGCATATACGCGTTTGAATAGTTATGCTGATTGGATTGAGACTGGTAACACGCTGGAGTCTAGGGCGGTTCCTTAAAGGGTTACTTCACCGTTTTTTCATATTAAACTATGTTATTCCCTTAACTAAGACGAGTTGATACATACCTCTCTCGTCTCAGTGCGTGCACTAAATCGCTCTGTCTTGCGGCGAAACTTTGTTAGCACTTAGCTTAGTCCAGTTCATTCAATATGGGCCAAGCAGAGAAGCTACCAAACACCTCCACGTTTTCCCTATTTAAATACAGTTACTCGCGTAGTGTAACTCGACTTAGGACGGTGACACAAAACAAAACGTTGCGCTTTTCTAAGCGTGTAAAATGGATAACTATATTGTATGGCGGAATACCATAGCAAGTGCTTGGAAGCACTTCGACTTCGGCGCAGTAATATCTTCACTAGAGGGAGCGGGGGCCGGCGAGAGGATTTTTCACGAGTGAAGATATTACTGCGCCGAAGTCGAAGTGCTTCCAAGCACTTGCTATGGTATTCCGCCATACAATATAGTTATCCATTTTACACGCTTAGAAAAGCGTAAATTTTTTGTTTTGTGTCACCGTCCTAGGTCGAGTTACACTACGCGAGTAACTGTATTTAAATAGGGAAAACGTGGAGGTGTTTGGTAGCTTCTCTGCTTGGCCCATATTGAATGAACTGGACTAAGCTAAGTGCTAACAAAGTTTCGCCGCAAGACAGAGCGATTTAGTGCACGCACTGAGACGAGAGAGGTATGTATCAACTCATCTTAGTTAAGGGAATAACATAGTTTAATATGAAAAAACGGTGAAGTATCCCTTTAACCTGTATACTTAATTTACATGCTTTGTTCAACCTCAATGTAAATCCCTCCCCCTAAATGTATATAAAAGTGCAAGGCAACTTTCTTTAGATTAGACTTGATGATGATGAACTACAGACTTGATGAACTACAGACATGGAAGAATAAATCTCTTCTGATTATAAAATCCATCTCAAGTCTCCTGGTTTCTGCTTCAATAAAAGTTTCCAATGATGATATGTGGCATTGCTTTAAACGCAGTAACTGTGTTGTTGCCAATGCAGTGATAAATACATTAGCTCATGCATGTGTGCTATGCTATGTAAGGGATAATGTATTGCGAGGCGGTTGTTATAGCGAATAACAACCCCGACAGGCTGAACGGGACCCCGATGTGAAGCGGAGGGGTCTTGAATCAGCCTGAAGGGGTTGTTATTCGCTATAACAACCGCCTCGCAATACATTATCCCGCTTATTACATGGCTACCTACAAAATAAATAATAATAATTTGACACAAAATATTGATTTAAAAAGGAGTTTATTGATTTTAAAACGATTATATTGCTTCCGCTAAAGAAAATAGTCCATTCCGCGTCCATAGCAACGCGCTGTTTTTCATGGCAACGGTGTGTTATACTTCTCAGCGGTCTGGTATCAAGATATAACAGACCGCATTCTACATTCAACCAAGCCATGTAATAATGCTAGCTAATGGTTAAAGGAGCCGTATGTAAGATTGTGGCCAAAACTGGTATTGCAATCACTTTAAAATGACTGTAGAGCGGTGTATCCCCTCCCCCGCCCCCCTGACTCGAGGTTGCCAGATAGGCTGCAGGATCCAGCAGGAACGTAGGCTGCTGTAGCTGTGGTAACTAGAGCAGAGCTGGCAACCCCGATGCCGAAACACTACTGACTTCGTGATTGGTAGATAGGTGGAGGGTGGAGCTTCAGGCCAAAACACAAGATGACAACATCAACATCAGTTGAGGGCTGCAACTTCACTTTTTAAATGACAATATCCTGGCCGGATTACTGTTGTCAGTGATATGAGTATTTGAAATGAACATGATTTCTTAATGTCTAGTGACATATCAGGGCCATTTTATGATTAATTGAAATACATTTCTTACATACAGCTCCTTTAACTGCAAAAACATTACATATTACAGAGAATGTTTGATCACAATAATCCAAGATATATCTGTAAAACAATAGTGTTTTTCTATCAAATGTTTTCTAAAAATTGAAATTTTCCTGAAATGTTTTTGTATTTTATTCAGATGAGGGTCTTTTAGAGCTGGTGGCGCGTCTTGGACGGTGTGAGCGTCGAGGAGAGTTGAAGTCAGGTCAACTTTATGGAAATGAGCTATGATGCGGTTCGGCGGCAACCAATCGGGATGTAGAAGTCCTTCGGGTGAGAGGACACCAGAGAACGCAGTCGTGCAAACTTTGGTTCCGACAACATTAGTTCCCAAGCAAAATGGAGGAGAGGTTGATCATGTGAATTTGATAAGAAGGCATGCAACACTATTTATAGGCCACATTTTCGCGCTGGAACGCTTGTTTTTCAGTGGGAATACAAAGTTTATTAGCACTTTGATCATCACTATAATTGTCAAGTTATTTCCATCGATCAATTTCTTACTTTCACATTTAAAAGATTTAATGAGGTTAACTTATACTTGGTCAGTCTGCACAAATAACGATCAGCATTCTTGTTTGCTTTGCGGACCCTTTAAATGAAGTTAAAAAAAGACCAAGCATTTGATCTACGTCAGAGCGTCCACGAATCTTTCTAAGGCGTCGTTGGCAGGACAGTGAGAGAGAATTTTGCCACTATCGCCGGCGGCGGTGTGAGCGCACAGTAATGAGGCGATGATAATAGTTTCTGTGCACAAAACCCCTCCCAAAAATAACGACTTTATGGTAGTAGTGTAAACAGTGCAGCGATTCCAGGTTCTACGTCAGAACGCCGGCTCACTATTGGCCAAATCCTGCGTCAGCATCACACGCATGTGTCCTGGTGATCATGTGACCAGCGTCGGCCAATAGTAAGCCGGCGTTCTGACGTAGAACTGATACAAAGTGTGTTTTATTTACGGAAAATTACTGTATGTTTATGAGACGGCTATTTTCTGTTATTTCAGGTTTAGTTTTGTTCGTTTTTTACAGTGTATGGTTCATGAGCAACACCTGGCTCTTTACAAAAATCATGTGGTCTGATCTCTCACCCTTTGCCAACAAATTATCGATAAAAAAATAAACATCACTAGAGATCAGTTTTCTGCAGAAAAAGCAGTACCAATTACTATATTTTTTTTATGTACCGAAGTTGATAAAGTTTAGAATAATAAAACATGTAAAGTTGTTCCGGCCGAAGTGTGTGTTCAGTGCTGTTGGCGAGTGTTCTGACAGAAATCAACTGCAAACCTTGTGTTTCTATGATAACATATAGAGTTCCTGCACTCAGATTCAGGCAGCTGAATAATGGTGAAAATAAAAAAAAATTTAACTGCACCGAAAATGTCAAAGTATATAAAAAAAATGACTGGACTGAAACTGTTTTTTTTACTGAAAATCATTTTAGTAAAACTGCTGCTCTGCTGTGCCAAGAGACATTTTGAAACATTTCACCCGTGGACACTTTCGCTTTTGCTGCGGAGACATTTAATCTCCTATAAATGTTGTATTTATGACTGTATGTTAATTCGAGTATAGCTTTCAGTCGGCGGAACTGTTCAAAGTCATTAATAAAGAATATTAGAAGCACAATAAGCCGCGCAAGAGAACTGAACCCACTACTGACAGGAGGATTTCTGTGCGCTTCGAGTGAAACATGGACGAGCAAAGTAGAATAAAAATGTCTCTTTAGTCAAAAAGGTTCCTGACCCCTGACCTAAAGTGTTTGAGTGTCAAATCAGACTTTGTTCACAGGCAGAAAATGAAGATCATAGTCTGGTATTATGCAAATTAGTTACTTTGTTGTGTAGATAAGTTACGGAAGAGAGACTGGAAACACTGACGACTCGTTTCTGCAGTTCAGAATCTATTCCTTTAGGAGACAATAACTTTATTTATCTGCACTTAATCAACATCATTGCATGACAGGTAATATTGAAAAAGCATAATGGGGCTTTTAAGAAATAAGCAGAAAACGAGAGAATAATGACTGAAGTGAATTGCTTCAGTTGTCTTAAGAACAGATGTGGCTGATACAGAAGAATATAAGAAAAGTGCTGAACCACAACTATGGATTTTAAATGAGCAACACAGTTGAATATGAACACTCACCTGATACAGTCACTGTAACACCATCACTGATGTCTGATCTCGTTGCTTCACAGCTGTATTCACCACCGTCAGACACAGATATGATGTTGATGTCGATGACTCTCTCAGTGTGTGAGATGACTGAACCATCTTTAATCCAGCTGTATCTCCACTGAATGTCTCCTCTCTGTATCTCACATGTGAGAGTGACTGTCTTAGACTCATCTTGATTATCCGTCACTGCAGGTGATAAAAAAAGTGTTGCAGTATCAAGATCACTGTCATGAACTAAAAAAAAAAAAAAAAAAAAATTAGTTTGCTTGTGTTGATGATTACATTATAAATAAATAAATGTATTGTTAAAACTAAATAAAATATTTATATTTAGTCCACACGTATGCTATGATCTTCGAACAAGTTGTCTTATGATACCATGAAATTAATATTCCTATTAATGTTATTTACACACTCTTAGAAAGGATGTGTTAAAAATGACTCAACCCGTGTTAAATTCTTACACTTTAATGCGTGAGTTTTGTTCATTTTAATTCCTTTATAGTGTTAATGAATTTAAACACAGTAAATGTGTCAGAAAGGTCATCACAAAGATGTGTAAACATGTAACATTAACATATGTGCTGTCCTTGGCCACAAACAGTGTGTTAAAAAACATACCAAAAGCCCTATTGTCAAAAAAATATATATAAAAAAATCGAATTCATAAACTTTCAACATATAACTAAAATAATTGAATTTTAAGCATAAAAAAAAAAAAATATCCAACAAATATTTTTTCAATATTTAAAATAGTTAAATGATTTAAACTTGAGTTTCTCAGGGCAGGAACTATTTTAAATGTACAAAAATCAGATTAATTGCAACAAAAAGATAGACGTCAGATAAAAATAAACAGTAAATAAACCTTTAATCACCGCAGTTTATTTGATTTTTAATGGGAATGAAAGTGAGGCTGTGGATAGACATCTTCAGTGGGTTTTACTGTTATTAATGTGTTTTTTGATTGTTCTGCTCATGAAACACTGAAAAAATATCTTTCCAAGAAATTTCAGTAGACAAAAAACCCCAGACAATATGAGCTGTGGAAAATTATAAGTGATCTATAGTATGAGCTTTAGCTTTTAACAGCGGATGTCACTGAAAACGGTAAATGAATCCCTCACAGCCTCGCTTTCATTCCTGTCATGGCGCAGCTCTGAATAAGGTCTATAAATTACTTTTGAGTGATTTGTTACAAAAGTGCATAAAATATGCTAAACACGAAGATTGAACGAGTGTGTGTGTGTGAGTGTGTGTGTGTGTGTGTGTGTGTGTGTGTGTGTGTGTGTGTGTGTGTGTGTGTGTGTGTGTGTGTGTGTGTTGCACTTGAACAGTGGTTCTCAAACTTTCTACACCAAGTACCACCATAATAACCAATATGAAAATACAGTAGAGTAGTAGGCCTAACTATTACAGCTCAACAATGAGGCAGTTTTATTTCTAATAAGAATATGTATTATTGCCAGCCACTTTAAACATTGTAAAAACACAGACTGAATATTAACACTGCACTGTGCTGCTTACAGACAGGCAGGGGCGCCGCTAAAGGGGAGAAAATTAGGACGACCCCAGAGATTGATTTTATTAATGGCATGGGTGCGGTAGAGGGCCCAACCTCATATTCTTTCATAGAGCCCAAAGTTTCTAGCGGCTACTCTATACAGGTAAATAAAAAAAAACGTAAATAATGATTAAATTAAAATGTATCGCAGATTATGATTATGATAAAGATTATGTTATGAAAATGTATTGTATACTTAAGTTAAATAAAAACTGTACTGCACCTAAAATATTAAGTTAAAAAAGTACTGTAATTAATAATAAAAAAATTAACACATGCTCTGTATTCATATTTAACCTTTTTACACGTACATTTCAAATATAGGCCTATGTCACGGAAAAATTGAAGACCGGAAGTACGTCTTTTAGTAGGGATACGGCTCTTCCGGTTAGCTTTTTACAATGGCGGAGTCCGATAGATACCGCTGGACCAAATCTCTCCACAACCTGCCTGAAGTCACATATGACGACGTGGTTCGGATGGTTAATGAAAACTCTCAAGTGGAAACGTCAAAACTGAGGAAAGGGTACAAGTTCTTCTGGGAGAAATTCATTTTCAATTACAGAGGTAAGTGTTTGAATTCTGCTGTTATAGCTCTAGCCGTTCGCCAGTAAGGTAAACGTTTCTATGGTAACAGTGAGTTGGACCAATCAGCAGACGTTGCTGCTACGCTTAGGATTGTGGGTAGTGCAGTTTTTTTTTCATAAGATCGCGGATAAAACATGTTTTTCTTAAAACAAGGATGATTTAATACGAACTTATACTGTAGCTTCTACAGGAGCAAAAACCTTCGTTTCACAACCTCATAGCTCGTGGTCAGTCTACCTCGGATGGTTTAGACATTATGGCTGATAATCTAAATCCTTATTGAGAAATACTGTTGACCGGAAGTTCTGAATCCCTACTCTGCGTTCCGGAAGCAGGAAGTGTGACATAGGCCTATTCTGGCTGACCCCCGTGAGGTTTTCAAGGCGACTGTTATTTAGAACTTATTACTTTATTGTTTCCATGGTGACGTGTGACACACTGCAGCCACAATAGCGCTGAATGACTGATGATCTGCTTTTATTTGTATTTTTTATTCAAAATATTCACGTGTTTTGTTGTTTAAACACCTTTATGACGATCGCATTAGTTGAGCTAGCCTATATGCGCATTATATATAATGGAAAGGATTATTATTGCTGCTTTCATAGACATCAGTGCGTATTTTATAAACTCTACATCAGTGGACACACACTTTTCTATCATCTGAAACTGCGATTTATAATCCAAAGTGACTTAAATGTTCAAATCTACTTTAACAACAAGACAAGGCGATAGCTGTTGTAAATAAATAAATATAAGTATGAAGACGGATTCAAAATCTTACTAGCAGACAGCAAGGGTATTGATTAACATGATGAAGTATGATTATTGTATATGATGTTTTATTTACAACAATATACAATTAAAAATGAAATGGCAAGTCACTGTCATTAACAGACTATATGGACTGACTGGATCTGTTCAGTTCAACTAGATCATTTGCATAACACATTTAAAAAAATAACATGAAGTGTGTTAAGCACATCAGTCTCCTACACATACTGTGTTAAATGCTGTAAATTCTGAAGTTGTGTTAAATTTTAAACTACACACAAATGTGTATTTTTTTTTCTACATTTTTCTACATTTTTAGCAAAATATGTTTAAATTAGAGTGTTACATAATTTGCATAATTTTCATTCTTCTAATAGTGCATGTTTCTTTAATTTCCTTGCTGTTAGGCTACTTGCCCTTCTTTACAAATGAAACCATTTGCTATTCTTTTTTTGAATCATGATCATCTGATCACTCTGGTTTCTGAAGCTCGACTGTCATAATGCATCACAAACAATAGTGTATTTAAAAGGAGATATTATATCATTCAAACGGACCTTTTTTTAACTGATGAGAAAACGTTTGTCTGGCGGTTGTTGAACAGAACCTGTTCTGGCCGGTAGATGGGGCTGTTTACAGTCAACAGGATTCAACAGAAAGACTGTGTGACTGATCTACAACTGCAAGACTGTGTTTGATTGACTGAATAAACAGCCAGAAACAGTGTTTCAGCAGCATGAGGAACTACAGACAGATGATGCTGTGTGGAAATGTGTGACAGCAAAATATGGACATAAACATCAGCAAAGAGACAAATATGAGGCCCTGATCTGATCCATACAATAAACATAATTTTTTTTTTTTTTAAACTACAACACAACACAATTATAATAATAATGCATAAATAGTACCTTCAGCATCCGTCCCATCTTGACTGAGTCCAGAGTGAACGAGGGACATCAGCACTAAAAGCAGAAGAAACACAGATATGAAGCTTTTCCATTCATTCAACACAATGTAAATCACACACTGAAACAGAGTTTATTCTACATGAACTAAAAGTGATTTTCTGTGTTGATGCTCATTCAAGGGAGAACTGATGGATTATTCTCCAGCATTTAACCCTCAGGTGCTCTTCGACAATTATTATTATTTATTTTTTTTGATCGTTTTGAATCTCTAAAAATCACAGCTTCATCGGAATGGTACGAAACTTGGTAACTTTCTGGGCCTTGAAAGTTGCAATGACATTGCTGGCTATGTGGGGTCAGAAGCTCTCGGATTTCATCAAAAACATCATTTGTGTTCTGAAGATGAACGAAGATCTTACGGGTTTGGAACGACATGAGAGTGAGTAATTACTGACAGAAACTTCATTTTTGGGTGAACTATCCCTTTAACATCATCACACTCAATGACGTCACATGACTCGTGAACTGATATGAGAGTCGATTCACTGAAGGATTCACTGATGCTCAACAATAAAGCAGCAGTTTGAACCACTGAGCTTCACAACATATGATGTTAATCTCGTCAATAAATGTGATCAATCAGTGAATCTCTGTAACTCTGTCTCTTTTGCTTTTCTATACAACTATTCATGTTCCATATCAATTTTGTATCATTCCCTCTGTTCCCCTGTTTGTGTTTGCTTATTGTTTTGTAAAACATGGAAAGTATATAAATAACATATAGAATAATGCATATTCATGCCACTATGACATTACATAAAAAAAAAAAAAGATTGTGTGTGTTTTAAGACACTCGCATACACACATTACAAGCTACAATTAATATGATTAATGTGGTAAATAATGTGGAGTATGGGGAACACATATTCACTATTAACTACAACTTTAGCCTCTATAAACTCATATTTTACTGCTTATTAATAGTTATTAAGATAGTTTTTTTAAGTTTAGGTATTGGGCAGGATTAAGAGATGTAGAAAATGATCATGCCGAATAAGGCATTAATATGTGCTTTATAAGTACTAATAATCAGCCAATATGCTAGATATATGCCTGCAAATAGGCAACTATTTAAAAGTGAGAAATGAACCCTAAAATAAACTGTTACCATTAACGTTTCACATCACTGATTCTTTACTGGAACAAAACAAGCTTCAGAACTCCAAACCAAATCAGGTCAAAGTGTTTGAGACACATGACATCACTTCCTGTTTGATGTCGGCACCATCAACTTCATTGTGACTTTATAGTGGCTGCAAAAAGAATTTGGACACTTAGTGTGTTTCACATATACAACACTTTAATGAACCAAACCCAGTTCAGTTCAGGCCAATTCACACTGTACCGACATCGACGACACACTGCAACAGAGACTCAGTCGGTTTCTGTCGATCAATGTGTTTCTCTGTCTCTGTTGGTATTGGTCAGCGCTTGTTTTTGCATTTATTAAAGGTGCTCTAAGCGATGTCACGCGTTTTTTTGTCACATACAGCAAACATCTCCTCACTATCCGCTAGCTGCCTGTCCCCTGAACACACTATAAAAAAGCGCGGTCTCTGTAGACACCACAGGCTCCACAAACGGCAAGAAAAACAAACTGGGCTAACCCGCACCACGAAACACAACAAACTGTTCCAGCCAATAACCGACAAGAAGGATTT
Source organism: Leuciscus idus (assembly GCA_021554675.1). Taxonomy (NCBI): domain Eukaryota; kingdom Metazoa; phylum Chordata; class Actinopteri; order Cypriniformes; family Leuciscidae; genus Leuciscus; species Leuciscus idus. The sequence goes on from CM038622.1 coordinate 11,509,647, forward strand.
GGGGGTGGGGTTTGGGGGGTTAGTGCGCGGATGAGGAGGAGGGAGGGTCGAGCTAGCCTTCGTTTTGTTTGACAATACTTCGAACGTCAACAAGAAGTGACGTCACCCAACATCACTCAGAGCACCTTTAAATGTCTGAGGAGTGACACACTGTAATCTGGTGATTGTCCGCATTGGTCAGTGTTTTGTTAGTGTGAACTGGCATTTAACAAGAACCAGAAAGACAACCAGGTGCATGACCTCAGACAGTACTTGTGATGATCACAATGTAAATGGACAGAAAATTAAGTGGCCCGAGTGGTTTATTTATGGGTCCTTTTAGGGGGTCCTGAGACATAGATTGATGTTTCTGCAGGTGGTTGCCCCGACTCCACAGTTTTTCAAGCTTCTAAGAGGACCAACAACACTAAACACTTAAACACTGCAAAGCTTCAGGGAAGACAACAGCATTTTAAAGCAGGTGCAGTTCGGGTCACGGTCTTTATGTCAAACGGGTCGGGTAAGGAACTGTCGGATACCAGGTCTGGTGTTCTGTTTATAGTCATACTGTGTTTGTGGGTTCAGTGAACAGGACCTGTGCAGGCAGCGTGACTCTGCACGTCTCGTGAAGAGAAACATACTGACTCCAAGTACATTACAAACCAAACATTCTTTCCATGAGTGTTGTCGCAAGTTGCTCTAGCTGACATACCTGATGATTATGCAGTTGATACTTAAAATTCATCATTGTGTTAAAAAAAAAAAAAAAAAAAGATAAAAAAAGAAAGCACAATCTTGTGTGTAAGGTTATGTTGTAATGCTAAATATTGTCGTGCCGTTGATTTGGAACATGGAAACATGGGTGGAATGAGCCATGACAAGGAGATTCTTTACTGAACTTCTGCACAGATGTACAGTTCACAGCACACTCACCAATAGTGCGATACTCATATATTCAGTCAATGCAGCAGTTGTCTTTTCCAGCGTAACTTCACGCTCCATACTAAGGAGTGTGTAACTGAACAACCAATAAGAAACAAGAACACAGTAGAGGTAGTTAAGGGACTTAAAGGGCCAGGTTACTACAATATAACTGTAGAAGTGTGTGCATTATGATGCGCCGGCACTCAGTGTGAGATCCACCAATCAGAGAGGTTCCCGAATCTGTTGATTTTTTTGATTGGATGAATGAATGAAGACTATCTTGTGTTTTTGCCGGGGGCTCGAGTACACACGGAATCGGCGACTATGATCTGGAGATCATTTAGGTTGTTGATAAACATGCAATAGATAAGTGATATTTAAAGGAATATACCACAAGCACAGTTTTCACTCCAAACATTTCACAAAATAAAGTATTCACAATATTAAACAAAATGCTGTTCAAATGTTCACATAGGCTGTCACAGTTGTGTTGTGTTCTGCCAGTTTGAACTGACTTTAGACATCCAATAAAAAATGACACTGAGACCAGCTTGTTAAAAAATAACTGTAAAGTGTCTCAGAAAAGAGAAGTTAGTTCTGAGAAAAGCTTGAGCATCATTTGATGGCAGTTTCCTCTTGGTTTGATAAACAGTGTCAAATGTAATGAAGCTCAGACACATCTATGAGTGATTTAAGTGTCCAGATACTTTTTTGCAATTATTTCTTAAGATAGTCAGAGAGAAAGAGAAGTGATAGAGAAGATGATTGTGTGTTCGGTCTCTGTTCTCAAGCTCTCTGAGTCTCTGATGGAGAGTTTATTTAGAGATACAGCATCATTCAACACTAACTCACATCAACACAAATACAATCAGGTCATATTCACAAGACATCTTAAGGCTAAAAGTAACTAACTTGCTGATTTAGGAGAAAATCTTATAAATAATGGGCATGTCAGTCCTAATTTTAGGACTCCTACATTTTTGCTCTACGAGTTTTTCCCAAAGGTTTTTAGTGCTAAAACCAGCTCCTAAATCTGTGAAAAGTTAGGCTTAAGTCAAGAGGACTCCTCAGTCACTAAAAACCAAATCACAAACAATCCTAAAATGGATGTTGCTGGCAATCTGCCTCGAAGACACTGAATGCCATTTGAGCCTTGGGTGCTGAGCCTTTTCTTCATAAATGCAATAAATATTCTGATTTATAGATTTTAATTTGCAACGACATTATATAAAGATTAATTTATGTACAGGCAAAATACATTTAATGACGGAGAATAAAACATTACGGTCAAGTTGAAAACAATCAATATGTTTACATGCACCCTCATAATGCAACTATATTGGGATTTTGACAATAGGCTATTGCGATTAAACTTTACCTCATGTAAACACAATACTTTGATCAAACTAATGCGATTAAGATCATAATCATAGTAAACTATGTGGCATACGCCAATTTTAATCACCTTAAAGGAGTAGTTCACTTTAAAGGGGTGATAGAATGCAAAACCAAGTTTACCTTGGCATAGTTGAATAACAGCAGCTCGGCCGTACACAGAATCTCAAAATCCCATGTCACCTCCTTAATATGAAAATCTCAAACCTTTAAACTGTAGCTGTAAAACGGTTGGATCTCAAATCAGCTCAGATGTGACGTAACACTTGGGGGATTTCCTTATTTGGATCTGGTCTGTACCTTTGTCACGCCCCTAAATTTGCATACACACAGCCCACTTTCTGGGCCCAGCAATATCAATGGTTGTCATGCAGTCAGACACAGTTAAGCCGGCGCGCTAAGTTTACTGCTTCTGGAATGATCAAAAATACTGACGGTGGCTGGCAAAAAAATAAAAATAAATAAACGCTGGTGGGGAAAGAGTTAAAATAGCTGTCAAATAGACGGCTTGCACACAATCCACTAAGCCCAGCAAGAGAGCAACGGGTTAACAATGCGTTCCCTGTTGTATTGCATGTTAAAAGGAGAGGCCTTGCTTTGCTTAAATGCGGCGCTTGCTTGTCTAACAGCACGACCCGTGAGACCGGGATGGTCATAAATAATATAAAGGCCTATTCCTCCCCTCACTTGACTTTACATGTGATAATACCACACAACAATAGCACACATTGTGTTTTAAGGTGCTGATTCAGGCTCAAACATATATGGTTGCACACCTAACGTCTCCATGGTTCACCTCCAGTGAGTGCTCCCAATCTTCATTGGGCATGTTGCGTCTTTGCTTTGGAGATTCCTCGTTGTAAACCAACCAATCAGCGTGCAGCTCATCTAAATATTAATGAGCATACCATAAAAGGGAGAAAACTGTTCGTTTCATTCTGGGTCTATTTCTCAGGGTTGCATTAGGGCGTATAAAAGAGCCACCGGGGCATTTTCAGCCCAACCAATGTTACATATTATGGAAACCTTAAGGAACAGTGTGAAATACCCTATAAAATCATTCTATCACCCCGTTAAAATGAAAATTAGCCCATGATTTACTCACTCTCAAGCCATCCTAGGCGTATGACTTTCTTCTTTCAGACGAATACTATCAGAGTTATATTAATAAACCCTTATTAAATAAGTTCGGAAGCATCAGGGTGTGTATTAATATAACTCTGATAGTATTCGTCTGAAAGTAGAAAGTCATATAAGCCTAGGATGGCTTGAGGGTGAGTAAATAGTGGGATAATTTTCATTTTAAAGTGAACTACTCCTTTAATCACATTATAACCGCTCTGACCAAAGTGCGCTTGTGCTCGGTTCTACACCGATGCCGTGTGTGTTGTTCACACAACTTCATGAATGAACTACGTGACATTATTCTCAAGTTTTCTCTTCTCAAAATCGCTAAACTCTGTTAACACAAATCGCTGCGCAGTCTCTGCTCCGTATCTTCATCCAGACGGTGTAAAAACATGTGTTTTGAATTTGATGTGAGTAGATTAACATTCATACTGAACGCCTATCTGATTGTGGTATAACCATACTTATTAACAAATAATCAGAATAATGAAAATTACATGTAAACTGGAGTGAAGAGTTCTGCGCGTGTCATATAAACATGTTACTGCGATTAAGACGTTACTCTGACTATTAGAAATAATGTCATTATTGCTGCACATGTAAACGTAGTCATTTTCCCATCGCCTGCGCCGATAGCCTTGTGGGAAGCTCGGTTGACCCGAGTTCGAGTTCCGGCTCGTGAACCTTTCCCGATCCCCCCCACCCTTTCTCTCTCCCACTTCGCTTCCTGTCACTGTCCTATCATAATAAAAAGGCAAAAACGGCAAAAATAAATGTTTAATAAAAAAAATAAACAATGTCCAATTACCTGTGGCAGTTTTTTTCACGAGTTCACACAAATGATCGAATGCGAATAGAAGTGTAAAATAAGTGTATTTGGCGTGCTGTCCGAGGGGATCGAGGGCCCCGAGTTCATAATTTATCCCAAACCCAGAGTAATGGTCACTATCCCCGACTGGGGAAGGTCGAGTCGAGTGGTGGAGGGATGCAGAAAACTGTCGAGGTAACTAGGTGAGTCGGCTGTGTGTGTATATATATACCTCCTCTCGAGATGATTAGATAGACCGTTTGAACATGCTCTTCCGGAATTGTTTATAAAGCACCATTTGTCGCTTGAATTCAGCAATCTCTTGAGATGCAGACATGTAATAGGCTGACAATAAGCTGAACATATTAATAGTGACCCCTAGCCTATATTTTTAAGATCTTTATTCGAATATGGCAACATGATACCTCGTTGGATCCTTCTTACAATATTTCTATGATATCACTGACAGAGACGCCTCTCCCATCAGCCAATCACTGTGGTCATAGTTAGTAAGCATGATGACATCGTCCATCATCCCTTTCTCTTAGCTTAAGACTTCTCTCTCTCTCTTCCTTATTAAACGTTGATCTCAACAGCTTTGTGAATAGGGTTTAAGAGAAAACTATTAACTAAGAACTTTTACTGCTATTTAGGAGAACTCTTAGTCGTAAGAAAACATGTTTTGTGTATACAGCCCCTGATTTAACTGAACTACTTGAAATAGGAAGAAACATTACAACAAAACTAAACAAAAATACATGCACACATTGCCTCCATCTTTCACAAGCATTATCACACAGATAAATGCATTATCAACCTCTTTGTCTGATCAACACGCAACATATCATCACAATGAATTTGAACAATGAAGAATACAGTGAGGCTGTGGATTCATATATAGACTCTCCTACACAACACTCATTATTGTATCCCATCTTCAGCTGAATACATTGCATTAGAAAGAAGATATTAAGAATATAATAAAATACTCACAGATGAGAGGCAGTGCACTGGAGCCCATACTGTCACATTAATAGACTGTGTTAACAGCGCTGTGTGCTAAAACACACACTTCCTGTGTTTAAACAGTCATTTCACACTTCAAGAAGAGATGAGGGAGGAGGAGACAAAACTCTACACAGAAGTACATGAAAAGAGAGAAAGGAAAAGAGAGAGCCATTCTAAGATATTTAGCTTGTCTTTTGGTGTATGCAGGTTGTTTCTGCTCTGTTCATCTACTTGAAAAAAGTTTTTACAGTAATTGTTCTCGCACTTCACACAGCCTCACACTGCAGACAGTGAATACAAAGTGAAATCACCATGTGATATCTGGTTTAGGGCTACTGGTGTAAAGGCGCTTTCACACTGAGCGAGTGTGATGCACACACACCGAATGCAAATTGCAAAACGATTGATCGCCTTCGGATAATTAACGCCTGGACAATAGGTGGCGCTGACCAATAATACATTTTTCCATGTGTATGTATCTCATACGTTTTTCCATAGGCTTTATAAGCTCATCCCCTAAAAAAAAATAAAAAAAATAAAAGGCTGATGCATACTTGCAATGAACTTGAGTGATGGCCACCTACTGGACATACAACGTAATGTTTCCAGATTAATTACACATGTTTGACTCATTAAGGGCCTTTTGTACATTGGTACTACACCAGAAACACAAACTATCTATAATGCTGTTTACTAGAATTAAATACATCACAAAATCGCAGCTGGGTCACAGATGCACTAGAGCTACAATTAGCATCAAGCTAATCACATCAAGCTAATCACACTGCAAGCACATCACAATTCATGAGATTATCACTATGGAGAATTTATAGAAATGCTATTCTGTATAAAGCAATATTAAGTTAACATGTTAGAATAAATCTGTGTCTGACCCCAATGATAACAAGCCATTGTAATTAGAGTCATTTAAGATGCCAAAGGCCTCGTCTTGAAAGCAGACGAAAGAGTGGCTGAAACCAGGGAGAAAAGAGCGGTCGAGTCGGACAACTTTCAGCTCTGTTTGACCAGCACTGATCCGCAAACGCAAATAACGCTGCCGCATTGCTTGTTGCTAAAAAAGTGAATGCATTTGAAATATTGCTGCAACATTTATATAATTAACAAGTTATCCAATGTGTTTGTCATTATTTCTGTAAAATGATCAGATACAAATCTTCTACCGCTTTGCTGTTATTGTATACATCCTCATATTGCACACAGAAGACTTGCAGCGATTTGTCAACATTTCAAGCCCAGTGTGATTGTTGCTATTTAAATACATGAGAAAGTAAACAAAGGAATACATTTTAAGATATTTCAATTCTTTTACTACTTTCAAAATATCAGAGACCCCAGTTGCAATGAACACCAATAGCCTACAAATGAAAGTGAATAATACACACAAAGTGACACAGATAAAGTGATTTTGATTCAGGTCAGATGGACTGATGATCGGCCGCAACAGGATTTAAAACAGGTTCATTTCTTCTCTAAAAGGAGCGTAGCGCCATGAAAGTGACTACTTTTAGAAACGAGAAGTGCTTCATTCAGGCCTTCCTGTACACAGACAGATGGATTTGATGGGGAAGTCAATGAAAATGACAGGCACGTTATGTTACTGTGAATCTTTGGTCTTATGGTGATATTTTGAGGTTTATGAAACTAAAGATGCAGAAAGGGCATAAATATTTCCTCTAGTCGGGTAAACCCACAGAACAGAAACAGAGCAGAAGTCAAACCACAACTATGAGCTAACCTCTATTAGGCCTCTTAAACTAAAGACACTCTCTGTCATATTCTCTCTAATCAGCTGCTAAAGTTAACAAAACATCTTCAATGATGAGCTGAAAGAAGCCTCTGTAAATGAGGGGATTTGCTGTGACTCTGAATTTTCATTTTCAACCACCAATGGCCTCCAAAAATGAAGGCTACTTTTAGAAACAATTAATGCTTTGACTTCCGCGACAAGGTACGCCTACAAACCACACCAACACTAAAGAGTGGCAACAAAAATTGGACACAGGAAACACCGTAGGCTCCGTCAACTTTATGAAATACAATAAGAAGTAGGAGTAGTGAGGATAGCTAAAAGAAGCACCAAAGAGGAAAATATTTTAACAAATTTAAGGGTTGGGCATACCAAGCTTAATAAAAACTTGTCATTTGTCTCTCAAAAGTATTCTAATGAATGAGAAACAGAGGGAACTTTGGTGGGAGTGGAAGAACAAAATTTTAACAAAATAATTACTTGTGGACTAGAGAGTGTATTTTGTTATTTGAAGAGAACAGAGCTGATTAATTGAATTTAGTAATTGAATTGAAAATAATAATAATTATGAAATGCGTCCACATTCCAACAAAGTAGGTGGCGATAATACACCTTAATGTTGGTGCTACCCGCCATAAAACTGAAGAGACCTCGAGATGTGGGCTGTGTCCCAATTCAAAGGCCGATCGCATCACATCAGCTCGATGAAGGCTGTCCCAGTTCGAAGGCTCCTTCAAATGTGTCCCCCGTTTTCCATGAAATGAAGGATACAACAGATGGATCATTCATGGCCTTGCCTAGTGATAGGAAACCAAGGCTTTCTGAAGCATTTTGAGGCTTTCATAAATTTGTGTCGAAAAAAGGTTCTTTACTCGTAGCTTTTAACACAATGCGCATTAGTGACATCTGGTGGTATTGAACAAATCACCACAGAGCAGAAAAAGCACGTGACCAAACAAAGCTTCGGAAGTCGATCAATACAGTTCTGTCTAATATCATTGAAATTAATTCGTGCCGCTGAGACCACAACTCACAACAATGTGTAGCCTGGTCAACAGATTCACATATTGAAAAAAAAAAAAAAAAAAAAAAGAAAAGTATATATATATATATATATATATATATATATATATATATATATATATACACACACACACACACAATTATGTGATCATAATTATAGTAATTGTTATTGAAGAAATATTTTGGGTGTTCGGTTTAAAAAAAAAAACATTTTATGTTATAGGGAAGTATAGTGTTCATCATTTAAATAATGCCCCCACGATAATCATTTCCATTTTTATGCATCATCAGATGAGGTCGCAAAGCGCCAATTTTTTTTCAAACCAGCTGTTCTGAACTTCTGATACTGCATGACAGTCGAAGCTTCAAACATCATCAATCACGTGGTATTGTCGTTTCGATACAAGCATCGGTACAGTGTGTGATACAATAGTGCTTTGAAAACTGTGTTGGAGCATCAGAGCCCCGGATCAACCGTCCCGTCACTAGACTTTCCTACCCCAGAATTTATTGCGCACCAGTGACAATACGCGGCTTTTAAAGTCCGTGTCCTTCGAAGGATGCAGCACTTGAATTGCCCATCTGTTGTATCCTTCATTTCACGGGAAACGGAGGACACATTTGGAGGCAGGATTTGTAGAAGCCTTCGAATTGAAATAGCCTTCGTCGCACCGCTTTGACACAATCGGCCTTCGAATGCGGCCTTCGAAGGATGCAGCCTCTGAATTGGGACACAGCTCGGGTTTTGTCTTATGCATTGAAGCGTTATATCCAATAGCTCTTCCTTGTATGTTTTTTGCAAAGACATTATCTGGGTGAGCTAAGTGAATATCAATCATTTTATCTCTTGTTGTACAATATGTAGTTTTGTTCTACTAAATTAGGGTATTGTGATTTAATGCAAAAGCAAACATTATGGATTGTTTGTTAGGCCACTGGTCAGGCCTGATCTCGTTTCATCTCAGCAGTTGATCAGGCCTGATTTAGCTTTGCTGGTAGCTTTTATGGTTGTTGTAAATGGGACTGGATCGCGGGCATTTGATGTTTTTTTTTTTTTTCACACACACACATATATATATATTCACATATTTAGAGATACAAACCAGTGCAGTACAGTACAGAAAACACAAAGATAAGGTTGGTTAAAATTGGTAAAACTCATATACCACAGCTGAAAAAGTGTTGAAATCATATTGCTTTGTTGGCAGAAACTGTGAAAAAAAGAGATGTCATTTTGAACTGAGTTATAAATATCTCTACATCTAAAGCTGTTTGAAACTGGTACCGTATCATGAATGATACATCTACTATTTGAATACACATAGGATACATAAACATTTAAACAGCCAATAAAAAGAAAACATGGACAAAATAATTATTTGGATAAAATATGGTTTACATGTAAAATGTAAATGTTTATTTCCAGGCTTGTGCGTGAGAAAGTGTTCAAATATCCGTATAGGAAGTGGATGTACAGAGAGAAGCTGATGAAGATACTGACCCCAAACTCAGCATCAGGGCAGAATCCTGTGACTATACGTTAAAACATGTGGTTACAATGTTCCTGGAAACAAAACAAACAGCAAAGTGACAGCAGGCCTCGGACGTGTAAAACCACATGCGATGAGGAACCAACAGCTTCTGCAGAGCTAAAAACCTGCAGAAAATAGCAAAGAGAGTTAATCAAGCAACTCAAACTCACAATTTATTCTCTGTTTAGGGACAAAAAACATTCTAATTTACTTTAAGTTGTTGCTTCTGCCCAGTGTAAAAAAAAAAAAAAAAAAAAAAAAAAAAAAAGTTTTTGCATGTTTTAATAATTTGATTTGTTGTGATTGGGGTTTTGTTTTAGGGTTTAACATGTTTGACATTTGTTAAGTTGTGATTGAGGGCCTTCTCTCTGTGGTCAGATACAGTAGAGCTTTGTGATGTAGGGTCTTAGTATCGCTTTTAGATGGCCATGAATTTTAATGGCTCATTTTTCATTTTAATTATTAGTGGGTTCTGCTCTGCAGACATTATTTGTGTTTTTCTACTCAGTATATTTTGGTGGAATTCTGCGGAGTCGCTATTATTGGGTGTTGGACCCATTATGAACTCTTGGTTTGTGAGCGGCTCTATAACTGATTCTCATTGGCTTTCTGAAATGTTATGTTATTGAGCAAATACATTTCTATGTTAATACCGATATGAAAATGAGAATATTTTATTGATGAAATCTGAATAGCTGTCTGATTAGCTGAGATGTTAACATGTTTATTCCAGTAAACTATGAAACTATTTTGCTTCAAGCTTGATTTGTTTAGATTTTAGTCACACATCATTATTATTAATAATAGTAGCCTATTGCAGAATAAAGTAATAAAGTCAGTTTATTCATATAGCACGGTATACACAATGGTAATTCAAAGCGTGAATGAACATAACTATAAAACATTAAGAAATAAAATAAATGAAAGTAAATGAAAACGTAATGCAACTATACATTAAAGCTGCAGTAGGTAACTTTCGTAAAAATGTATTTTTTACATATTTGTTAAAACTGTCATTATGTCCTGACAGTAGAATATGAGACAGATAATCTGTGAAAAAAAAAATCAAGCTCCTCTGGCTCCTCCCAGTGGTCCTATTGCCATTTGCAGAAATACACCGCTCCCGGTCAGAAACAACCAATCAGAGCCAGGAGGAGTGTCTTAGCAGTGTCAATCATGCGTGTATGCGCTGATCACACCCCTCTCTCGCACAGCACGTACCGTCGTTCAAAATCAAGATAGCCGGTGTGCCGCAGCTGTGCTAATGGCGGACAAACAACCAAAACTGCCAATTTCTCGAGTGGCACCAGCTCATACAACAAAGACAGGTAAACGGAAAAAGACCGATGACGATAAACAAACCCGTCGGAGCCCAATGACTCGGTGTCAAAACTCTAGCCGCATAGCATACAGATAAAATGTCACGCACTGTGCAAAGCAACAATTGAAACCTGCTAATTCACTGGCTTGTCATGTTGCTGAAATAATGTACTAGCAAACGTACTCGGTTACCTAACGTAACCTCTGTTCTCTCTAGAGAGGGAACGAGTATTGCGTAAGTTTAGCTTACGCTACGGGTAAAGTCATCTTTTCTCGAGATATGAAGCAAAAAATTATCCTTAATTTTTATATCTTGTCAACGCAGTGCGGCAGCAAGCAGACCTAGAGCAGGCAATCTAGCGTGCTCATAGGCTGCTCTGCGGCAACTGCAGCAGCCTATCACTGAGCCCTTGGCGTGACGTCACGCCCAATGAGCGCGAGCAGCGCGCCTACGCGTCACGGCCCGAGGCGGGGCGTGGCAGAGGGTATAAATATGGGCTGAGAGGCTGCTTTCACTGGTTTTTGTCGCAGAAGCGAGTGAGCTCGTGGCGCGAGCACGGCGGGTTACGCAATACTCGTTCCCTCTCTAGAGAGAACAGAGGTTACGTTAGGTAACCGAGTACGTTCTCTTACGAGAGGTTCTCTCGTATTGCGTAAGTTTAGCTTACGCTACGGGAACTCCCTTGTCAACGCCGTGCGCGCCCGGCATCCACTGAATGAGTCCCAGGGAAGCCCGGGGAACACGAGAGTGTGAGCCAGGCGGCCAATGATATGGCTAGCGCAAGTACATAAGCACATAGTAGGGGGAACAGAACGGCGCGGCCGGTCTGACTAACCAACCCTTATATTGTACAGCTCAACCAGGAGGGCTAAATCAAACAGCAGTAGCCCGCGCACAGAAGTGGGCCGGCCTACGCGAGATTTAGACTGATAAAAGTTTAGCCTGCAGGGCGGGAACTTCTAGATTGTAAAATCTAACAAATGTAGACAGGGAGGCCCAGCCCGCCGCCGTACAAATGTCATGAATAGAAATTCCGCTAGTCCAAGCCCATGACGAGGCCATGCCTCTAGTAGAGTGGGCTCTGATGCCCAAAGGGCATTGCAGGTCTTTAGACGCATAAGTAGCTGCAATAGCGTCCACTATCCATCTGGACAGAGTGTGTTTCGAGGCGGCGAGACCCTTGGTGCGCCCACCAAACGAAACGAAAAGCTGCTCCGAGCGCCTCATGGCGGCGGAGCGCGTAATGTAATTTCTCAGCGCTCTGACAGGGCAAAGGAGATTACTGTCAACTTCGCTGCCGGTAGCCGGCAAAGCTGAGAGAGAAATGACCTGTGCTCTGAAGGGTGTGCCCAACACTTTGGGGACATAACCGTGTCTCGGTTTGAGAATGACTTTAGAGTCATTAGGTCCGAACTCGAGACATGCCGCGTTAACTGATAACGCATGCAGGTCACCCACACGTTTGACTGAAGACAGGGCTATCAGAAAAACGGTTTTGAGCGTGAGGTATTTCATATCCACAGTTTCCATGGGTTCAAAGGGATGCACTTTCATGGCCTCTAAGACCAGGGAAAGATCCCGAATAGGAACCGAGGGGGGTCGCGGGGGGTTCATCCTCCTAGCTCCTCTAAGGAAGCGGATAATGAACTCATTCCTCCCTAATGCGCGGCCCAGCGCCGAGTCGGAAAAAGCTGATATGGCCGCAACATATACTTTGAGCGTGGAGGGGGACCTGCCCATGTCCAACAGCTCTTGGAGGAAACAAAGCACACGCGACACCTCACATGTTTGTGGATCCAGCCCTTGGGCGGTGCACCATTTATTAAACACAGACCATTTAGATGTGTAGAGCCGTCTCGTAGAGGGAGCTCTAGACTGTGTGATCGTGTTCACAACCCCTATTGGCAAGTCAACGGGTATCCGTTGATTATCCATACATGCAGAGAAAGCGCTCTGGATGAGGATGCCAGATCGAGCCGCGGGCTTGAGAGAGAAGGTCTCTTCTCACCGGTATCGGCCAGGGGGGTGTGTCCGCCAGCCGTATTAGATCTGGGAACCACGTTTGATTCTCCCAATACGGGGCTATGAGGAGCACCGTGTGGCGCGCTTCCCTGATTCTCCCGATGACTTGTGGCAGCAGAGAGACAGGGGGAAAAGCGTAAAGCGGGCCGCTGGGCCAGGTTTGGGCCAGCGCGTCCTCGCTCTTGGAAAAGAACCGTGGGCAGTGCGCGTTGTCTTTTGACGCAAAGAGGTCGACTTCCGCTCTGCCGAAACGGCGCCACAGTGACTGGACTGTTTGGGGATGCAAAGACCACTCCCCCAGGGGAACATTGTCCCTGGACAGTCTGTCTGGACCCTCGTTCAGGAGACCCGGCACATGCGCGGCTCTCAGCGAGCGCAGTGAGTGCTGAGCCCACACAAGGAGGCGTTCCGCCAGGGCGCAGAGTGTTTTGGATCTGACACCGCCCTGACGGTTCACATAGGCTACCACTGACATGTTGTCCGTGCGGACTAGTACATGGTGGCCCTGTAGGTATGGGAGGAAGTGCTTGAGCGCTTTCTCGACCGCCAGCATCTCTAGACAGTTTATATGAAGGTGACTCTCCTGGTCTGACCAAGGGCCATAGACCGGTCTGCCCTCTAATAGCGCTCCCCAACCTAGGTTGGACGCATCTGTCGAGACAACTTTCCGGTGCGAGACAACTCCCATCGTCACTCCCGTGCGATACCATTCGGCTGCTAGCCAGGGCTGCAGGGCTGAAACACAGCCATGATCCACTCTGACTCGTAAGCGGCCGGCCGTCCAGGCTCGGTGAGGCACTCGCGCTTTCAGCCAGCGTTGAAGCGGGCGCATGCGCAGTAAGCCCAGCTGGAGCACCGCTGCAGCTGAGACCATATGCCCCAGGACTCGCTGGAATGTCCTCAGCGGAACCTGACTGCCTGTCTGGAAAGACGCGGCGAGATGTCGAATGCGGCGCGCGCGCTGCTCTGACAATCTGGCCGTCATAGCCACCGAGTCCAGTTCTATTCCGAGAAAGGAAGTCGACTGGCGGGGCAGTAATGAGCTCTTGGTCCAGTTGACCGAGAGACCCAAGCATTCCAGATGGCTGAGAAGCGCTGTTCTGTGAGACAAAAGCTCTGCCTCTGACTGCGCGAGGACTAGCCAGTCGTCCAGATAATTCAGTATCCGCATTCCTTGTCTCCTCAGGGGAGAGAGAGCCGCGTCCATGCACTTCGTAAATGTACGGGGTGCTAAAGATAGACCGAACGGCAGGACGGTGTACTGATATACCCGACCGTCAAAGGCGAATCTCAAGAATGGCCTGTGACGGGGTATTATCTGAATCTGAAAATATGCGTCCTTTAGATCGAGAGAGATGAACCAGTCTCCCGGGCGAATTTGCGCGAGGATTTGTCTGGTTGTGATCATTTTGAACGGCCGTCTCATGAGAGCTTTGTTCAAATGTCTCAGATCTAAAATAGGTCTCAGCGCTCCGTCCTTCTTGGGTACGAGGAAGTAACGGCTGTAAAGCCCGACTCGCTCAGAGAAGGATAAACCTGTTCTATAGCCCCTTTGCGCAGCAGCTTCGCTATTTGTGCTTGAAGCAGGTGCGCTGCTTCTAAAGTCACTTTTGTCTCCGTCTGCGCTAGAAAGCGCGGGGGCGACGAGCGAATTGAAGCGAATAGCCGTGTTATATAGTATTCAGCACCCATTCTGACGCGCCCTGAATAGCTTCCCATGCTTTTGCACGCATAGCTAGGGGTCGAATGGTCTCTGGGTTCAGATCGCCGCGCTGAGCGGGATGGGGAACCTGTATCAGAGAGGATGGGGCGGCGACGCGCCGCCAGTGCTCGAACACGGGGGCTGGAAAACAGTGCTGACTGGCTGTACAGCATATGATGGCTCGATCGCTACGGATGGAGCGCGTTTTGCTGCTAAACACCCCTGGCGCGAGAGCGGCGTGGGGGTTGTCATGTCTGAAAGTGGGTGCGCGTGCTCGTGAGCGGGCGCAGAGTTTACACTTATAACACGGCCAGTGTTTGGGAGCTTTGTAACCCGAGGTAACTGAGTGGCAGAGCAAGCAGCGGGTAGTTGTGAGCACAGGGTTGTGGGCACATTTACTACACTTGGTACTCGAGCGTGTGTCCGCTTTATGAGAGTGCGCTCTGAGCGTGTTACCATGGGGATAGTGTTTGTGTGTAGTGGTGAGCACATTTTCTACACTTATGACACCTTCGGCCAGAGCCGGAATGTTTGTGAGCTTTGGAGGATCTGCAACCCGGGGTAACTGTGTAACAGAGCGGGCAGTGGGTAGGTGTGGGCACAGAATTGTGGGCACATTCTCTACGCTTAGCACTCGAGCGGCGCATGCCTGCTATGAGAGTGCGCTCTGTGAGCGTTACCGGGGAGACCGTGTTTGTGTGTAGCAGTGAGCACGTGGGAGTGGGCACATATTCTACACTTATAACACCATTGGCGTTATAGGAAACTGATAGAGCGAATGCTTTGATGGCTCATATGTTTAGACGCTCATAAATACTCAAGCACCATCCTGTGAGCGGGAGGGTGCGAGATGCGGGTTCACTTTCTGTATGTAAGAAAGCTGCCGCGAGCTCGGAGAAGCCAGCAGAAAAAATATATTTATCTGCCGCCAGAGTCGGATTCGAACTCGGGTCCCCCGCGCGGGAGCCTAGTGTTCTGCCACTGAGCCACAGGGGCACACATAAGCTCTTAGTTAGCGCGAGCATATGACAGAGCGTCGTGTTTCGTTTCGGCGTTTGTTTGCAGGCGCGCGTGTATTAAACAGGCTCGTTTACTGCAGTATTAGTATTTCCAGCCGCCTGAACTTTAGAGGGGACTGAGAAATATGTCAGGAACGGAGTTTAGTCCGACCTGGGTGGGACTTCCTCTTTTCGCCGGTGCTCGTGACGTCCGCTCTGATATCCCTTGAGAACGGCGCGGTTGCGCGGCTCGGACAAAGGGAGAGAGAGCGGGAAGATGTCATCATGTGCTGTGACATCGTTAGTTTGCAGACGTGCGTGTATGAAAACAGGCTCGTTTACTGCAACATAGATATTTCTAGTCGCCTGTAGCTTAGGAGGGGACTGAGAAATGGAGGTGGCCGGTAGGTGACGCGCACGACCGAGACGCGGGGTAGCTTTCTTATAACGTAAAGGAAGCCAGCCCGTGACCGCCTACTTCTGACATCCCTTGTGAGCGGCGCGTTTGCGCGGCTCGAACAGAGGGGGAGAGCGCAGGAAGGGCGAGCGTCGTCATGTTTTGCGTAGCGTTAGTTTGCAGGCGTGCGTGCATAAAAACAGGCTCGTTACTGCAATATATGTATTTCCAGTCGCCTGAGCTTAGGAGGGGACTGAGAAATATGTCAGGAATGGAGGTTAGTCCGCTAACACTCTACTCTCCTTTAGCCAGTGACGGGGGGGTAGCTTTCTTGTAACGTAAAGGAAGCTATAGCCCGAGACCGTCCGTTTCTGACATCCCTTGTGAGCGGCGCCGTTTGCGCGGCTTGACAGAGGGGTCTGACGTCATCTGCTTCGTCCCCTGAGGCGACGGCAGTGCGGGCAATGGCCGGCCGCTGCGCGTCGGTGAAGGGCGGGGGAGAAGGAGAGAGCGAGGCTCGCGGGAGGGGCTCCGGCGAGCGCTCAGCTGTCATACCCGGCTCGCTGAACGCAGCCGCCCGGGTAGAAGGCCAGGCAGAGAGCGCAATCACAAGGCGGTCTCCGTCGCTGAGCGTGGCTCTGCACGAGCCACAGGATGAGCGAGGCATTTGAAACAACGCCTCGCGCTCTTTTAGATGCAAAGTGTGTCGCGGGGCGAGCACACAACACACACACATAGAGCAAATAAAGGATATATTCGCCGGATAGCGAAGCAGGCAGGGATAGCTGAAGGCGGCGAAGGCGGCCGGCTTCCTCAGGCAGAATCCTCGGCTTGCAAGGCGCTGGTTTCAACGGCGGCTTCCTCAGAGATCAGCGATGCCAAGAGCTTCGCTGAAGAGACAAAAATCAGTGAAAGCAGCCTCTCAGCCCATATTTATACCCTCTGCCACGCCCCGCCTCGGGCCGTGACGCGTAGGCGCGCTGCTCGCGCTCATTGGGCGTGACGTCACGCCAAGGGCTCAGTGATAGGCTGCTGCAGTTGCCGCAGAGCAGCCTATGAGCACGCTAGATTGCCTGCTCTAGGTCTGCTTGCTGCCGCACTGCGTTGACAAGATATAAAAATTAAGGATAATTTTTTGCTTCATATCTCGAGAAAAGATGACTTTACCCGTAGCGTAAGCTAAACTTACGCAATACGAGAGAACCTCTCGTAAGAGAACCTTATTTAGCATTACATATCGCTAGAATAATTACTTACGTACTGTAACGTTAGTTACCGTTATATCTTACTAGCTATTTATAACTTATAGAAAGAGTGCAACGTTATAAAGTTACATTACATGTATTGCCAAATACGTAATGATTTGAGGACCAAGTTTGTAGTCAAAGTATGGGCAGGCCATAGTCAATGTAAAGCATATTGTTGATGTTTCGTCCCTACCAGTGAATGTGTTTATCCGAACTGTTTATTCGCCGTCATCAGTGACCCTGCTTACTAGCCTGCGCGTTCACGGCAGGCTCTGTTGTGGGGGAGGAGCTGTAGAGGGAGGGCTGTGGCGCAGCAGAGAGCGAGGGGGAGTGACCTGTGAGTTGTGCTTGTTCAAATTTTCAGGCTAAGTCAACGTTTTCTAAAAACTCCCTACTGCAGCTTTAAAAGGACTAAATAGTAAATAGTAGGCTGCTACTGCGTGACGTGTGAGGTGTCAGTAACAGAAAGGGGTTTGGAGTTTGGAGGGAAGATCACTGATTCGCTTGATGATGTGCTCAGACTTCAGCCAATAGGAGACTAGCACACTCACGATGACAGCACTCTGATGTAACTCAGCATCATGCCTGATCCAGCGAAGTCTGCACCCAAGAAGGGCTCGAAGAAGGCCGTCACTAAAACCGCCGGCAAGGGCGGAAAGAAGCGCAGAAAGTCCAGGAAGGAGAGCTACGCGATCTACGTGTACAAAGTCCTGAAGCAGGTTCATCCCGACACCGGGATCTCCTCCAAGGCGATGGGAATCATGAACTCTTTCGTCAACGACATCTTCGAGCGCATCGCCGGTGAAGCGTCTCGTCTCACTCACTACAACAAGCGCTCCACCATCACATCGAGAGAGATCCAGACCGCCGTGCGTCTGCTGCTGCCCGGAGAGCTGGCCAAACACGCCGTGTCTGAGGGCACAAAGGCTGTGACCAAATACACCAGCTCAAAGTAGAGCGAGCTCAGCTCAACACACAACACAAAGGCTCTTTTATGAGCCACACGTATTATCTTTAAAAAGCAGATGTATTGCACATTTAATCACATCCATGTAGAGAAAGATGCCGTAAGCTAATTATGTTAAGACATTTATGGCTGGTCTCCCAGACTGAAATGCATATCATAACACAAAATCAACTTAGATGTATCTAAGTTATTGAATTTTGTTCTATTTGCAGATGACACAAACATTTACCTCTCAGGAAATGACTTAAATGAATTGGTAATTAGTATGGAACAAGAAATGGTTAAAGTGAAGGAATGGTTTGACATTAATAGGTTGTCATTAAATTTAAAGAAAACAAAGTTTATGATTTTTGGTAACAGAAAAAAAGATGAAAGTATTGTACTATCAATAGCAGGAACAAAAATAATGAAAGTTAGGGAAATGAGGTTTTTGGGTGTGTTACTAGATGAAGGGTTGACTTGGAAACCACATATCTCACACATACAAAAAAAGATATCTAAGAGTATTTTTGTACTAAATAAGGTAAAACATGTGTTAGATTATAAGGCATTGAGAACTTTGTATTGTGCACTGGTGTTGCCTTACATCAGCTACTGTGTGGAGGTGTGGGGAAACACATACCAAAGCAACACAAAGTCACTCTTTCTATTACAAAAGAGAGTGATACGAATTATATTTAAAACAGATTATAGAGAGCACACAAATGCCTTATTTTTTTGCTCAAAACTGTTCAAATTTAAAGAATTGGTCGAATTACGGACACTTATTGTTATGTTTAAAGCAAAAGATAAAGTATTGCCCACAAACCTTCAACACTTGTTTATCCTTATAGAAAATGAAGGAAGAAGAAAGGGACATTTTAGGTATCAAATTGCAAGGACTACAGCAAAGCAAATGTGTACTTCAGTGGTGGGAGTGAAAGTTTGGAATTCTCTGCAAAATGAACTAAAGCAATGTAAAAGTATATTTCAGTTTAAAAAAAGATTTAAAGAGAAAACAATGGATTTGTATGAACACTTATAGAAATTGATGATGATGATGATGATGATGATGGTTGTGATCATGGTTTGCTTTTGCTTTGGATGAATACACTGTAAAAAATGATGCAGGAGGGTGTTAAATTCAACCTGTGTAAATTAGTTATATTTTACTTAAGTATATTAGTTAGCAAGAAAAATATATTAAAATGGGTACATTCTAACTACACTACCTATTTTTTATCAGTAATATCGGCAACCTTAAAATAATGAGTAAAACATACCCCCAATTTATTAGTTCAGTGGTCGCAAATTGCACATGCGCCAACTTCAACGTCCAGGCGGGAATCACGGAATTCAAATTCAACGTCTTATAGCGAGACCACGAAGCTTTGAGCTCAAGGTAAGTTTTGTTTTGTTTGTTATTGTTGTTGTTTATCGTGTTGATATAACATAACGCATATGTTAACTTATTTAATGGTAAGATTTAGTGTACCAATGTGTGTAATGTGCTCGCTTCTGTGTCGGCGCGGCCATAGACAGTATGGGCGCGGCGACACAACCATAGCTGAGGATGGTCGATTTCGCGTAGTTCCAGGGTCATATACACCTGCAAATGCGAGTAAAAATCTACATTCATGAGTAAAATATTAGTGTTATGTACATGGCTGAAATAAGTGAACAAAGAGCAGCGCACATTGCATCTGTAGACTGTTGACGGGTAACGTTAGGCGATCAAGGCAGAGTAAAACTGTTTGTGGTTTGCTGGATAATTATTTTTAAGGTTTCCTTGCATTTATATGATGATCTCTGTGTTAGAAGGGATCAAATCATAAAGTACTTTTATTATTGTTATTTTTTACGGAGATATGATCATTATTGTGTGCATTTCTGTTGGATTATTTCACTTAATGTAGGCTATGTCAAAAACGGTAGCTTAGTTATGTTAATATATTTGGGCAATTTGTACATGTTTTCACTTGGGTTCGCGATGTGATTAATTCGTTATCCATATCCTCATTTAACGTACACAAAATTGTTCACATATTATGCTAGCATATCACCTAGCTTTAACTGCTGCTCTCCTCTTTTGATTTTGCATCATGCAGATGTAATTATGCATCATGCAATAGCAGTGTTGTTGTTTTTTTTAAGCAAGATGCAGCTTACAGTGATTTAAGCCTAAATGCAGTTAATTTATGTCTTGATTAAATCTATAATCAAAAATTAATAATTAAAACATTTCTTACTTTCTTTTTCTTCCACAGAAAGATCTTTATGAAAACATTTGAAGACCGTGCAAGAAGAATATTATAAGTTGAGCCACAGACTGTTTCATCCCATGAAGGCATTTATTTTGAATGGGAAGTGTTGAAGAAGTTTTATAACGTAAGTGGTAAAACTTTACAATAAGGTTTCATTTGTTAACATTAGTTAATGCATTAATTAAGATGGACTATTAATGAGCAATACAATGTTAATCTTTACTAAGATTTACAGTCGTTCATTGTTCATATTAGTTCACAGTGCATTATAATGTTAACAACTTTTTATTATAATAATTAATTGATAAATGCTGAAATTAACATGAACTAAGATTAATAAATGCTGTAAAAGTGTTGTTCATTCAAAGTAGTTAAAGTGATAGCCTAGTTCACCCAAACATTTAAGTTATGTCATTAATTACTCACCTTCATGTCGTTTCAAACCTGTAAGACCTTCTTTTATCTTCAGAACACAAATAAAGATATTTTTAATGAAATCTGAGAGATTTCTCTCCCTCCATTGACAGTCTACAACTAACTCATTGACTCTTCAAAAAGTTCATGAAGAGATTGTTAAACAAATCCATATGAATTAAGTGGTTAAGTTCAAATTTTCTGAAGAGAGACGATCCCTTTTTATGATAAACATATTCAATTTAGGCTTTTATTCACATAAACATTGTTCAGCGAACAAATAGAAGCTCATTGGTTCTTGCTGAAGCTCAAATGTGCTGTAACACGAGAATGAACCTCATTGGTTCTCGCACATCAAGGGAACATGTTTGAGCTTCCGTTTACCACAACTGATGTCTGAGTTGATGAATGTTTATGTGAATAAAAGCCTACATTTAATCTGTTCATCATATAAAGTGATTGTCTTTCTTCAGAACATTTGCGCTAAACCACTTAATTCATAAGGATTAGTTTTACGATCTCTTTACGAACTTTTTGAAGCTTCAAAGTTGTGTAGATTGCAAATGGAGGGACAGAAATCTCTCAGATTTCATCAAAAAGACCTTCATTTGTGAACATAAGTCTTATGGGTTTGGAACGACATGAGGGTGAGTAGCCTAAATGATGACAGAATTTAAAGTTTTGGGTGAATAACCATTTAACTAATGTTAACTAATGAAACCTTATTGTAAAGTGTTATCACGTGAGTGAAATGAAGTTGTATGTCGCTTAAAATTGGATGTTGAATAATGGTTATTTTTTACCTACATTAATTTGTGTTAAGTTTATAACAAATGTAATGTTTGTTTGTATCCATATTACATGCCAATCCATTAAGGTAAATGAGATCTGTTTGAAATAACAAAATGTGAGAGAGATTTAATGTTGCTTTTAATGTAGGCTATATTCTGACTTCCCATTATTTTTAAATTGAAAGTTGTGAAGAAGTTGTATGTTATATGAATGTAAGAGGGCTCTTTTGTAGTTCCTTTGTTAGTTTGAAATGTTTGTTTTTTGGTCAATAAAAAAGTAATAGATGAAATATCCTGTGTCTGGCCATTTTTAGGTAAATTTAACCATCTCTGAATAAGTAATTTTTAATTATTTCTATTGACTTATTATTATTAATAAAAATTAAATAGATGGACTTTTGCCTGCTAACAATAGAGTAATTATTACTCAGTAATTAGTTGTGTAATGTATTGAGAAATATTAGGTAGACTTTACCTAATTTTGTTTAGTATGTCATAGCCATTAAATGTAGGTACTCTCTATTCAAAAATATGGGATGAAATCTACCCAAACAAAGTGAGTGCAAATTGTTACCTCAATTTTATTGGGTAGATTCTATAGGTTTGTTTTTACAGTGTAATAGTCCAGGCGTTTTAGGAAAAAAGGGTGAACAAATTGCAACAGAATCAAACTCAACTGATTTTGTATCCTCCATATGTCCTGAGTAAGGAAAAAAAAGCCCAGAAGAATCCCATTAGGGGAAAGTTACGAAAAAGACCCAAATATATCCTATTCATACACCTATTCATTATTTTTCTCACATGAAGGGTAAACATAGGGTGACCTTTAGATATCACCATGAAAATTACTGAGTTGATTACTTATATCAAGACAAACAAAAAATGTATTACAAGTTTTTTTTTTTTTTATTGGTTGTTAACATGGACAAACAGTGCATAATCTAATTACAGATGTGATAATTTGCATAAATACCACAACAGATCTAAACATTGGGTACAGCGTTTTTAAAACATTCAGAGATTCAGTCAGTCATTAATTCAAGGTCCACTCAACTGTCAACTCTCAACTGTCAACTTTTAACTGTCAACTGTCACTAAGCTGTCCCTCAGGTAAGAAAAATGTCCTTTTGTTTTTCCTACATGGATTATTCATTAATATACATTAATAAAACATACCTGGTGATCAACTACAATTTATTGGGAACATCTGGATGTGTGTTGAGCTGTTGTACGACTATTTTTGGTGAAACGATGTCAAGTTTAGGATTAGGGAATAGTTTCATTAGATAGCTAACACGGCTAGCAGCAGCAAATAACTTGTTAGCTGTCTTGAGATTAATCGACTTGAATTACATACATGGCAGTGTAATGCCTACAATAATCCATGTATCCATATCTTAAGTAAGGGATAATGTATAGTGAGGCGGTTGTTATAGCGAACAACAACCCCGACATGAATCAGCCTGAAGGGGTTGTTATTCGCTATAACAACCGCCTCACTTTACATTATGCCGCTTATTACATGGCTACCTACCAAATAAATCAATAATTTGACACAAATTATTGATTTAAAAAAGGAGTTTATTGATTTAAAAACGATTGTATTGCTTCCGCTAAAGAAAATAGTCCGTTCCGCGTTCATAGCAACGCTCTGTTTTTCATGGCAACGGTGTGTTATACTTCGCAGCGGTCTGTTATCAAGAAATAACAGACCGCATTCTACATTGGAATTCAGCCAAGCCATGTAATAATGAATGATAGGGTTGGGTCTCCTGTTCTTCCCTCAGACTCATCCCCCAGAAACAGTCCCACGGACCCAGCCCCAAACCCCATCTCTGCAATAATAATAATTAATAAAGGCTGTTTTAAAGTACTTCTTCCTGCCTCTATGTATTAATGCTCATGGGTAGCCTAAATGGGTTCCATTCAGACCTTAACATTTAGTCTTTTACTGTTATATGTCAACAAGATTCAACAAGACATTTTCACAAGGCTATACCCAATGTTTAGATCTGTTGTGGTATTTATGCAAATTAGCACATCTGTAATTAGATTATGCACTGTTTGTCCATGTTAACAAAAAAAAAAAAAAAAAAAAACTTGTAATACATTTTTTGTTTGTCTTGATATAAGTAATCAACTCAGTAATTTTCATGGTGATATCTAAAGGTCACCCTATGTTTACCCTATTCATGTGAGAAAAATAATGAATAGGCGTATGAATAGGATATATTTGGGTCTTT
Source organism: Leuciscus idus (assembly GCA_021554675.1). Taxonomy (NCBI): domain Eukaryota; kingdom Metazoa; phylum Chordata; class Actinopteri; order Cypriniformes; family Leuciscidae; genus Leuciscus; species Leuciscus idus. The sequence continues at coordinate 11,533,557 of CM038622.1, forward strand.
TTCGGAACTTTCCCCTAATGGGATTCTTCTGGGCTTTTTTTTCCTTACTCAGGACATATGGAGGATACAAAATCAGTTGAGTTTGATTCTGTTGCAATTTGTTCACGGTTGACCCCCATTTGGGCTTAAAACGCCTGGACTATAAGTGCCATCTGAAATTTTCTTCTAGAATGATCATTTTTATCAAGCTCATATATTCAAGTTCAGCAATTTCACTTAAATGGCAATAAAAATTACCTATTAATTGTCATTTAAGTGAAATTACTGAACTTAAATATACAAGCTTGATACAAATTTCAGATGGCACTTAGAGGCTTTTGCATCGGAACTCTTCATATATATATATATATATATAGCTATAGCTATATAGCAGCCAATAGATTTAAAAGATTTGTGGAGTTTTTCTTTTAAATACTTTTATCTTGCAGCAAAAATATAAAATTAGACCCTTGAAATAAGTTTTTTTGATTGATTGATTATGTTTATTTCATTCATGGATATTTTCCAACAAAACTTACTTCATCATCCTCATATATATAATTTATAAAACCATGATGAAAAGGAGGCAGGGTGAAGAATATCTTATATTTCCTGCCCCCTCAAAAAAAAAAAAAAAAAAACTCAACATATCAAGTCCCCGCCAATGCATGACGATAACAAATGAAACAAACTAGAAACCAAAACATCAACCTGAAACAGATTCCAAAGCAAAAGCAAACCATAATCACAACCATCATCATCACCATCAATTTCTATAAGGCTTTTGCATCTGAACTCTTCAAATATATATATATATATATATATATGTGTGTATATGTGTGTGTGTGTGTGTATATATTAGGGCTGTATTCAACCAAAGAAAATCTTGGTCGACTGAAGTCCTGAAATTTTCGACTAAAAATCGACTCAAATCGACTAAAAATGACGGTAGAAAAAAAAAACGTTAAGTTAATTAGATGCGCACTGTGCGCAGTACTTGGTAGCCTTGTTGTCCGCCTAAATGAATTATAAATAAACATAAAAAACTAGTAGGCTATTTGCAGTATATTAAATCGTTTTTGACCTAATTATTTTGCACTGAAATGAGTCTGACACTCGAGTCTGTCGGCTCTGACAGCGTTGCATCACGTGCACCCAGGGGCGTAGCACCAAATTTTGGGCCCTGGGTACAAACCATCTTGCTGGGCCCCCGTACCAAATACCATAGTGATACCAATGGGTGGGGTATTGCATTTTTATCATAAAAACACTTAAAATGTAAACAAAATAAGCCACACTCTGATTAATGAATTTTTGTTTTATTGTCAAAAGTACAAGTTAATTGATGATTATTTAAAATAAATGCAGACTATAGAATCACAGGGTACACTAACCGCCAAACTAGACATTCAGTCTTTGAATTACGTTTTTAAAATAAGTCATTTTCAATCATTAAGATGTGCATTAAACTGAGAACAATCCTGTACTTAATGTAAGAGCGTGCGCGAGCTAATTTGCATAACATTGCGGTAAAATAGGCGCTAACGATCTGTGTTTTCGCGGGTGTTAGATTTTGACAATGGAGGGAAATATACAGTGTTTTCATGTAAACTTCTGACTCTGGGGAGAACTGCAGCAGAAGAGGAGACAAGCTGCGCAGCTGGCAGTGTATTGAGCTCCCAGCTCCGCCTCCGTCTGCTTCTCACTCCGTTATTCACCCAGAAACATTGTTTGCTCGCTATGTAGGGTGTGATACTATAATGTATTGGTATATTATTCAAATAGAGTACGAACATAAATGTAGGCTATTCTACCTGGAGTAGATATTTATGTTAAAATAATGTCAATGCTCGATGATGCATTTGGAGCTCACCTTTCTTTTCAAAAAACTGAGTGAGCAACTGCTTGCCCTCATTTGCCTTTCTCTATTTAATCTTCTTTTCTTTTCGTTTTTGAGGCCCTGATTTTCCTTTCTTAAAGGGTCATGAAACCCCCCTCTTTCAGCTCAAGTCTAGCTCACAATCTTTTTGAAAAATGCAACTTAATTGGGCGTGGTGGCTGTGAGAAGAAGGGAGGGGAGTGGGTGTGGTGTGACACGGCAGGGGAGAGGGGAGGGGGGGAAACTGTCATCGCCAGTGGCCCATGCATGCATATCGACTGTCACTAAAAATCAGTGGTAAAACGTGAGGAAATGCTAGATTTTTTTAATAGCTGGCAAAGTTACAATCTAATGAAATACACGGACACCTTATTTTTGTCCTTTTCAAAAGTAACTGAATGCCCTGCTACATATTAGCCTACTACAGTAATCATAATTGTATTTAAAACATTTAAATGTACATGTATAATTATGTCATTATAAAATAAATATTTGTTTATATACACACTAACTATAAATGCATTTGAAAGTAATAAATTTTCCGCTTAAAAAAAAAAAAAAAAAAAAAAAAACGTTCCGTACATAGCCTATATCTACGCGCCCCCTAAACCCACATAATAAAGATGGACAGTGACATAGAAATTTGCACAAACTAAGCATACGTTCCATACAATTGAGGTATTATCGAAATATCTACATTTTAATAACGAGTGATTATTTAACAAAAGGCATAACGGTCAGGGTTACGTTTTAGACACACACACACACACACACACACACACACACCTCTGAAGCGATAGAAAAGTCCTCGGGACCGCATCACTCGCAAGACGAAACCTGCATTGGTGTTACAAGGCCGAAGTCCACCATTCTCCAGTTGAATGGTTGCTACACACACATAGTTTAGATGTGTCCGTGGTTGATGGCCGGAGTCTAGCCCTGGCAGAATCGCGGGGAAAGATGCACTGGAACTTTTGCACCACGAAAACAAACGCGCGTCCCATCATTGCCTCTCTCATCTACTACGCGATATCACAGTTTGACATGTCTGTCATTGGAAAGTTCCACGTGGTGTCATGAATAATTAAGAGAAAGTGTCTTCTCATTGGATAAGAAAACTCAGTACATGAATAATTATGAGACACCGATGAGTCATCAAAGTACTATAGTGCTCTGCCACGTCACTGCCTGTGACGTGGACACGATGAAGATTTTAAACCCGGAAGACGAAAATAGCAGAAAAAAACAAAAATTTAACCATTTTCCCCATACTATTAAATCTAACAGATGCTAACATTGTCTTCAATGGTGTTCAACACACATACATCTGTTAAAATCTCAGAAAATTTGGTTTAGGGTTTCATGACCTTTAAGGAAAGACATGACTCTTCCCCTGTCTTCCTAGTTCCTATCACGGCTCACTCCAGCTCCTGTCTCATCAACTGATTCACCGCAGGTCCACAGCAGAAGCACCTTACCTGCGGGTCGTACCATTTACATTGATTCGAGAGGGGTGGTGGGGCCCTGCACAGCATGAAAATGACTTTTTTTATATACCAAACCAGTGCCTTACTACAAGTTTAGTTTTGCACAGGAACTTTTTTATTTGTATATAAATGCTATACAAATGTTAGTGCATGTATATGTATGTATAGAAAACTGACTTCTAAGGGCCCTCCCCCTGCCTCGGGCCCTGGGTACTCGGTACCCTTTACCCCCCCCCCCCCCCCCCCCCCCCCCAGTCTGACGCCCCTGCGTGCACCTGCGCAATATCATAGCTTATGCTTTCCGAAAACAGTACTATGTTATCAACTAGTGATATCATCACAAGAACTGTTGAGGAATATGCAACATAATTTAGACAATTATTTTTGTCATATGTTATAATAATAAGTTATAACTGTCAGACACTATCATTTCACCGTGCATGTCCTCGCACCGAGCGAGGCTGAACATGAGCTCAGCTTCGCAGCTGAGACACGAATAGACTATTAACTTAAAGCTTTTACTCTTAATAAACACAAAAGGCACGTCCACTTTAATAAAAAAAGAATATTTATTAAACAAACCAAGAGCAGAAACGAAATAAAGTGCATAACTGAAAAATAAAGCATCCTAGGCTCAAAACTAACACAACCAACAGCACAGCGCAATTGCGCATTAGGCTCCAAATAAAAAATAAAAAAGTTAGGTTATAACACTAAAACATTGAAATATGCAAATTCTGATATGTTCATATAGCCTACTCAAAACAGACAGGGCAAGCTAACGCAGACAAGTGAGCTTACCACTTTTAGATGATATGTCATGTTTGTCGTCAAGCTGTGGAAAACTGTTGCTTGCAAACTTTGCATTCGACCTTTTTCCTGTTATCAATTTTAACAAAATACTGCCACACTGTCGATTTCTTTGTTGTTGACATGTTAGAAGAGGACTGACTATTAAACGCTCTCACAATTAAATAAATAATATTCAGCATCAAACCTTCTATAGTTATCGCTCTCTCTTGGGTTGGGCTAATCCAAAAAAGGTGAAAACAAGGGGGGTGTTCTGAAGACAGACTGTTACAGTGAAACAAGGGTACTCTGAAAACACCCCCATTAGCAGTTAGTGCTTTCCACCTGATGAAATGAGCGCGCCTCAGCGCGGCAAAACTGATTAAATAAACGCAGCAAAACTGATGAAATGAACGCGGCAAAAAAATCGACCAATCAGAATTTTGGTCGAACCAGAATGTATCGACCAATTAATCGACTAATCGACTGGGACAGTACAGCCCTAGTATATATATATATATATATATATATATATATATACATTTAATAGATATTTTAGTATGTGCGCTGTGACATAAGTCAACCTACAAATGTCATTTAAATGAATAGAATAGTGGGTGAATATTAACACCCATGATAGTCAAACAGTATGTTCAAGCTCTCTATTTTTAATTATTCATAAATATGAAATGTCAAAACCATTTCACATAGGCCTATAGAGTGTATGTCACAAAGAGGACATCATGTTGAGTAACACAAGTAAACATTTAACTATTTACTTTTATAGTCATTTTTATTATGCTGCTCTTTTAATGTCTATTTTCAACTTTTATTCTAGTTTGTAGAAGTGAACAACTAAAATCAAAGCAACCAATGTGTCTCGACTGTGATGTTCCATAAGAGAACCTTAAGTTATTTAAATACTATTTGATAACTTATTTTTAGTTTAGTCTACTCTTCAGAATATAAAAGAAACTCTCTTAAATGTCGAATATAATGTCATTATAAAGATTATATTAAAGGTGCATTAAGCAACTTTTCATGTTAAAAATACCCGTTTTCTAACCCATATATGCTTAAACAATTGCCTGATGGGCTGAATGAGCCCTTCTCTGATCACTGAGGTTGTCTCTATAATCCTGTAAAGTAAAATAAATAAGAGGGATTCGGGCCGGAATTTTAGACTGGGCGTGACGTCATGCGCGTTCACGGCACGCTCACCTGGCTGTCTGGCAGGTTTGTGTATTCGCCGCCATTCTCCGTAGAAGATGGAGACCGGCTTGTAGTTCATTTCAAACACCAACGCAAACTCCACGTAAGATAAAAAAAAGAAAACTTTTGTCCGTGAGTGTGCACACTTCTGGATGATTTGAGATCTAAATGGCTTCTACCTGTGACGGCTCTTCTTCTTTTCTTCTTCTTCTTCTTCTGCTGTCTTTTATTGGAAACCACACTAAACAGTCCATCATCAGGTACTGCCATCATCAGGTAGCTTGGCTCAGAAACATTTTCCTATTCCTCTTTTCCTTCAGATAATCTTTCCTTTACCCACAGTATATCATCATCTTATCCGCACCCTCAACCTCTCTTATACATTTCTCCTACATTCTTTTAATTAATCCTGTGTTATTCAGAAACTGAAACAACACCTTTACCAATAGTACAATATTTCCTGTATCTGAGTCTAATATATTCTTTAATGTTAACTCTTTTCCTTCATTCTTCCACATTTCTTCTCTTAGCACTTCTCTTTCTTCATCACAATCCTTACAATTTATAATCCCGTTCTACCGTTTCACTCTGTCCACATTTCTCACACATTCCCGTTGGATGTTTAGATATTAGATGTAATGTTGTATTCAAACCTGTATGTCCCATCCTTAATCTTGTAGTTATATTTTTGTCCCTCCTATTTCCCCCACTCTTTCTACCTTTTCCCACTTTATTTTGTATTGCATATAAATGTCTCCCTTTAGTCTCATTATCCCAATACTGTTGCCACTTTTGAATCACTTTCTCTTTTATGACTGATTTTATTTCTCTTACACTATGTGGTAGCTCAATTTCTATTTCGTCATCTACTACTTGCTTAGTTTATATATCTGCTTCTTCATTCCCTTTAATTCCCACATGGGCTGGAACCCACATAAACTGTTCCTCTATTTTATCTTTTTTTAACTCAAAGAGGTTTTGACGGATTTCCATTATTATGTCTGGCCTTGATTCTGACTTTTGGTTATAAATACTGACTATTGCTGAATATGAATCTGAACATATGACCGCATTTTGTATTTATATTTCCTTAATTAGTTGTATTGCTATCAGAATAGCCATCAGTTCACCTGTATCCACACCTTATTCCTGCGTCCCATGACACTTTGCCTGAATTATGGGTGTAACTCCCATTAAGCTGTAAACCATCAGTGAAAGGCTCGCTCTATACACGCAAAAAGTGTCACAATGAGATGACATTAATCTACTTCTTACCTTCTTTTACTCTCTCCTTTTCCTTCTAATAGCTTCATCACACTCCTTATTCCACCATGGTACCATTTTAATCTTTCTTCTTCCTGTGCTTTTAGAAATAACTGCTGCATTTTTCATGACCCCTATAATTTTCTCACTTATAGCTTCTATTTCATCGCCTACATCATTTATGTGTAAACCATCCTCCACCATGTTCACATTCTCAGTCCAGTTAGCTTTCTCATATTTCCATTTCCCTTCTCTTATTTCATTTCTCTCTACACTCTTATTTATACACATTTCTCTATCAAAATAGGAAAGTGATCACTAGTACATTTCCTTAATACCTTCCATTTAATTATTCCCCCTAACCTACTATTTGTTGAAGTTAGATCTAACACCACTTCTTGACCTGTTCTCATATCTATTCGTGTACCTCTCCTATCATTCAAACAGATCAAATTCATCTCATCCAATATTTCTTCAATCAGCTGCACATTTCTATCAATCACACTTCCTCCCCACATAATACTATGGGCATTGAAATCCCCACACCAGATCACCATCTCTCTGCTGTGCCCTTCTATCTTCTTCATCTCTTGCAATGTCATTTGCTTACATGGATTGTAAAAATGAATTATTACTACACTCTTGTCTTCCTTCTATACCTCAACCACTACATATATTTCACTTCCTTTCCCCACCATTCTATACTGTATTCCTGAATGAATAAAAGTAACACACCCATGTAACGACTGGGACAAATCAGACACAAGTATTTGTTATAGTTTAACAAATAATATTTAAAAAAAATGGGATCTGTGGTCCCATCCCCCCAACAAGGGCAATAAGGTCTTGGTTACCATGACCACGATCAGATAAGTAGGTTTTATTGCTGTTAATTTAGCCTTTAATACAGACTTTGCTGCATTAATCATAGGCGAACTGATCTATAAATGAACATGCATCCCAGAAACTGTGTGAATGATTTACTGTCTTGTGTACTATTATGAATTTGATAATACGGTATGTATTTTATTATACAACCAACGGTCAATCTATCCCCATCTGTATCATGACTCCTATCTAATTAATCCTCATTTAATGACTCACACTTTAGTGTACATCACCTTCTCTTAGAATGCAGTGTGTGTTTGTTATATCTAGCTGAGCATTAATGGACACAAACGGGAACAGATTTCTAACCACACTTGAGATAGCGTCATAAATCCTCCCAACAGAGGAATCTCCCGCTTGGAAATTCCCCCTTTCTTATTGGTTGAGCCGACCCTGAAAGGGTGGACCTTTCTCAGGCTTTAAATGGTCGCTACACAAGCTTCTCTCTCTTCTTCTGGTAAACGACGAACGGGTGGGTTGATTTTAATATTAATTTGACTACATTAAGTTAATTATATGAACTGATCCAAATATTCATAACCAAGTATAACCAGTTATTATTGATTATTAATATTTCATAGAGCTAGTTCGTAACACCCACCACCAGTTCCCTCTTCCCGATCTCTTCTCACAGATACATATCCTTTTATTACAAAATCTAATTTAGGTTTCAGCCAAGACTCTTGTACACATATCACATTTTGTTTTTCCTCCATCTGATCTAGATAACCCTTAAATTCCAATCCATTAGCCACCAGACTTCTAGCATTCCATTGCAATATTACTAACATCAAGATTGTTGTCCATCCCATGATTCTTGACTAGGTTGTACTTGTTGCCCCCCTGGCCTGGTGGGTGTCAGGGGGGTGGAGGTGTTCTTAAATCCTGTATGCAGAAACAATGAGAGAGAGACTTTAGTGTCCAGTTTTCTACTAAGCTACCTGCTATAGCTCAAACTCCCCACTGGAAGGGTTTCAGGACAAGTACGGCGGATACAACTCGTGTCACTTTATGAGCTTTTATTGCGCACACATCCACAATAATCATCCACAAACTAGGTAGCCTGAATGCTACCGCTACGCTAGCCTGTCAGCTGGATATTAGTGACGTTACTTAGCATGTTAGTTAGCTAGTTAGGTTAGGTTGTAAACCTGCAATGAAAACACAAAACACCAGAATTTACTAATGAAATTACACAATCATGTGATATTAATTCTTGATCTGAATTACTAGCAATGCTAGTTTATAGTCACTCAAGGCGTACCAGTCCTGACCATCAACTGAATGAAAATGAAACCTAGAGGCGAGACGCCTGCGCACTGTGACTAATTACGCATACACAGACACACAGTCTGGAGACCAGTTATGATGATAAAACAAACCTGTAACCTAGTAAGATTATAACATATATGAAATATAACATAAATATGCCTGCATTTGGAATAAGGTGGTAAATGTACACACTTTTCTCAAATACCCCAGAACATAATAATAACATCCATCACTTGTAATATATATTATTGTTGACTGACAGTTTCGGCAATCTACTGCTTTTCCTGCAGCTCCGGGGGTCGAGTACGCTGTGCGCGTTTGTGCTGCCGCTTCGTATCCTGGATTGTTTGTACTGTTTGTCTGGTTCGGATATTTTTTCTTTTTCATCGGAACTCTGTGTTGATTACTCCGTTTCTCACTATTGTTCCCTGACCTGGACTATTGTCACTGCACTGACCACCTCTGCTGTCTGCAAGACGTTGAGAATACTGTGCGTGTCTGTGCAGCTGTTTTCGCGCCTGGTTGGATTACTCCTTTTTACACTGTTTAAACTCTGAACTGAACTGTTGATTAGTCTGCCATCGGGCTGCTGCGAGCTTTCTTCCCTGTTACATCTCTACCACACTCGGCTCCTCAGATGGGTGAGTTACCGCTCTCTCTGTCGGTTGCGCTGTTTGTTTACTGCTTACTATCTGGGTGCATTGCCTCCTATTTAGTCAGCTGTTTTGGTGAAGTGACGTTCAGGTTTGGCTAACGTGGTTTTGCTTGTGATTGGGCTTTCACTTTCTCAGTATCAACATGCCTTGTGCAAAAACATTTTTCTCTTTTTTCCTCTGCCTTATTTTTTGTCTTACATCTGTGATGGATATTGAATATTCTCCATCACAACTGAGGGCCTTTAACTGCCGCCCGCATCTTGATTCGGTGACGTATGAATACTGTCAGAGACTAGGGATTCTCCGTCGCCCAAGATACATACACCGTTCGCGGCGCACACTCTTGAGTTCCTTTTGTTCAAAGCCTGACGCTCCTCCATGCATCTGGACCAACAATAGACTATCTTCCATGCCTAGACAACTGCCTGCCGGTCCCTCCATTCAGCGTTCTCTGATCTATCTCACTGATAGCGATCAGCAACATACACCTAATTCGAATCCCTCGCATCATCACTTTGCACTTTTGAACTGTCGATCAATTTCGGACAAAGCCCCTTATCTTAATGAAATGATCACTGACAATAACCTTGACATTTTTCTTCTCACTGAAACTTGGCAAGTTCCTGAAGATTTTCTACAGTTAAATCTACTTACGCCAGATGGATATAATTATCTGTCCAGACCGCGACCCTATGGTAAAGGGGGTGGTCTCGCTATCATCCATCGTGATAACTTCCGTATCAAGCAACTTGACTTTCATGACACCAATACATTTGAGTATATGGTTTTGAAGGCTGACTCTCTCATAATTATTTTGCTCTACCGACCTCCTAAGGTCCTGTCTAACTTCTTTTCTGAACTCAGTGAACTGTTGACCCTGGCCTGCTCATTGTCATTTCCCATTCTACTGCTTGGTGACTTTAATATTCATGTTGATGCTGTTTGCTCTAACACCAACCAGTTACTTTCTATCTTTGAATGTTTTAATCTAATTCAGCATGTTAATTTTCCTACTCATACGCGTGGTCATACCCTTGATTTGATTTGTACATCAAGGGCCAATATCTCTTCCATCACTTCTACTGACACTGGTATTTCTGATCATAAATTTCTTGATTTTAGCTTCAGCCTGCCTATGCATAAGAATTGTTCTACAACTGTCATATCTTACCGCAATCTCAAAGCTGTTGATACTGCATTATTTTGTACCTCCGTCTCCTCTTCTAATCTCTCTGATGTCTTTGATATCTCTTCACCCTCACTGATACTATCAAACTATAACTCCATAATCTCGGATATCTTAGATAAGCATGCTCCTGTCAAGACCAGAAGTGTCCCCTCCACACATTCGTCTCCTTGGTACACTCCTGAGCTACGTATCTTAAAGGCAACTGGTAGACGGCTTGAGCGTTACTACAGGAAAACTGGCCTGACTGTTCACCATTTGGCATTTATTGAACATATCAAAAAATACAAATCGGCCCTGAACCTGGCTCGTTCCAGTTTTGTATCTGCTACAATTAATAAATCAAGTAACAAGCCAAAAGCATTATTTAACACAATAAATAAACTTACCAAACCTCCATCTCATGTTGCTCTAGCTTGTGATGAACTTTGCACTTCATTCTTGGCTTACTTGCTAGAAAAGACAGATGCCGTAAACCAGTGCCTCTTTAATGATGCTACTAACATTAGTTATCTGCCGAATCAACCTGGTCAATCCCTGCCTCTCTTTTCTCTGTCTACTCCTTCTTCTGTCTCTGAGTTAATCTTGAAATCGAACCCTTCATCTTGTCATCTTGACCCTGCTCCTACTACTCTTCTGAAACTTTGCCATTCAGTTATTTCTGCACCTATCTCTCACTTCATCAATGCATCTCTTACCTCTGCTTCATTTCCTCTGTCACTCAAAACTGCAGCTGTTACCCCTGTTCTCAAGAAACCCAACCTTGATCCCTCAGTTTTATCTAATTATCGTCCCATTTCAAATCTCCCCTTCATAGCTAAATTACTGGAAAGTACTGTTGCCTCCCAGCTTCAGTCTTTTCTAGTTGAAAATAATCTTTTTGATCCTTTTCAATCTGGTTTTCGCCCTTTGCATAGTACTGAAACTGCACTAGTTAAGGTACTGAACGATCTGCTTCTCTCTGGTGATTCTGGTTCTCTGTCTATGCTCCTGCTGCTCGACCTCAGCTCTGCCTTCGATACCGTCTCCCATCAACTACTCATTTCGCGCCTTTCGGATGTGGGTATTTCTGGTGCTGCTCTTTCCTGGTTTTCCTCCTATCTCTCTGACAGACTGTTCTACATTTCACTTCAGAATTTTCGCTCACCTACTGTCCCCCTGAAGCAAGGTGTCCCTCAGGGATCCGTTCTTGGGCCATTATTATTTATAATCTATATAATACCTCTTGGTCAGATCCTCCGCCGCCATGGTTTTAATTATCATTTTTACGCTGATGACATTCAATTATATACTACCTGTACATCAACTTTATCTCTCACAACTGACAAAATCTCTGCTTGTGTACATGAAATAAAAGATTGGCTTCATTCAAATTTTCTAAAACTTAACATGGACAAAACTGAGATTATTTTCACTGGACCCTCATCACTCAATAATAAAATTCCTACCAACTTCACCTGTGAGATCGCTGGCTCTCTTATCAAACCATCTAGAACTATTAAAAATCTTGGTGTAATTTTTGACTCCTCTCTATCTTTCCACTCTCACATTAATTCTATCACTAAATTGGCATTCTTTCATCTACGTCGTATCGCTCAGCTCCGTCCCTTTATCAGTATCTCAGATGCTGAAACTGTCATCCATGCATTTGTCACCTCACGTCTTGATTACTGCAATGCACTCTTCATTGGCCTATCAGCTGGCTCCATTTCCAAATTACAATACATTCAAAACTCTGCTGCCAGACTACTCACCCACACCAAGCGTTCTGCACATATTTCCCCAATTCTGCATGATCTTCACTGGCTTCCTGTGGCTTACCGTATCAAATTCAAAATTATCCTTCTCACTTTTAAGTCTCTGCACGGCCTGGCTCCCCCCTATCTCTGTAACCTGCTTCTCCCCTACACCCCTACTCGCTCTTTAAGATCCGCTGATTCCAGCCTGCTCGTCGTCCCTCGGCATCGCCTTGCTTCAATGGGGGGCAGATCATTCAGTGTAATTGCGCCCAAAATGTGGAACTCTCTCCCCCGTTTAATCTGTTCTGTTAACACTATCTCTGAATTCAAATCCATGCTCAAAACTCACCTTTTTTCTGAATGTTATAATTCGTAATTATTTTTTATTATTATTATTATTATTATTTTATTTTTTTTTATTTTTTTTTCAAAGTTATATTTGTTTGTTTTCTGCTGGTTGCCGCCCCATCTACCTATTCTCATTTACCGTACTTGCACTCTCAACTGCCTACTGTTGTTCTGTCTGCTGTCTTTGTCAACTGCATTTATTGTTGTTTGTTTATTGTAAAGTGTCCTTGAGCTCTGGAAAGGCGCTATATAAATAAAACTTATTATTATTATTATTATTATTATTATTGTTACACCTGCAGGAAAGTTCTACATTTAGCTTGTGTTCAGCTCAACTGCAGTATTTATTCTGCTTCAACAAAGGACAAAAATAATAATATTCGACTCCCTGAGGTAATAAACAAAATGCTTGTTGTAGCATCAGGTATTTCACAGTCCTTTCAAGTATGTAAGATATCACCATATCTTCAGAAAATACCAAAGTAGTGATAACATATGTGAATACATAATAACGGAAACACAGTAAAATAAACCATATCCATGTCCATACTTTTCATTGTGCTTCATTTGACGTGAATTACATATCGACCAGTCGAACAACAAAAAAACTAACTTGTTCTCATTTGGTAATTGTAACAAACATTTTCCAAAGTTCGACAGTTCCATTATATTACACAAATTACAAAATTTCCATCACATTTAAAGTTAACTACAATGCTTACACACACAGGAAAACCGTTTAACATGATGTGTTATACACACATTAGCACTGAATGCATTTTCAGATAAGTTAACAACACAAAAGAGACCATTAGCGTTTCTATTGTACTGTGGGTTACTCATTAGCAACAGGTCCGCTAGCCTGGCATGGCAGTGTATAGCTGAACATCACTATTACACATATTACGGCAAAACTACTCAACTCTAAACACTGCACATACTCACTAAGAATTCACAACACTCTTATCTCTTATACTGGGATACATGCATGCAGTTTTGAGGAACATTAACCCACCTGTATTGCAGAAACAATGAGACAGAAACTTTAGCTTGCGTTCAGCTCAACTGCAGTATTTATTCTGCAGCGCTTTTGCCTCCTAAAGGGTTGATGGACCCCATTGACTTCCATAGTATTTTTTTTTTCCTACTATCCATCAACTGTTTGGTTACAGACATTTTTCAAAATATCTTCTTTTGTGTTCAACAGAAAAAAGAAATTCATACAGGTTTGAAACAACTTGAGGGTGAGTAAATGATGACAGAATTTTCATTTTTGGGTGAACTATCCCTTTAACTGGGAGGGGTGGCGGATTACTCTCTATTTTTAAAGACACATTCTCATATCACCAAATAGTACAAAATGACTACAGAAGTTTTGAGCTGCAACTTTTTGTATTTTAACTGAATAGTCCACTATTGATTGCCTTCGTATATCGCCCTCCTAAACGCAATGCAGACTTTTTAAACGAGTTTGCAGATTTTTTTGGTTGAATTTGTACCAAAGTATAATAAATTGTTAATTTTAGGAGATTTTAATGTGCATGTGTGTTGCACAACATACTCTTTAGCTAAAGAGTTTATTACTTTGATAAATGCCTTTGATTTAGATCAGCATGTAAATGTTCCTACCCATCAGGGTGGACATACTCTTGATCTTGTGTTTTCATAATATTTTTTTGTATGATCTGGAGATAGTGGACAATGGGTTTTCTGATGATAAATTATGTTATATTTTCTATTCCTACATCATCAAACTCTTTGCAACTTAAAAGGCTAGTCCGTAAATCCCGATTAATTAACTCTGATACTAGTACAGTTTTCTCATCAGCTTTTTGCGATACTATATATGCAAGCTATGGATGCAAACCAGTATAAATTAAGTGCAGAGGAGCTTTTGTGTGAGTTCAGTTTTACATGTTTGAATGTTCTAAACATAGTAGCTCCCGTAAAGACCTTAAAACCTAAGCCAAGAGTTGACCCGTGGATTGATGATAACATGCGCTCCTTGAGGCAGTCCTGCAGAAAAGCAGAGCGTAGATGGAAGAAGGATAAGCTTCATGTCTCTTTTGAAATATTAAGTGATTCATTGTTAAAATACCAAAAGGCCTTGAGAGCAGCAAGATCCAATTATTTTACGAAACTCATTACTAAAAATTACCATAGACCAAGAACTATTTTTACTGTTTTTAATTCTATTATAAATCCACCTGTTTATGAGTATCCTACTGTATCAAGGACTTTGTGTGATGATTTTCTTACATTTTTGGTGAATAAGATCAATGACATTAGATTGGGGATATCTTTGTCCTTCTTTTGATCCTTCTATCTCGACGGCTTATTCGGCGGAGTTTAAGCAATTCGATATGGAGGGATTATTGGGTCAGATTTAAAACTAAAAGTCTAAAACTAAAAGTCTTAAACGAAAACTAAAAGTCTAAATTTGAAACTAAAAGTCTAAGTCGAAAACTAAAAGTCTAAGTTGAAAATGAATTTGGTATTTAGGATTGGGCATTTGGTATTTAGGATAGGGTATTTGGTATTTAGGATTGGACATGTGGTCATTTAGGATTTAGGATTGGGAATTTGGTATTTAGGATTGGGCATTTAATCATTTAGCCATTTAGGATTTAGGATTGGGAATTTGGGGATTTAGGATTGGGCATTTGAGGATTGAGGATTGAGGAGTGTATGCAAATAAGGAGGCGTGGCCCATATACTGGAGGCTGGGTTTGAAATGGCTGGTGCGCAGAGGCACCTTATGGGCAGCAGAGGGAGCTCCCAGTGCTAAGGAGCACTAGACACCAAACAGAGCGAGGTGAGCAGGGCTGGAGCGAGGACTGTACTTTACAATGTGATAACTTCAACTTAATGACAGCGTTGTAACATTTATGTGGACTCACACACAAAGTAACCAGTGAAAGGAGTGCTATCGGTCTGACAACGAGAATAACTAATATTATTATTAATAGTGAGTGCGCGCGCGCGGCCGGGGCTCTCTCTCTCTCTCTCTGCCCTGTCAAGCGCGCCCTTGTTAAACTGACATGCAAATGATAAACTTTCACTATATGATGGTTAAAACTGTGCAATTAATCCGATAATGATAGGAACCACCTGTTTAAGCATAAGTTGTAATAGACAGCACAAAGGTATAGTAATAAAGAAGCTGCTTGTCTCTTGCCACGGCTTTCACAATATCACTGTGTACTGTTAGATCTGCGCGCGCACTCACTATCAACAACCGTTGTCATTGTCAACAAGCTTCCCCGTACTTTTTGACAAGCGTCCTCCTTGACAGGGCGGCCAGAGCTTCTTTGCAGCTCAAGTCGGCGGCGTTGTGAACGTACAGTTACTGTTTCCTAACCTTGTTTTTTCTGATGCGTTGCATATTTTTTACTTGGCTTGGTTGAATTCCAATGTAGAATGCGGCGTAGTATAACACACCGTTGCCATGAAAAACAGAGCGTTGCTATGGACGCGGAACGTACTATTCTTTTTAAATCAATAAACTCCTGTTTAAATCAATATTTTGTGTCAAATTATTTATGTATTTTGTAGGTAGCCATGTAATATTCAAGTTCAGCCTGTCGGGGTTGTTATTCGCTATACATTATCCCTTACATAAAGTACAGTCCTCGCTCCAGCCCTGCTCAGTTTGGTGTCATTACAGTGCTCCTTAGCACTGGGAGCTCCCTCTGCTGTCCATAAAGTGCCTCTGCGCACCAGCCATTTCAAACCCAGCCTCCAGTATATGGGCCACGCCTCCTTATTTGCATACACTCCTCAATCCTCAAATGCCCAATCCTAAATCCCCAAATTCCCAATCCTAAATTCTAAATGGCTAAATGATTAAATGCCCAATCCTAAATACCAAATTCCCAATCCTAAATCCCTAAATGCCCAATCCTAAATCCTAAATGACCAAATGCCCAATCCTAAATACAAAATGCCCTATCCTAAATACCAAATTCATTTTCAACTTAGACTTTTAGTTTTCGACTTAGACTTTTAGTTTCAAATTTAGACTTTTAGTTTTCGTTTAAGACTTTTAGTTTTAGACTTTTAGTTTTAAATCTGACCCAATAATCCCTCCATAATTCGAACCTATTTCTCTCTCCCTTCTGCAAGAAATAGTGGGTCAGTTAAAGCCGTCGGCTCCTCTATGGATGCCATCCCTCCAATTCTCTTGAAGCAAGTTTTTGATGCCGTGGGGCCTTATCTTTTAAACATCATAAATCGATGTCTGGAAACATCCATGGTACCAGAAGCGTTGAAACATGCTATAGTTTTTGCGGCCGTTTTTAAAGAAACCAAACCTGGACTTAAATGTTATGGCCAATTTCAGACGTTTCAAATTTGCCTTTTGTTTCTAAGATTTTAGAGAAGACAGTGTTGCAACAATTGCAGAGTTTCCTGGATGAAAATAAGGTATTTGAGCTTTTTCAATCAGGTTTTAAAAAATATCACTCGACAGAGACTGCACTCCTGAAAATTCTAAATGATGTGTTAATAGCTGTCGATTCTGGGGTTTACCGTACTTGTATTGCTAGATCTGAGTGCGGCTTTTGATACGGTAGATCATTCTATTCTTCTTGCTCGCCTGGAGCAATGGGTTGGTATCAAAGGAGCTGCCCTGGAATGGTTTAATTCTTATCTGTCAAAGAGAAGTTTAGTGTTAATATTGGGAATATTCGTCGGAGGCTGCTGTTCTGTCTTGTGGTGTTCCTCAGGGATCCATTTTAGCCCCCATTCTTTTTACGTTATATATGCTTCCATTAGGGTCTATTTTCAAGAAACATGGGTTGTCGTTCCACTGCTATGCAGATGACACTCAAGTTTATTTACCCCTAAAACCAAATATTGATGGACTGGAAACACTTAGGGCCTGCCTATCTGATGTGAAAGCTTGGTAATCTTTAAATTTTCTCAATTTTAATTAAAATAAATCTGAAATTATAGTTTTTTGGCTCATCTGATTCTTTTAGTCAAATAACCCTAGGTAATTTAACACTTTCGGCAAAGCCTTGGGCAAAGAACTTGGGTGTTGTTTTTGACGATGGTCTGAAATTTGACAAGCAGATAAGTTCAGTGGTCAAATCCTGCTTTTTCCAGCTCTGTCTTTTAGCCAAAGTAAAACCTGTTTTATCTTTTAATAACTCTGAAAGATTAATTCATGCATTTTTAACATCGAGGTTAGACTATTGCAATTCACTGTATTACGGGATCAGCCAAGCAGCTTTATCCCGGTTACAGATTGTACAAAATGCGGCGGCAAGACTTCTGACATGTACTAGAAAACGGGACCATATTACTCCAGTGCTACGTTATTTGCACTGGTTGCCTGTACGATATCGTGTTGATTTTAAAATTCTTCTTTTGATATTTAAATCCTTACAT
Source organism: Leuciscus idus (assembly GCA_021554675.1). Lineage (NCBI taxonomy): Eukaryota > Metazoa > Chordata > Actinopteri > Cypriniformes > Leuciscidae > Leuciscus > Leuciscus idus. Next base: position 11,551,649 of record CM038622.1, read on the forward strand.
GGTTTGGCCCCTCCATACCTTTTGGATCTACTGACAGAACATCTTCCAGTTATGTCTCTCCGGTCATCTAATCGTTGTGTTTTGTTTGTGTGTTTGTATTGCCTCTTGTATTGATGTAAAGCACACTGGTCAACTGGTGTTGTGTTTAGTAGTGCTATAGAAGTAAAATTGACATTGACATTGACGTCCTTCATATGCCACATTATGCGCCCCACCACAATTACAACATTTTGCTTCATCATTACTTCCACATTTTCCATACTCATGTTCTTTCACACAATGTGCACATCTCTTTTTGGCTCTGCATACACTCTGCAATATGTGACCACAAAACCAGTCACATGGGTCAATATTTGGAAATTGAAATTTATACATCAATGGAAAGCTGAATATAAATAATATAAATAAGCTTTCCATTGATGTAAGGTTTGTTAGGATAGGACAATATTTGGCCGAGATACAACTTTTTGAAAATCTGGAATCTGAGAGTGCAAAAAAATCGAAACATTGAGAAAATCGCCTTTAAAGTTGTCCATTTATGTTCGCGATTGTGCTGCATTCATTCACAAAAATAAATGTTTTATATATTTACGATAGGAAATGTACTAAATATCTTCATGGAACATGATGAAGAGATAGAGAGAACTATTGCTCGCTGGTGTTGTTGCTGCTCATGAGGCTACCGGAGAACTGACGGGATCTGTGGGTTACGGGAGATCACATCCCGCATCGGGGTTCTCATTTGATGCATCTTCTCCGATTATAATGCATTGATTTGGACCTTTGTTTATGTTTAGTTGGACTTGCTACTTACACTCACATGCTGACACGCTGACTAACAATTACACTGATCACTTGACATTTCATGTTTCTTACTTTAGTTAAATAAATCGTATTGTTTATGCAGTGGTTGTGTGGCGTCTCCCTTACTTTGTTGCGATCTAAGAATATAAGCGTAACATACCTAGTAACAGAAGGGTTTGCATATGAAGAACCAATCAAATTGTAGGGAAATTATGTAATTTATCATGTCATTTTTGCTCCTATTCTATAAAAACGGTTGTATTCTTTTTGCTGGTGGGATTTTTCTGAGATCCTCCGGCCGTGATTAAAGCATATCCGAAGGCATTGTCTGAAGTCTGTCGGTTATTATTGCTACGCAGCAAGTTAGTTTGTGGAGCAAGTTATGTAGTGAAACACTAGAGATCTTACTTCTATTCCCAAGTGATAGTGTTTGAACGGACCGAGACGTCGTTCGACTCTTTGTGAGACTCTTAGGCGGGGTTAGATTGCGGTCAGGTAACTATAATTCGTAGGCATTTTATGCGGTCAGAATAGCTACACTTAGGCGTCAACCCGCGCGGTCAGAGGTGAACTCAACTGAGTATAATATTTTCAGGTGTTAGGGACACTCGGTTCAACCTCCAAGTCAGGAGTGTAGGGGAAAATCTACCACACAATACATGACCACTTTCAAGGCCCAGAAAGGTAGTAAAGACATCGTTAAAATAGTCCATGTGACTCCAGTGGTTCCCCCTGAATGTTATGAAGCGACGAGAATAGCGTCTCTAAACACAGTGCAACGGGTTCTGGAATGGTGATATATATAAAAAAAATGACTGAACTAATTCTTTAAAGAGTGTTGATGTTACATTAAATAAACCAGTGGGCAACTCTGGCCCTCGAGATCTACTTTAATCAAGATCTTCAGGATTACTAGAAATATACAGGCATTTGAGTTCGATCAGGGTTCTAACAATTGTTCAAAAGAGCAAATCCTATTCGGCTAGACACAAATCATACTCCCGATTAGATCTATTTTTTTTTACCACAGGATCATCTCTCATCCATAGTTTCATATGATATGGGGCCCATTCTTATGTCAGACCACTCACCAGTCTACCTGCGGTTATCCCTCCCCCAGCAGACAAATCAAACCAAACAATGGAGATTTAATGCCTCCCTCCTCACAAACTTTGAGGCTTGTAATAATATTAGAAAATGGTTAGAGCAGTACAGACAGGATAATGCGTTCTCCCCCGTTACTCCGGCAGTGATGTGGGATCCAGCTAAAGCTGTAATTAGGGGCCAGTTGATGTCTTGCGCATCTGCAAAAAAAAAAAAAAACTATTATTAAACAAACAGAACAATTTAAGAAAGAGTTAATCAATTTGGAACAATGCCATAAACGCTCTGGAAAACTTGAGAAAACTAAATGCAGCAAGAACTAATCTCAATCTCATTCAAACAGAACATATCAAAAAACTTCTATTCTTTACCAAACAGCAATATCATGAATATTGTAACAAGCCAAGTAGACTTTTAGCCTATCAACTCAAAAAAAGAACGTGCAGAAAGCATAATAAAGTGTACACGTAATGCGGCAGGCCAGTTGAAATATGATACACAATCAATTAAGTCCTCATTTCTTGATTTTTATACACAGCTTTACGCGTCAGAAAATCCCTCCGCAACAGATATCTACAGATTTTTTGGAAAAAGTATCCCTACCCTCTATCTCAGAGGATGAGAAGGAGCAGTTGAGTGCTCCATTCACCCCAGAGGAGGTGCTAGAAGCAATCAAGTCAATGCCCTCCGGAAAAACTCCAGGTTTAGACGGATATTCTGTAGAATTCTAAAAGGCTTTCTGGGTGCAAATCGAGCCACTTTTCATGGCCATGGTTACTGATTTTTTTGAAAATGGCGTTCTTCCTGACACTATGAAGACAGCAATAATATCTTTAATACACAAGAAAGGACAAGGATGCTGCTGAATGCGCATCATTTCGCCCAATTTCATTACTTCCAGTTGACTTTAAAATATTATCAAAATTAATTGCACGCAGGCTGGAAGACCTGTTGCCCCAGATTATTAATCCTGATCAGTCCGGTTTTGTGAAGGCACGCTATGCGTCTGACACAAGCCCAAATATGTATAAATGGCACCCTCACTGAAAAATTCGATTTGTTTAGAGGCTGCCAGCAGGGGTGCCCCCTATCTCCATTTTTATTTAACTTTGCAATTGAACCACTTGCAGAAGCCACACGGGCTGATGAAGAGATTGCGGATATCAATATCGGGAAAACACAGAACAAAATTTCGCTATATCATAATCCTATACTTAACCAGCCCCGAGCGATCAATCCCAGCAGTATTAGACCTTATCACTAAATTTGGAACAATATCAGGCTATAAAATCAATTTGACAAAATCCAATGCATTATTAATTAACTCGTCAGTTTCTAATAGACTCAGAGCAATCTCACCTTTCACCTGGGCCCAAAGCAGCTTTAAATATCTTGGGGTGAATGTGGCTCTAAAACTAAAGGATCTTTTGTCATGTATTGTCATGTCTTGTTCTTGATCTTTCTCGCTACTCTGTCTCCCTCTGCTGGGGTTTTGGAGTTACTGTTTCTTTCCCTTCTCCCTTCCTCCAGCTGTTCCTCATCTTCTCTACCTCGTTTACTCTCTTCCCACCTGTTCCCTCTCCCCTCTGATTAGGTCCCTATTTCTCTGTCTGTTTCTGCTTCTTTCCTTGTCGGATTCTCACTAGATTATCTCACGCAAGAAGCGATCTACAGTCCTGTTTGTCTTGTCCGAGTCCTGTCCTGTCGGCATCTGCCTGGTGAGCGCGATCTATACCATAGTAATCATCTTGATCTTTGTATTTTGTCCAGTTCATCTGATGCTGAAAGAGATCTAGTAACCACAGCTGTGATCTGAGCCTTATCTACACAGAGAGACCCGCAGCCTGTCTCCGCTATCACGGACATCTCTGTCTGCTGCCAAAAGAGACTCTTTTTGATCTTTTCTGATTTTTCTTTTACAAAGTTTTTGTGCTTTGTTTTATATCGCCCTCTCTGCGGGTTGCCTGTTTTGCCATTATCTCTCAAGAAGAGGATTTGTGTTCTACATTATTGCCACCCTGTGTTGCCATCCTGTGATCTCATTAAAGACTCTATTTTTGTTAATTCGCTATTGGGACCTCTCTTACCTGCATAACATCTTTACCTCATAAATTACATTCCATTGCTTAAAAAGATTAAGGAGGAATTAGAACATTGGAAAATGCTCCCCATCTCATTTCTCGGACAAATTAATGTTTTGCCCCGTTTTAGCTACTTATTTCAGTCACTGCCCTGTTACTTGGATAAAACATTCTTTAAATCTATAAACAAAATGTTAACCTCTTTCATCTGGAAAAATTCGCTACCAAGAATAGCTTTTAAAACTCTAACAAAATCTAGAGAGAAAGGGGGACTGGCATTAGGGTGGATTGCCCTAATGTGGGACACTGCCTAATGTGGGACACCTAAGCTCCAGTGGGTGTGGCTCTTCCCCAAACTAATGAATGTCACTGAAACTATGGGAAAGCCAAAGCTGTAGTGTCATGTGAACAAAATCATATAACCTTTGACCTGTCCAGTCATAAATTAGGGCGGGGCAATCATCAAACAGGAAGTACTTGCTGTGAAAGCTGCAAGAAGGTCAGTGACATACAATTTTGACCAAATTAGTGTTAAGGGTATAAATTAATCATTATCAAAATAATCATGCTGCTTTTTATCTTAACGTGTTTATAAAATGTTTGTTCATTAAAAAATAGTATAGCATAGTATATATTTAAGCTATATATTTGTTTTTTAATACATTTTTCTATTGTCCCACTTTAGGACAGGTAGTGTCCTAATGTGGGACTGTATGATTAGCCTAATGTGGGACAATTGTAAAGCTACATGCCAGTCAAGAATGTGTGGTGAAGCATGGTTTATGCAGCAGTAATGGTTATTTACATGTTCTTAGTGATCTTTTGCAGTATTAAAATACTTTATTACTACAGATATTTAAGGGCAAGGGACATTTATACTGCGGTTTGAGGGACATTTTTACTGCGGTTTGAAGGTTGTGTGTGTGTGTGTGCTGTGTTTGTGTGTGTGTTTTTTCATCTGTTGTTGTTTGATATATTGTAATAGGCCTATGCAACATTTTATATATTTACCTTTAAATAGCCTATAGGCTACTTCACGAGTTCATGACTTATTAACTTCTGCAGGCCATTTGTTATCTGCTGTTTTTTTCATCTGTTGTTGTTTGATATATTGTAATAAGCCTATGCAACATTTTATATATTTACCTTTAAATATAGGCTACTTCACGAGTTCATAATAAATACATTCATAATAATAAGTTAATAATAAATTCATGCATGCAAAACCATAATGTTGTTTTATTTGCTTGATGATACTCAATTGTCCAACGTTCATCTTAAACCTTGGTTTTATGACAGGAACAACATTGCAAATGGTAAAATGACTGAACATAAAAATAAAGAATTAAAGAAATAGACAGAATTACTTATTGAGGACGTTTTACTATTATTCATGAATGAAGGTGCACCAGTTTAGACCTTTTAACATAGACTTTACAGTGTCCCACATTAGGCAAATGACTGTCCCACATTAGGAAGCTGCACATTTTCTCAGACAATTAGGCACTAAAAGCACTGATATCTGTATAATTTATTTTATGAATGTGTTATCTGCATTTTCTCTTTTGATTTGATTAGAAAACCCCCTGAGGATTCCAAAAAGGTATTGGATGTGGATTTAATGTATGGTCTTCACATCGTAATACTCTACAAAAGTCTGAAAAGCAAAAAATGTCCCACATTAGGGCAATCCACCCTACCAGACTTACAGATGTACTATTGGGCCGCCCAGACAAAGGGCCTGATTAGCTGGGTGCAAAGACGTAATAATGCACACTGGATAGACATAGAAGAACTTTGTACTCCTATTTCTATAACCTTGCTACCATTCATTAACAACATAAATGCAATACATCAAATAACAAAAACAGATGTAGTTTACAACACTCTTCGGGCTTGTCAAGATATAAATAAGTTCTGCGGGAATTTTGGCAAAATCTGCAGGCTTTCCCCCTTATCCTTAAACCCAGATCTGCCACCATCTATTGGTGGTTCCTTGTTCGCAAAGTGGAGAGGAAATGGTGTACATCAATTCCAACAATTGTTTGACGGGGATACACTCAAGTCCTTTGCTGTTTTAATGTCAGAATATGAAATCCCGAAACAGGACTTTTATAAATACTTACAGTTTCGCCATCTAATAAACACCCTAAAAGGGGAAAGACGCCTGTCTTTGGGGCTAACAAATCCTGAGGAGATTTTGGTAAAATCAACATCATTAAAAGGAAAAATCTCTGAAATGTATTGTGCTTTGTTGGACCATTACAGCTCTTCCTTGACCTCACTTAGGAATATATGGCAGAAGGATATGGGGCATGCTTTAGATGAAGATCAGTGGGACACGATATGTCAGAATGTTTTTTCCTCACTGTCATGTAATAAAATTATCGAACAAAATTATAAATTCATGCACAGGATGTATCTTACTCCGCTCCGCTTAAGTAAAATGTTTCCTAACTCATCCCCCAGATGTCATCGTTGTACAACGTGTAAAGGGTCAATTATGCATGTTTTTGGGGAATGCAGGAAATTAAAACATTTCTGGAAGGCGGTACATGATCTAACTGTTAAGTTTGTGAAAACCCCGCTGGACATTACACCAACACGTACTCTTTGGTACGGAATTGGACAAGACACTGGACACCACATGCAGGAAAAGGATTATCATAATGTCTATAGCAAAGAAGTGCATCTTGCTCAATTGGAATCAACAAAGACCCCCATCATTTAATCTGTTTAAACAAATCCTAAATGAAACTTTAAGACTGGAACAACGTACATACGCCCTAAAAAATAAGGGAGATGCCTTCCGAAGGATATGGGAACCGCTTATGGACCTCTGACACTACCATGTCATAATGGGGTTTGGCATGTTTACATAACATTCACAAAGGATGAACCGTGATTATATATATATATATATATATATATATATATATATATATATATATTTATTTTTATTATTATTATTATAATTTTTTTTTCTCTGTCTGTTATGTTAATAAAATGTTAAAAATCAATAAAAAGATAATACTAATAAAAAAAAGAGCAAATCCAAATAAGTTAAAATCCACACTTATTTATTTAGTAATTTGTTTATACAGAACATTTGATACAGAATAAAACTGGCATGTTTACTAATTACTGAGACGAGTGATCTAGAACAAGCAACATGATATCATTGTCAAGCTATAGGAAGAACATACACAACAATACACACAACATTTTTTTCAATCTTTTTTTTTTTTTTTTTTTTTTTTTACAGTTTATGGTTATGACAAAAATTGTTTTCACAGGTTTATAAACACAGTACAAATTTTATAACGAAATCAATACATTGGAGGAATGCCCCAATAATGAGTTCCTGATTTTTATATTTATAATGATATAGGCAAGCAATAAGAGTAAAGAGCAAGAGTGCTGTTTTTCCTGGAAAAGCATATTGCAAATCTGATATTGTTATAGAAAAGTTTAATAAACAAGTTAGTATGAAGTAAATTACATTTCAGACACATATTGTCTGTTTTTGCTAAATGAAAATAGTTTTAAATAAAGCCACATGAGAACAGTTGCTCGTCTGAGCAACACGTAATGAAAGAATCTCTGAATGAATGATTTGAATTATCGAGATCTGCACGATTAATCGCTTGAAACCGCACCAGATTTGGCAAAGGCTGCGATTATTTTATGCGGTTTTTCAGTGCAGAATCGGTAGTAAAATTGCTCCATCAGAACGCCAGAGGGCGTCACACACATACACACACATACACACACACACATACACATACACACGCACGCAAGAGGTTCATAAATGCTTCTCATGTTGGGAAAGATGTTTGACGTGTGTTGCTTTTTCAAATGCACGTTATAAGTGACTCAAACTCACAGTGTTTACAGAGCCGTACATCAATGACAAGCTGTGCATAAAAAATAATCGCAGCCTTTGCGATTTCAAAATCGCAATAAGCCAAATCAGTTTGTGCGATTTTATGTAAATTGCTATTAATCGTGCAGCCCTAATTTGAAAGAGGTTCAGTGACTCACTCATTGACAGTGATTTGCCGCCACCTACTGGAGGATCTCCACTGCACTCTGGTGAACAAGGGTACGAACAACGTGCTAAAAACAGAAACGTTTTTTCTTTGTACAGATGACAACGTTATCAAAATGATCCCTGTTCACACGGATCCGTAAAAAAACCCCACTAATAATGCTGTATTACGCATGCCAGACAAGTAGTTGGCGATGTGACTTTGTAAATTAAGACTACGGGACTGCACACAAACACACACACACATTATTTTACATTCTTATCACAAATGTCATAATCTATCATGTTTTTGTCTGATTTCCATTCTAAGGATGTTAATCTTGATAATACTATATTATTACTTTGTCTTCTGGGTAAATTTCATCTTCACAAAGCCAGAAACATTCACTGTAATCCCAATCTTAGAATGTTCTTCTCTGATAAAGTCACTTTTACCAGAGCCCGTCTACGGAGAGCCTTGGCACTTCCTATTAGCCCCATTGTATCGATCTTGGTTGCAGTTCCATTAGAATTCCACTGGAGGTGATCGCGGGCGAGTGCAGACTGAATGAGAGTCTATGGGGCTAGACGGCTAAATGTGTCTCTTTCACCCGATTGCCGTTGAGAAATCTCAGATTTTATTGTAGGTTTTGCAAGTTCAACATGGGTTATAGGTCGAAAGTTGAATGAACGAGTACTTATTTCTTTTCGATTTCTTACAGTTTGAGTTGTTGTTGCCCATAACACGCTAGCATTCTGCTAATGACGTCAGCATTCTGACGTCATTGACATTTTAAAAGACTTTTTAAACCAAATAAGTGACTCTAAAAAATCTAACACCCAGCAATGTGTAATTTCTTTGCATCTCCTTTCGAATACAACATTCAAATTACTAGACAAAAAATTATATCCTGAGAAAAGTGTATTTTGAGGGTTTTTCGCCATAGACCTCCATTCATTCTGCACTCGCCTGCGAGCGCCCCCGCATGGACAGAGACGTGTTACTGCAGCCAGTCCAGAATCCGGAAGTAAGCAGAGAGTGCCAATTCTCTTCCTATTAGACATTCTCTGCTTTTACTTCCTTTAAGAAAATGTCAAAACCTTTGAACACAAATGCTTCGAAAACATATATCATCCTTGAGTCTGTTGTAAGGAACCTTTCATTTAAAAAAGCCTTTAGACTAAACACACAATAGCCTACGCATGTGCATGATGTCACTGTTTTCACAGATTTGATAAGGGTCTCGTTTTCAAAAACTTGCAGTTTGAAACACGTTTTTAAAAGTTTGCGTTTTTCAGGCCCCACAAACGCCACTGTCGTGTAAATGAACACCCAAAACGCATAAAAAGTATTTCGTCAGGTTTGTTTTTGCCTGTAAAAATACCTCAATAGCCTTTGTTTGTATCACAAATACATTCCAATTCCAATTGCAAGAATCACTATGTTCTGTCAAAAAGGCAGTTCTACTGTAAGCTCTATCTATTAAAATGAGCGTTCTCAGGGAATGTTTGTTGTGATTGGTGGTGTTGATGATATTATTTCTATATACTATTTGTATATATTACCCCCCCCCCACACACACACACCAACCCACCCAGCTCCCCCCCCCCCCCCCCCCCCCCCCCCCCCCTTCCTGCATCCCTGCAATTATATTACACATTTGAAGTCTATAAAAGAAGAACCAACTACAGTATTTTCAAACCATATGTTGACAGAAATAACAGTACAAGTCTTTTTAAACTGGTTAATATCAGAAAGTTTCTTCCTCTGCTACGGTAAACTGACTTTGGTCTTCAGTTGAAACTGTGAAATACACACAAAAAACATTTTCAGCATTTAAACGGACATGTCTTATGTTATTATATTCTTTTCACTTTAAAAAAAAAATTTAGACAGAGAGAGAGAGAGAGAGAGAGAGAGAGTGAGTGAGTGAGTGAGTGAGTGAGTGAGTGAGTGAGTGTGTGTCAGACAGAAGTTTTACCTCTCGCTCTGTAACATTTGTAAAGCAGCACGACTGTCGCTAGCAGATACGGAGAAGCGGCCAGAAGAGAACTGAGGATTTTGAGGACAGAAATCTGACCTGAAAAACAGAAACACAAGAACATTATTGAGCAGCAAAAGTTTTGTGAGTGAATATAAAAGCTTTGCAATATTTTTCCTGTCTCATATTATTCCACCACCATTTCCCTTTCAGAGCTCTGTATTAAAGGAATAGTTAAAATTTACTGACCTTCATTTTGTTCAAACCTGTTTGAATTTCTTTCTTGTGTGGAACATAAAATATATTTTGAAGGATTCTTTCTAGAGGTGGGCATAGATTAATTTTTTTAATCTAGATTAATCTAGATTAATTTTGAAATTAATCTAGATTAATCTAGATTAAAATGGCTCATTTGAATTCTGCCGAAGGCATTCAGAATATGTGTGCTACCCAAATAATGACTATAAAAGTAAGTGTTTGAGAACGGGTTTCTCAAGCCAGGTGGCGCATTAGACCAGGGGCTCATCTCCTGTTTCCAAAATGCATCACAAACTGCTTGAGAAAGCTGTTCTACTCATAGACTGTAAAAGGTTACTACTGTTACCGTCCGTAGACAACATTAGGTAGGCCTATGTTATTATCAACTACTATAGGCTATCAATTAGGGATGGGCGATATGGCCTAAAATCTATATTGTGATATACATTGCAGCCTCTTGCGATAACGATATATATTATAATAAAACCATTTCAGAACAGGTTACACAGACCCTGCTAAACAACTGCTAAATGTTTTTTTTTTGTTTTTTTTTGGTTTTTAAAGGGTGTATGTAGTTTTGAGAACATATATTGTGCAAAACTGTAAGTATACAACATAATTTTGCAGATAAATAAAATTTAAGTACGCTAGCTGCAGAGACTTAAGTAGGTCTAATGTTTATTATGGCTTGGAGCTTATGAAACCCCAAATTTAAAATTAGAATATTGTCTAACTGATGTCTTTTCAGTTAAAAAGAAACACAACAACGATTCTTAAAATCGGGCGCAGACAGAGATTATGTGCTACACCACTAAGATATATTGGGAATAATACGCGCGCGCTGGTATTCAGTGATATGTTTCAGGGCCTGAATTTCGTTTTGGAAAATGGGGGGGAAATCCCCCCTTAGGTGATTCTTATGGGGGGGAATTTTTAATTTGAGGGGGGAGTTTAGACTTTTTATTTTTTTTATTACATGTATCTCGCCTAAATGTATGCTCACTCATTGCATTTTTACAATGGGGTAATTTTGTTCTTAAGAATTTACACAACACAAGGAAGCTTGATTCCTCAATATTTGAATTAAATTGAAAAAAGTAGCACAAATAAATACAATAGAATAGAGATCCCAATAAAGAGAAATAAAGAGAAAAGTTTTTGCTTAGGTCTAACACTAGTATTCAGAAATACTACAGAGACTGAATAAAGTAATCAAATGAAAAATAACACTGGGTAGTATTTTAGTCCTGACTAAATTAAATACATAGGCTATTAATCCTGATTACTTAAAATGAAAGCTATGTTTTGTTGTTTTGACAACCAAAATTAATGACAGACAGACACATATGGCTGCTGTCCCTTTAAGAGCTAGTGCACGGATCCTGTGTTCATTATACCGTCACGTGCGATTTATGCTTATTTATAACCGACTGTGTTTAGAGGATACTCACCAAGACCGAAATTGACATCATTTTCGCATGTTTTTGACTGTTAAAGCGATATAATCCACGAAAAATAACTTTTGTTACCCGTGAGCTGTGTGTGAGGCGGCTTTACTCTATGTATGTGTGCAGAGAGAAAAAAAAACATCTCTCAGACAAGAGATGTTTAACATCGCGTGAATGCTTAAACTGGTAAGACTTAAAAAGACGTGCAAATGGTAAACTTTAGTTACTCATGATGCAATGCTGGCCCGATTATGCAAGTGACAATTCCTTCTATCCCGACTCCCGAGACGCGAGAGTGTATTATCGCCTCCTGCAGCGCTTAACGATTGCCTTGTGCTGTTCAACCCATTTTGAGAGACGAGAGATAGAAGACGCGGCACCGCAGAATCACTCAAGCTGTTTGAGAAATTGCGTCTCCCAGACAGTTTTAAAATTTGATTTTATAATCTGTGTGGATTCATTTACTAATACAACCTACATGCTAAAGGGAATCAATGTGGGAATTTCCCGCATTATAAGTGGGAGACCTGCGGGAATGAATAAAATTATGCACAATACCCGCAATCCCGCGCCGAAATTCAAGCCCTGTGTTTCGTTTTGAATTTGAGATGGTAGAACGGATTAGTCGTGTGTTAACCTACCGAACTGTTACCCCACACACTCTGTATATAGTTTGCTGCTGCTCGTCGGACGGCTTAAATCCGAACCAAGTCCAAATAATGGATGTTGCACCGATCTTTTTCACCAGCTTTCACTTTCAGCCGTGTTTACTTAAGATGACGACGAATATGATGCGTTGCAGCCGGGTGTACCTCGCGGCCGCGGGTAGATTGCGTCATCATAGCTTGTGTAGTATAGAGCCATCTCCCAACCCAACTTGGAGAATAGATTAACGGCGATATTTTTTTTATCGCGCGATAAGAGTCTCGCGTTAACGCAGCACGATAACGCCGTTAACGGCCCACCACTAATTCTTTCATTTTCATTGTATGGACAAAAACACAGATACATTTTTCCAAATAACTTGTGTTATGTTCCACAGAAGAAAGTTATTAATTTTAATGTTTCAGGGGTGAGAAAAGAAATTATTCTCCCCAGAACAAAAATGTATGTTTGACACTGACCACATATGAGCACAATCAGATTCATTCCTTCCCATTTTCCCAAAAAAAAAAAAAAAAAAAAAAAAAACGAATTAATAATTGATGAAAAGTTGTGGGATAGGTGTTGATTTCACTAAATCTCAGTATTGTCACGATCACTGGAGTGCCCTTGATAGCCACCAAAGGGCACTCAATCCCAGACCAGTGCCACACTGTCATGGACTTCATTACCCATAATCCTTTGCCCGAACTCATCAGCACTCATTGATTTCAGCTGTGTCTCATTAACCTTGTTCGCTCACCCTTTATAAGCCTGGTCAATTCAGTCATTCATCACTAAGTGTTGCATGTGTCTTAACTGCATTTCTAAAACGTTGTATCCTGGTTTTCCTGATTCTCTGCTTGTTCAGTTGGCTTTTTCTGTTCGCCTCAGCCCTTAACTCGGTTATTGTTTGCTTGTATATGACCTTTGCCTGTTTATGGACTTTAATTGTGGATAAACCTTTAAATAAATAGAAGTGGTGGTAAGATGAAGCCTCATGAAGTGTTGAAGCTTTTCAGCCCAGTGGTTCACTAAAGGGTTCATTTGCTCACACCACCTGGTGGTCAAAGAGTGTAAAACAAGCAGATCCATTACAGATGACCAGCGCTGCGTTCAGCCCTGACAAAAGGTTGCAAAACGTATTTTTAAATGGAAACGGTGGTGCGTTGAACACCCTGATCTGATGACGCAAGAGTTGCAACTACGGCAGCTGAGAAGGCCATTGTGTTCTTTTTGAAGATTTTTCAGAGCCTGATGAAATCGGTATAAATATGTGTTTAATACTGCAAAATACACTCAGTGTTACAGTCACTGCCCTTGATGTCCAGAATAAAAGAGAACATCCCAATCGATTGAAGGGATTTGTGGAAACTGTGGTTCCTAATTATTGTGATCCAACATTTGCCTCGCATTTCAGGATGAAAAGACAAACATGTCTTATATCTTCAACTGTTGCGTATACCGAGCTGCAGGACACATTTGTAACGGACTTTACTTGGACCCATTGTGCGAGCTGTCTCTTTAATAACGTGTGGTTTATATACATGTTGCTGATTATTAGGCTGACATTTTTGACACACCCACTAAACAAGAGAAAACGTATCTCAAACCCCGTTGCACACCGTTTCCAGGAAACATGTCGTTCAACCCGGAAACTGTAGGAAAACCAGTCTGAGCTTGAACAATGTGATCTGTGATCTGTGATCAAGGCCAAACTTATCATTGAGCTTGACTGGACTGCAGCCCATAGACCCTGCCAGTTTATGTTTGTTTGATTTGTACAGTTATATGCCAGTCAGAAATGATTAGCCACATTTCCACTGTCGAGCCAGTACGAGCGAGGGCTATAAACGGGCCAGCCGGGACTAATAGTTTCCGACTGCGATCTTAGAGGCCATAATCAAACTGCATAAACTGATATTTATAATAATTTTACATAGAGCAGACGCGATTCAATCCTTCTTCTGATTAATTTGTGATCATGACTCATTTGTCGCCACCTACTGGTGGGTGTTATTTAATAATTTCATAGTAGCCTATTACAGTTATTTAATTTTTCCAATAATTTTAATATTTCTACATAAAAAAAGTGTTATATTTAAAACATTAATCTCTTAATATAATTTATGCAAAATCCATCTATGGATTTTGTTGATAGTCATTTAATTTGATTGTACCCATACATTGTATTTTTTTCAGATTTAATTTATTCATTGAATTTAAGAATCTAACATAAGAAGAGGACGCAGATATGACAATACATTTTTATAATACTATCTCTGGCTTTATTGCTCAGTGTTATTTCAGGGTTCTGATGATCTCTGAACTGAGAAAGAGCACATCCTGTATTTTGCTAGGCATGTTGCATATTAATTGTTTCATGAAACTCAAGCATAATAATGTTCTAGTTGAGGTCATTTGTAGGAGAGTTTGTCAGCCTCAGTCTAAGTCCTGCCCTGTCTGTGATACACTGTATTTTGTGCCAGTTTGAGGCTTAGAATAAAATAAAATAAAAAATCAATTTCCACATAGACTAATCTATTTGTATGAATATAATATGTATTTCCTGGTGGTGTATAATGATTGTGTAACATAATGTGTAATAAACGTATTGGCTTGAAATAAATGGGGAATCAAATGTGTGTAAATCAATTATTTGGTCATAATACGCATAAGGGGCAATATTACTATTATGAAAGTGGCTGGGTTTAAACCAAGAGTTTATATATCTGTCAACATTTTGTGCCAAGATTGGAACCGCTTCCTGAACCAGTCATCAATGACGTCATTGGTCTAAAGCGATACAAGCCTCGATACGAGCTTCACTGAAAGCTTCCGGGATTTCTCGACACACACTCCGAAGCCTCGGCACAGAACGTAACATCACTAATAAATACTGTGTTTGGATCCTCAACCTTCGTGTCTCCGACCAGTACATGACAAGTATATTTTGCATGTGATTTGATGGTTATGCTTTCGTTTATGTGAAACAATAAACACTGATGTCAATAACTGATTTTGCTCCAGCAGAAATATGAGCCAGAGACTATAATATATAATAGTATATAATAATGGTGTGGCGTTTCTTATTAAATCATCTCACCGTTCAAGACTTCTGTGACTGAGATCCAGCTGTGGAGTGACTGTCCTCTCTCTGTTTTACAGTAGTAGAAACCCTCATGTGACTTTGAGACAGTAGTGATGCTCATCTCTCCTGTCGTCTGATTCTGGATCAGTGATCCGTCTTTATAGAAATCAGCGCTGAGGATCGGGGAGTTTGTAGATCGATGTAAACAGTGTAGAGTCAGAGTCTCTCCCTCAATCACAGGATCAACAGAACTCTCCAGAATCACCTCACCGTCTACAAACACAAGAAATACATCAACAGATGCTAGTGACGATACCGGCTGTATTAATCAGAGCCATACTTCAATTATTAATAAGATCTGGAGGGTCAAAATGTTCACTACCGTTAATCTGAGAAACTGATACTTTTATTCAGCAAGGATGCATTATCAAATGTGACGCATTGATCAAAAAAAGACATTTATAATGTTACAAAATATTTGTATTTCAAATAAATTATGTTCTTCAAACTTTCTATTCATCAAAGAAGAAATAAATGTTTTCCACATAAATATGAAGCAGCACAACTGATTTCAACATTGATAATAATCATAAATGTTTCTTGAGCATCAAATCATCATATTATAATGATTTCTGAAGGATCATGTGACACTGAAGACTGAAGTAATGATGCTGAGAATTCAGCTTTGATCACAGGAATAAATTACATTATATTCACATAGAAAAGGGTTATTATAAAATATAAGGGTTATTATATATACTAATCCAATACTTAATGATAATGTAGTGTATTTTATTTTATTATAGAGTTGAAATCTTGATATTGATGGGTGAAAAATAAATCTGATATTTTAGTTTAATGCATAATCACATGACTGAATTCTCAATTATAATAATTTTCAATCTGAACAGATTGTTATTTATTATGTTTTATAGTTGTAAGTGTGATTGGACTCACCATGTACAGTGATGTTTCGAGGAAGACGTTTCTCTCCAGATTCAGACTCACACCAGTACACTCCAGTGTCAGATGTGCTGAGAGAGTCCATTACACATCCAGATCCTGTTTGTTTTGCACAAGTTTGTGTGTCTTTGTCTGTGTATCTTCTCACTGTCCATCCAGCAGAGTTACTCTGATCCTCACAGCTCAGAGAGAGAGAGTCAGATGAGAAGTGTTGACTTCTGCTGGGATTGATGACCAGAGACACTGAAGCAGAAACTCCTGAAAAGAGGAAAATCTCAATCAAAACTGACAGCACAGAGACTGCAGTGAAACACAGATCCGGATGAGCACAAGCATAAACCCTCACCAGTGATCCACAGTGTCTGTGAGCTTCTGTTGTGTGTGTAATAGGCTGGTCGTCCTCTCTCTGCTCTGCACGTATAAACTCCTGTGTGCTGTAGAGCAGCAGGACTGAGAGTGTAAGATCCTCCAGCTCCTCTGCTGCTGTCTGACAGATGATCATGATCTCTGAACCAGCTGAACGTCCAGCCTTTAGAGGAGCCTGAAACCTCACAGATCAGAGTCACTGATTCTCCTTCAGTCAGCCACGGCTGTGGAGACACTCGCACTGATGCCTGAGCTTCAGCTGAACAAAACATCACGAGTTACAGAGCCGTAGAGAAACTGATGGAGAACTCTTCAAGAGTCAGAGTTCACCTGCGTTACACAAATCATTGAGTTTTTGTCTGCAACAGTTCATACAGAAGAGAATAAGTGCTGAAATATGGAATATACTAGCAATAAACAGATATGAATATAAAAATTGTTCAGTTTTGTTCTAATGAAGAAAGAGAGGGTATGTGAGATTAAATTATGACAATTTTCATGTGAGATAATGTTGAAACTTTTGTGTGAGTGTCAGATAAAATACATCTTAAATCTATTGTTTAAGTAACTGTAAATCATAATCAGGTACAAAACTATGGAGGACCAGGAGTGCCACTTAAAAATAAAATGAAGAATCACTTTAGCAATTTAATATTTCAAACATAAAAATGTATATAAATAAATCACTTTTAAATGGACAAATTAATATACATTTTTTAAGTTGTTTATTTGATTCATGATTTTAAATGTATTTTAATAAAACAATTTAAAAAAAAACATTTTAAATGTATGTATAAATAGACAAATTTAAAATTGTTTATTTAATTCATGTTTTTAAACGTAGATTAATAAAACAATAAAAAGTACGTTAATAAATCATTTTAAATGCACATGTAAAATCGCTTAAAAAAAGCATTTGGCAAACCTTTTCTCTCTCTATTTGCCAAAAGCTTTTCTTTATCCATTTGTCAATCGAGTTAAAAAATGCCATTGGACAGTACACACGTGGGAGCAACCAATCAGCTTCCACCTCTATTTGGAGCGCCAAACCGTCTTCCACTTGTAAATGTAACACGCACTGTCATTGGACAGTTAGAGAAATTATACATCATTACAGCGGGAGTTTGAAGACGGGTTCGAGCGACGCAAAAATGTCAGGTGAATCTGAACATGTTTGGAGAGAGATTGTGGATGATTTGTTAGCTTTAGCTGATTTTCTGCTGTTCTTTTGAACATTCTATTCATCAACGAACCCTGAAAAAAATGGTACACAACTGTTTTCAACATTCATAATAAGACATTTCTGAAGGATCATGTGAAACTGAAGACTGGAGTAATCATTTACATCATGATTACTCTGTACTTCATTACTAAATGTACTTTTTACATTTACAGGAATAAATTGCATTTAAAAAATATATCCAAAGAGAAGTCTAGAAAAAGTCATCCGAAATTGTATGTACACTCTAAAAACTGCTGGGTTGTGTTAACCCAATGTTGGGTCAAATATGGACTAACCCAACATTGGGTTAAAAAATGCAATTTAAAAATGGACAAATTGCATTTTGGACAAAATCAAAAATGGACAAAAATGCAATTTAAAAATGGACAAATTGCATTGGTTACATTAAAAATGTAAACCAACGGCTGGGTTTGTCCATATTTGACCCAACATTGGGTTAACACAACCCAGCATTTTTTAGAGTGTAAAACGTCACTATCCAGGACTAGTTGAAGAGCTTCTAGTAGCGTGTAGCGTGTCTAGTTCCTCACCAGTGTAGCGTGTCATCTTCCAAATGCGCAGGAAAGTGAATGAAAATTATAATGAAACTTAATGATTTTTAAGGCATTGTTCTTCAGGCTCAGAGGGTTAACTCTATTGGCCTGTGACTATGTGCGCCTGGCTACACGTTGTAGGCTAATAGAGATGAGAAACGAAACCCCCCATAACCAACTGAGCAAATAGTATGATGATTTAACATCGTTTGATAATCGACATTGTCAAATCCCCCATACTCCTTGTAAATATGGAGTCATTTGGACAGTGGATGAATAATGGACATGTGTTAGCTGAACCGAGCCTGAAACACACACGAGTAAATGAAAACATCAGCCTTGAAAAGTGTTGTTGAAAGTTGGTAAATAAAGTAATAAAGCTATACATTTTCTCATGAACATTTACTCATGTCTACTATGCTTAGTCACAGTAACGTTAGGTAAAGGCTACATATCTTAATAAGCATCTCTACTGCTGTACGCTAGTATTTTACTCCTGCATCAAATGAAAGACTGTAAAACACTTTTCTTAAACAAATAAGGCATTGTTTGATTTCTCGTAGAATAAGCAACGGTTAATATTTAAATATGAATGAATGCCCATCCTGGTTCTGGAACCCAGGAAAGTTCCCAGAATGTAGTGATGGTGCTTAATGCAGATGCTGTATAGCTGTGTCCACCAAGAGAATAGAAATGTACCGCAAACATTTAGATTTACGAGACATTATTTTACGATATTTGGAACAGAACTCAAATATTTGAACTGAAATTATATTATATCAGGGCTTGAAGATGTCAATCTCTGGTAGCCCTTCGGGCAGACACTCTTCAGATTTTGGTGGCCCGAACTGAATTTTACTAGCCCAAATAAAAAGACAATTTTTAATGTAGAAAATTGGTTAGGAGTAAAAACATCAATCAAAAACTTTTTCAAAACACAAATATCAACAATCGGATATAAAATAATAAAATCAGAATCCTCAATACAAATATGCATCTGGTTCTAACTGAACTGAAATGTGTGTGAACAGTCTGTGTCAGTTTCTGAATCGGAGATATCAACAGAAGAGAAAATGCCACTCGATGTTGAGGGAATAGCGTCTCCATCAGCTTTCTCCTCCTGGGCATCAGTCTCCACTTCTCTGCTCTTCTCTCTCTGGGGTTTTATGTTTCAGGTCTTGAACATATTCCAGAAACATCCAGGAACTAACTGCCTTGTCAGGGCAAAAAGATTCAACCGCTTCCCCATTCAAAAACCAAACCATTTTCATTAGGATCATAGAGAAACATATTTTTTTGAACTTTGACAATTTTAGACTTTTTTTCAAGTTTGTGTATGGTTTATAAAATCTTAAATGGCCTGACTCCTCCTGTATTATGTGACTTTGTTCAATTTCGCTCTGAAAATTATATGAGATCTACCAGATTATCATCCATGAGTAATTGTCTGGTTCCCTTTCGTCGTTCTGCATTTGGACTATCGTCTTTCACAGTGAAAGCTACTAATCAGTGGAATGCCCTTCCAGAGGATATAAAAGGGTGTAAAACTCTTGGTCTTTTTAAATTGAAGTTAAAATCTTTTTTATTTTTTTTATTTTTTTTTTTAACCAACTCTATAAACATTGAAATTGTTGCAGTTTAATTGATTTATTGATTGATTTATTTTCTTTCTTTCTTTCTTTCTTTCTTTCTTTCTTTCTTTCTTTCTTTCTTTCTTTCTTTCTTTCTTTCTTTCTTTCTTTCTTTCTTTCTTTCTTTCTTTCTTTCTTTCTTTCTTTCTTTCTTTCTTTCTTTCCTTATTTTTTGTGGCCCTGATAGTATGTGTGTGTATGTATGTTTCTATTGTATGTGAACACATATGTATTGTCTGTGTAATTGTATGTTAGTGTTGACCTATCTGGGGACTACGGATTCAGCAAACTGTTTGTTTGTTGAGAAAGTGAAATGCTTATTAGATAAGAATGTGTGTGTTGGTGCTGTCTTTTTAAATCTAAAGACTGCATTTGACACTGTTGACCATCAGGTGCTTTTATCTAAACTAACAAATTTTTATTTTTCAGAGGAAGCAATACTTTGGATAAAATCTTATATTTTAAATAGGAAACAATGTGTATGTATTGATGGTATAAAATCTTCTTGCATTGCTTGCCCCAAGGGGGTTCCACAAGGTTCTATTTTAGGACCAATTCTATTTTCACTTTATATCAATGATTTACCTGGAGTATGTAAAGATGTAAGTGTTCAATTGTATGCAGATGATGTAGTAATTTTTACCCATGCTAAGAATTTTGAAAAAGCCTCGACTTCTGCTATGACCAATATACAGGATTGGCTTACCAGGACAGGTTTAGTATTAAAAAAAAAAAAAAAACTGTGTGTCTGATGTTTTCAAAACAGTTAGTAAGTAGAATTGACACATTCAAATGTATTTCTGAGAGGGGAGGAGCTTGAAGTTGTTAAAGAGTTTACATATCTTGGGGTTACTTTGGATTTTACTCTTACTTTTAAAAGTTATGTAAAAAAGTTGTCTAATATTGTAAAATTTTATTTAAAGATTTGTAAGTACATTAGGCCATTCTTGACAGTTCTTGCAAGGTTGTATTTATATTCAATGATTTTTTCACATATACAGGATTGTGTCAATAGTTGGTCATTCACAGGTGACACAACTCTAAAGTTAATAGAAACACTTTATAAGGCGGCGATAAAAGTGTTGGATAAAAAACCCCTCTCATTGCATCACTGTAAAATTCAACAACAACAACAAAAAAACATAATTTATTGAGTTTTGAAGATAAAAAAAAATCACTTTTTTTTTTTTTTTTTTTTGTAGTGTTGTGTGCTGAGTATTTGTTTTTGTGTGTACCTGCCTAGGGACTGCGGACGCAATATTGCTATAATCCGGCTTGTTTACATTGTGTATTTTGTGCAAATGTTCATTAACATGCTTTATCCCTATCAAATAAAAACAAACTGAAACTGAAAATTAGCCTTTGGCTAAATCCGGTACAATGCATGAAATGGAAACATTTATGGTAAAAATTGTACATGGTCCCTTTATATATATATATATATATATATATATATACAAAAATAAATAAATAAATAAATAAATCAAACAAATTTATGGAGAGTTGCATGAGATCAGTGTTTCAGACTAGAGAAGTACGATATGATGTTTTCACTCTGTTCATGCAGGAAAATCCTCTCTCACAGATGGCTGTCGATGGACTTAGTGTCAGCATTCATTTCACCAACATCAAGATATGAGAGAGGTGTTCTGGATTCTCAGTAAAGAGATCTTTGTACAAGCAATCTAGCTTGCAACCCCGGTGCTCTGAAAGCCACATTAAGATCACAATGTTCTCCACTGCGCACGCAATCTCTGTCACTTAGCAACAATAAATGAAGTGAGAACGGCACTGCTGTAGGCTACAAGGGGTGGAAGCACCAGTTGTCTTCCCCAAACGTCAGAACTTGCAGTTGGATGGAGAAATAATGACTCTTTGAAGCTTTGACACTTTTCTCTGATTGTTCCGGTACAAGATTCTAAGCATCAGGAGTTTTGAAAACAGTGTCACCTTGTGGCAGGTCAGATCTATAGCAGCCATAAAGCAGAGCGCACAGCTCCGTTGTTTTAAAGCCTGACAATGCTAAAAGTGTTCATTTACTGATGGAATAATTCACATATTGAAGTGTAGCAATAAATAATAATAATAATAATAAAACCAGACTTTTTTTGGTGCTCTAATTATTTTATGCTGTTTATATAGCAGAATTTATGATGGTCAAGTCACCTTTATTTATGTAGTGCTTTTTACAACACAGATTTGATCAGCTTTACAGTGATAGTGTGTTAGCACATGGATTCAAACATTCTGACACACAAAGTAAAGCATTCATGTGAAAGTGGAGCTTTCAATTTGTATTGATCATGCATTTCTCTTAAAACAGGGACAGAGATTCATGAGAAATTGCGCTGTGGATAAATCAGCATGATCAAAAACTTGCGCGGTCATATTTTTCCTTAAAATAACTGGTCAATAATGTGAATAAAGAGAGGAATTTGATTATACTACTTCAGATGGCCCTTCCTTTTTTTTAGTTCAGTCAATCTTTCTTTTGTAATTTACTGTAAACATCAAAATATAATTATTGTTCACAGTAATATTCTTCTTAATATGTCTCAATCAGTAAAAAAAAAAAAAAAAAAAAAAAAAAAAACTTTAAAAAGTTTTAAAGATTAATTTCGGAGGACTTCCGGTATGGCGTCGAGGCGAGTGGCATTGTAGAACGCGAGCTCCCAGACAAGTCGGTTATACTCCCCTGCTTAATTTAACTTTACGCCGTGTAATTGATGAACAAATATGGAAGGGGAGAAACAACGAAAAGCTAGAGGCAAATCAACCCAAAGACCTGAGAAAAACGAGAGACAAACAAAGGAGAATGATGACGATGACAACGCTGGCGAGAACGAGGCCGCGGATACAATGCAAGTTTGCATCAGCGCTATATATTCTGAAATTAAGGCACTCCGATCTGACGTGAACACAGAATTAAACAACTTTAAAGAGACTTTCTCCAGAGACTGGAAAGCAGACTTGGCAAGCCTGAGTACAGACATCAACCTTAAACTGAACGAAATTGCCAAAGATTTGAAAGATACGGTGAATAGAGTGGAGGAGGCCGAGCACAGGGTGGCGGATTTGGAAGAGTGGAACGCGGAGGCTAGAGATGTGCTTAGCCAAACCCTCGACATCCAACAAAAAATGCAAATAAAACTGACAGATCTTGAAGCAAGATCACGAAGAAACAATATACGCTTGTACGGGATCCCTGAGGAGGTCGGAGATGACAACATACAGGAGGTTGTTGAAAATTTCATCAAGACAGAATTGTCCCTCCCCGATACTGAACTGGGGATACAGCGCTGTCACAGGGCGCTCGGCCCCAAACCACCGCCAAATGCGAATCCCCGATCGGTTGTTTTGTACTTTCTTGAAAATAGAATTAAAGAGCTGGTCCTTCGTTCGGCATGGAAAAAGAGGGAAGTTTACCTTAAAGGGAGGCGAGTGTACTTCGACCAGGATTATCCGGCTGAAACCCAAAAGAAGAGGAAGGCATACGCTCCTATCAGGAAATTACTCAAAGAGAAGGGTCTCCGTTTCCAGACACCACCCCCGCTAAACTTCGGGTATTTTTTGAAGATGGCCCCATTGTTTATAACAGCGCAACGGAGGCGATGGAGGACCTAAAAAAGAAAGGATTGACCACAGCCAACATCAGAGAAGACACCGCCACATCAACTTCAATGGAGAAGCTGAGTAAAATTTCTTGGGAAACAGCGGGCGCGAAACCACGACGCAACCGAGATGACCATCAAGAGAGGGCACGGAAAAGACTCCAGGATTTCCGCCGGGACACAGGAGAAA
Organism: Leuciscus idus; assembly: GCA_021554675.1. Lineage (NCBI taxonomy): Eukaryota > Metazoa > Chordata > Actinopteri > Cypriniformes > Leuciscidae > Leuciscus > Leuciscus idus. The sequence goes on from CM038622.1 coordinate 11,575,626, forward strand.
CTGTTTGACTCTCACTCAGGGTAAATTATCAGTAAAACCGTGACGTCCGAAATCAACTAAAACAGTAGTTTAATATAACAAGGGTAACGTTAAGTTTTATACAAGAATTCTGTTATATCTGTGTATGTTCATGCTCAGAGCCTTGATTTCGGCGGTTTATTATTAGTTGAGTTGACGTTATAGCTTGAAAGACTTGTAAAAATGAATACAGCGTCTATGTCTGGGAGCTGAGGAAAAGACGTGCTCTGATTTATAGAATCAGTTTGCACGGGGAAGGCCCTTCGTTAATCGAAGTTTTTCCTTTCCAAATAGAAGTTTCTTTAAAAGGAACTTTGATTATGGAAGTTGTAGTTTCCTTTGATTGTACATTATTTTATTTTTTCACTTTTTTGTTCTGTGTTATTTGTGTTACAATGTTAAGGTCACTTGGGATTTTTTATATGATAGTACATCAGAAGATAAATGTCACAACAGGAATATAGAACTATTACGCTTAACGTTAATGGGTTGCAAAATCCTATCAAACGAAGTAAACTTATAGCTAAGATGAAAAGAGAGAACCAGCATATTATTTTTTGGCAGGAGACTCATCTAGTACAAACTGAACATGAAAAACTGAGAAAGTTAGGATTTAGAAACACTTTTTATTCATCGTACACTAAAGGAAATGCAAGAGGTGTTGCAATACTGATATCGAATAAGGTGACTTTCCAGCTCTCCAGCCAAATAGCTGATAAAGAAGGTCGTTATATTCTGGTGAAAGGAATCCTTGATTCAAAAGAAGTAACATTACTTAATGTTTACAGACCACCTGGAAAAGATAAATTACTAATTATGAAAATATTTGAGCTAATAACTTCAGAAGTATCAGGCACACTTATATGTGGAGGGGACTGGAATGTACAGCTGAATCCTACTCTAGACTCTTCAAATCCAGCAAAAAAGATAAATTCTGAATCTCTTTATGTTAAAAAAATGCTTAAGGAAACTGGCATGATTGACATATGGAGGGAACTCCACCCAAGTGTGAGACAGTTTACATTTTTCTCCCACCCTCATATAGTCTACTCAAGGGTTGATTATTTTTTCATGCTCCAATCGGACAGGCATAGAATTATAGGTTGTGATATAGGAATTAGAGATGTTTCAGATCATGCAGGAGTTTATTTAAGACTCCATTTGGATGTTCAACCCAAGAATACCGTCTGGAGATTGAACACTAGCCTCTTAAATGATCCCCAATGTATAGAGTATATTAAAAAAGAAATTAAAGAGTACATTGAATTTAATAATAATGAGGAAATGTCATCAAGTGTTATATGGGATGCTGCTAAGGCAGTGTTAAGAGGAAAGCTGTTAAAGTGGTCTTCAAGGAAAAAAAAAGAAAAACAGAAGATATTGACTGATTTATCAAACTCACTAAAAACACTGGAACAAAAACATATTGAATTAAATAAACCTCAAATCTTAGAAGAAATAAAAGTAAAAAAACAACAAATAAATAAGATACTTGATAAACAAGTAGAGATCAAACTTAAATATATCAAACAGAAGTATTATGAAAATGGACCCAGAGCTAAAAAAATGTTAGCATGGAGACTCCGTAAACAGCAAACAGAAAGGTCAGTTTTCAAAATTAGAAATCCAGAAACCAATGTAACGTGCTATAAAACAGAAGATATATTAAGATCGTTTGAAATCTACTATAAACAATTATATTCTCAACCAGAAGCAGCGGACCCTTCCATTATTGAACATTTTTTGGAATCTCTAGACTTACCATCAGTAGGACTTACACAAAACAAACTGGTAACACAAGAAATTACAGAAGCTGAAATTGATAAGGCCATATCAAATTTAAAGACAAATAAAGTACCAGGGGGGGACGGGTATCCAGCAGAGTGGTACAAAAAATTTAATGAATTATTAAAACCTATGCTGTTAAAATGTTTTAACCATGTTCTTAAGGGGGGAGAGACGCCAATATCCTGGAAGCAAGCTATCATATCAGTAATACCAAAAGTTGGAAAAGATAAGACGGAATGTGGGTCATATAGACCTATTTCGGTATTGAATATAGATTATAGATTATATGCTTCGATAATTTCAAAAAGACTAGAAAATATAATTCCTGAGTTGATTGATACCGACCAAACAGGATTTGTGAAAAATAGGCAGACACAAGATAATGTGAGACGGGCATTATTTTTGATTGATAGCATAAGCAAAAGTAATTCTAAATCTCTGGTAATTAGCCTCGATGCCGAAAAGGCTTTTGATTCCGTACGATGGGAGTTTTTGTACCTGGTACTGCAACGTTTTGGCTTCAATGAAAAGGTTATAGGATGTCTTAAACCACTATATCATTTACCGACAGCACAGGTTAAAATAAATGGTAGCATTTCTAATTCAATTACACTGGAACGGGGATGTCGCCAGGGATGCCCCTTAAGTCCCACACTTTTTGCACTATTCATAGAGCCACTTGCTCAAGCAATTAGAGAAGATGTAGAAATACCAGGATTCCAATTTAAAGGGAACGAACATAAAGTATGTTTATATGCAGATGATATTCTTATGACGATCTCTGACCCCGACTCCAGTTTACCTAAACTTATGTCATGCCTTGAGCAGTTTGGTTGGTACTCTGGATATAGATTAAATTTAGACAAAACTCAAACCCTCTCTTTTAATTATTCACCACAGGAGAACATACGTAATAAATATAATTTTAAGTGGAAAACTAATATTAAATACTTAGGAGTTATCATACCAAAGAATATGACAAAAATTTACACTATAAATTATGAACCCATAACTAAAGAACTAAAAACAGATTTGGACAGATGGATGCCCTTACCCCTTGGTTTATATAATCGAATCGATAGTATAAGAATGAATGTTTTACCACGATTACTGTTTCTATTCCAATCACTGCCTGTAGAGATTCCGAAAAAACAGTTTAATGACTGGAACCGAATGATCTCTAGATTCATATGGAAAAATCAGAAACCTAGGGTCAGACTTAAAACACTACAATTATCAAAGGAGAGAGGAGGACTGTCTCTTCCCTGTTTGGAAGATTACTACAAAGCGGCACAGCTGAAATATCTAGTTTGTTGGTGTAATAATGAATATGAAGCAAGATGGAAAGAATTAGAATTTAGCCAGCTGGACATTCCCCTTCCCTCCTTATTGGGGGATAAAACAACTAGGGTTAAATACTCTAATGAACTGAGTCATTGGACGATGGTTCCTCTCAATATTTGGTTCAAGGAATGTAAAAAATGTAAGCTCGAGAAACAAGCACGGTTGTTAAGATGGGTGGCCTATGACAATGATTTTAAACCTGCACAGTTAGATTCAAGGTTTAAACAATGGACGATGAAAGGCATTACATCATATTGTACAATCTCAACCAACACAGGTTTAAAGAGCTTCCAACATCTTACTGACACCTATATTTTAGAAAAACAAGATTTCTTTAGATATTTACAGCTTAGGAACCATTATAATAAAAATATTAAAAATAATGATCAAATTGAAATGAATATGATCAATATTTTTATTGATGCGTATAAGAATGGGACTCACAAGAAACTGATATCAAGAATATATTCAAGTATACAATCTTCTAAAAATCACTCTACATTATATGTGAAAGATAAATGGGAGAAGGAAACTAACATAATTTTATCTGATGAAGAGTGGTTAAATATTTGCAAAACACAGTATACCACCACCAGTTCAGGTCATTGGAGAGAATTCTCATGGAAGAATATTATAAGATTCTTTATTACTCCCAAAAGAAAATATTTACAGAATGGTAAACCAGAATCTGCATTCTGTTGGAGACAATGTAATACTTCTATGGCAGATTACTTTCACATATTCTGGAAATGTCCAAAGATTCAACCTTTTTGGTTAGAGATAGTCACTGAAATAAAATTGATACTGGGATTCGAGACGGAGTACAGTTTCAGTACTATATATTTAGGAAATATACCAACTAATCTTAATACTCAAGACAAATACCTACTTAATGTACTATTAGTTGTGAGCAAAAAAACAATAACTAAGAAATGGCTGCACGAGAGTCCTCCAAAAAAAGATGAGTGGATAGTGATTGTAAGTCATATATATGATATGGAACAGCTGACCTCCTCTTTACGATTAAACATGGATAAATTTTACAAGTACTGGTAAAAATGGCTAATGTATAGGAATAGGGATTGAGCATAAAGAGATATTGTGAGTGTAATGCAAAATATTATTTTTATTTTATTTATTCTTTTCTCACTTACATTTAATTGGTAAAACTATATTGAGAGACTCTCCACCCTTTTTTTTTCTTTTTTCTTTTTCTTTTTTTCAGTATGTAAAATACTTGTCCAATGAAAACATTCTGTATTTGTATGTTGTATGATGGGACTTTGAACCTTTTATTGACTTGAAAGGACAATTACAATTATTCTCCGGATATTATTATAAGGGAAGGAGGGGGGAGGAGAGGAAGAAAGGGAGGGAAGAGAGAAGAAAAGAAGAAGAGAAGGAAAAGTTCTTTCTCTCTCCTCTCAATACTCTGAGACTATTGGGAGAGTAACCCCGGATTTGACATTAACAGTTTATGAATAACGTAATTGTATGTTATACCCCTAGTGACCTGTTTGTTCTGTTCTTTTGTGTTCTACTAAAAAACATGTAAAACAATAAAAAAGAAAAGTAAAAAAAAAAAAAAAAAAAAGATTAATTTCGAAGCTGCGTCTTCTTGACGTCACATTTATCGGCCGCATACGTCATAAAGAACGTCTTATTTCAGGACAGTCACCATTATAAAACTGAGCGTTATTGCTAGTGAAGTGTAAATTGTTGTAGTTTCCTCATGGGAATGTAATGGTCAGTTTACTGAGATGAAGAGCCTCATGACGTTTGCGGCAGATAAATGTGACCTCCGGAGGATTCAGCCTTCGAAATGAGACACAGCCGGTGACTCCAGGATTTGATGATCTGTTGAGATTGAGAATGTGTTTGTGTTGTTCAGCATGAGCTCTGAGTGACTGAACTTACTCACAGCTGCCTTTCTGGAGCCCATAACCACCAGTGAGAAAGCTTTAGAGTTCAGGGTATTAAATATTAGCAAAAACGACTAAGCATCACAATTCTGTATGCAGATAAAGAAAAGAAAAGAAAGAAAGGTCAGAAGGCAAGTGGCTGTTTGTATTTTAAACGCTGAAGTTAATCGAGATTTTCAGATTTGAATTCTCCTAAAACACTTCTAAAAATATATCACACACGTGCGGCTGAAATAATCAACAAAAGAGTATTTCTGTTGGAGCTTAAATGTGCACATAATGCAGACTAAACATCTGTTTTCTATATGTAACACATTAACTAAATGAAATGATATTCATATCCAGACTTCATGTTTTCCATTCTGAGCAAAACCGCAGTCTCTTGATTGTATGCGTGTTTGTAGAAGAGGGAGACACCACTATTATCCATTCCTCAAATATACAGGACAAGCCTATATACTGTAGTGATCATGCCCTAATCACGCGAACGGACAGCCAATCAAACCACAGCATTGGTGAGTGACTGTGCGCAGAACTTTTTAGCTTCGTTTTCGCTCTATCATAGAGAGATGGTTCATGTGTTGTTTTTCCCTAATTCCTGCCAGAGTTGTGTGTGTCAATGACTAAACACACGCACACACACACACACACACACACACACACACACACACACACACACACACACACACACACACACACACACACACACACACACACACACACACACACACACACACACACACACACACACTAATGACCACCCATACCAATGTAACCAGTGAACTTGATGGACATTAAAGTCATTTAAATGTGGATCCTATCTCTGTGTTCTTACCGACACACCATAGCGATGACCAAACCTAAAGAAGCAGTCCACCTTCATTACAGTGATCATAGTAGAGAGAGTTTATGAGGACAATGATGTTGAACTCACCCTTCACAGAGAGAGAAACAGCAGAGCTTGATGTTGATGAGTTTGGTCTTCCATCTCTCTGTCCTTTACACCTGTACTGACCCTGATCAGACTCAGTAGCTCCTCTGATAGTGAGAGTGTCTCTGTTTACAGTGTAACGCTCAGACGTCTGTAATATTCCACTGTCTTTATACCACTCATATCTCCAGTTACTGTGATCAGAGTTTATCACACACTTCAGATTGACTGTTTCTCCAGTGAATACAGGACTGTCTGGTGTCACAGTCACTGTAGATGTGGGGAAACCTGAGAAGAAAGACAGAAACACAAACTGACTCAAACATCTCTTTCAGTGCAAAAGTAAAATAATTACATTTTGTAAATGTTTTGAGGATGTTGAAGATCTCAATGATGAAGTTTTATTGCAGCAACAGTGACAAAGTGCATTAAAGCCCCTGCGTTCATCAGAGTCAGAATAAACCCTGAATAATCTCTGCTCAAACATTATATACTGTATTACATTCTTCTTCCAGCTCTACATGTAAATGAAGTTTTGTCTTAAAAGTAAATTGAGGATAACAATGAAAGTGAAAGCCTTCCGTTCCCACATCTCTGATATTGTTTGAGACGGGAACTCCATGTATCCTTCATGTATCTTCTGAACACAGGATTATTCTCGACGTCACACTGCCGTTTCACACTAGAAGTGATAGAGTTTCACTCCGGTGGTGTTTACATATTACTGAGATCAGGAGGAATCGTCTCTATGATAATTAAGCTCTTTTAGGGAAGAAACATATTCTAATACATATCTTGAAGTGGAAGCTGAGTCGGGGCAGACTAACATTTCTCACACTATATAGTTTATAGATGATTTTATCTCATATTTCCTAGTATTAGTTGTGTTTTGCTGTTGTACTGTCATTAGTTTTGTCATGTCAGTTGTTTTGAGGCTCTGGCTCCGTCACGATCTCAGACAAACACCTCTGACTCGCCATAGAAAGCAGAATGAAGCTCCTGAAGGAGAGATGAAGATCTCCAACTACAAGCTCATATGAGGAGATACTGAGTCTGAATCAACTTCATCAGACTATCTGAAGACTTCATGAACTCATTTAACATCATTATCTGTGAGTCACGTCATTCTCTCTGACTTCAGCACAAAACTCATCTTTTCTATTAGTAAATATCTCCTGTAACCATAGCGACAGTGACTAAAGTAAATCTCAAAGATGGAGACGCCAATAACACTGGAAAGTCACAATTTACATGATGTTTTAAAAAATATCCTGATAAAAATGTGCAACACACACACAAGACATCTGAAGACAATCATGACTAAAAGTGAATTGCTTATAAGAACAGATGTGGCTGATACAGAAGATCATAAGTGTTGAAATATGGATTTTAAATGATCATTAAACAGACGTGAATATGAAGACTCACCTGATACAGTCAGTGTAACAGCATCACTGTCTGTGTGTGAGTCTGATCTCTCTCCTCTACAACTGTATTCACCACTGCGATACACACCAGCTGTGAAACTGTAATATGCTGATGTTGGTGTTGTTGTTGTAAATGGATAGTCAGTGTCTCCATCTCTAATCCAGCTGTATCTCCACTGAATGTTTTCTCCTCCCTGTATGTCACATGTGAGAGTGACTCTCTCTCCTCTGAACACAGGCTGATCTGGCTTCACCTTCACTACAGGTTTTCCTGTATTAATACACATATGAGTAAATATTGATTAAAACAGCATCACAGTCTCATGATCAATGTTAGTGTTTATGAACTCAAAACCTCCTTATGAGAAAAACACTGTATTAAAAATGAAAGATCTAGTTAGTTGGAAGTTTGTATTGATTACATCAAAATAGTGTGTAATTATTGATAGACTATATACTGATAAACTTTGTATAAACTGAAAGACTGGGTAAAGTGTGTCATACATGTAAACTGAGTCTATAATACATGCATGTTATTTTCTATTTGGGAGAAGGGAGGAGGGAGGAGGGAGGAGGGAGGAGGGAGGGAGGGAGGAGGGAGGAGGGAGAGGGAGGGAGAGGAGGGAGGAGGGAGGAGGGAGGAGGGAGAGGGAGGGAGAGGAGGGAGGAGGGAGGAGGGAGGAGGGAGGAGGGAGGGAGGAGGGAGGAGGGAGGAGGGAGAGGGAGGGAGGAGGGAGGAGGGAGGAGGGAGGAGGGAGAGGGAGGAGGGAGAGGGAGGGAGGAGGGAGGAGGGAGGAGGGAGGAGGGAGAGATAAGGAAGGAGAAAAGTTTAGACAAGATAATGTCCTGTGATCTTTCTTTGTGATCTTGTGTCCAAAGTGCGTTTTATTGCTTTATGGTGTGTTTTATCTCAGCTTTTGTCTTAGCAGGAAAATCAGTTCTTATAGACTGATGAATATAACTTGCATTTAAGACCAAATTAGACTTTTTTGTATATTATCCTCCACCAACGAAAACATTACACAATAAAATCATTTATTTTTTCGACTTTAAGTAATTGTATTAAATATTGCACCAACTTATTCAAGCAAACAAAGATAACAAGTAAACTCCCAAATTTAAGTTCACTCAACTTTAAACTTATAACTATAAATCTGTATTCTTAAGTTATTTAAGAAACTACCTAAAGTTTATAACAATTATCCAACAGATCTACATGGTTGCCTAAAATATTATAGAGCTATATTATAAGAGTTTAGTTTTAATAACATTACTGAACACAAACCATAACAATAACACTGACATTATAACATTTGCATAAGATATTGAACTCTCTGCCTGAGACACGAGTACATGTGAAAGAATATGAGCAAGTGTATGAATGAGAGAGTGTGAAATCCTCCACTAAACAACAACACTGAACAAACACTGAACGTTTATCATTACAGATTATATAACAGTGTGTTGAGTCTGAACACACACAGAACACACTTCACCACCAATTCCCATGATCTGCTCAGTTCAGTCATGAAGAAGATGATGTCACTTTAAGGCTGAATACACGGATCATGCGTTTTGTGTTTGCGTTCGCTTAAGACATAACCGACTATGTAAGACTATGTTTTTTGACATAATTTTGAGTGAATTTGTCCACTGAAGCGCAGGTAGGCATGAAAGAGAGCTCAACTTCACACGCTGTCTGAGAGAAGTGTCTTTCAGGGCCGCGCTTCAGATGTTAAACTTCACACACAGCACACGAGTTACCAATTCCCTTTCGCTTGTTCCACTTCCTTGAATATTTACACTGGAGAGGCTGAAACTTTCATGATGATGAAGCACTGACCCGTCAACTGTACAGAGCGTCAATCATGTTTGTTCACGTTCATGTTGTCTCAACACTGCATTTGTTAGAAATTGTTTCTGGCCAAATAGTGACTGACAGCGTTTCATACACTCGCCGATTTTTACTGGCATTTGGCTCATGGTGAGTGTTCATTATAGGCCCTGTTTACTGTATGTAATAATAAAGTAGTTCAGTCTGAACAGTGTCTCGATTATATATACTGTATCTTAGTAGAGAGAGTTTAAAAGGACAATGATGTTGAACTCACCCTTCACAGAGAGAGAAAGAGATCTGAATGTTGATGATTTTGGTCTTCCATCTCTCTGTCCTTTACACCAGTACTGACCCTGATCAGACTCAGTAGCTCCTCTGATAGTGAGAGTGTCTCTGTTTACAGTGTAACGCTCAGACGTCTGTAATATTACACTGTCTTTATACCACTCATATCTCCAGTTACTGTGATCAGAGTTTATCACACACTTCAGATTGACTGTTTCTCCAGTGAATACAGGACTGTCTGGTGTCACAGTCACTGTAGATGTGGGGAAATCTGAGAAGAAAGACAGAAACACAAACTGACTCAAACATCTCTTTCAGTGCAAAAGTAAAAGAATTACATTTTGTAAATGTTTTGAGGATGTTGAAGATCTCAATGATGAAGTTTTGTTACAGAAACAGTGACAAAGTGCATTAAAGCCCCTGCGTTCATCAGAGTCAGAATAAACCCTGAATAATCTCTGCTCAAACATTATATACTGTATTACATTCTTCTTCCAGCTCTACATGTAAATGAAGTTTTGTCTTAAAAGTAAATTGAGGAAAACAATGAAAGTGAAAGCCTTCCGTTCCCACATCTCTGATATTGTTTGAGACGGGAACTCCATGTATCCTTCATGTATCTTCTGAACACAGGATTATTCTCGACGTCCCGCTGCCGTTTCACACTAGAAGTGATAGAGTTTCACTCCGGTGGTGTTTACATATTACTGAGATCAGGAGGAATCGTCTCTATGATAATTAAGCTCTTTTAGGGAAGAAACATATTCTAATACATATCTTGAAGTGGAAGCTGAGTCGGGGCAGACTAACATTTCTCACACTATATAGTTTATAGATGATTTTATCTCATATTTCCTAGTATTAGTTGTGTTTTGCTGTTGTACTGTCATTAGTTTTGTCATGTCAGTTGTTTTGAGGCTCTGGCTCCGTCACGATCTCAGACAAACACCTCTGACTCGCCATAGAAAGCAGAATGAAGCTCCTGAAGGAGAGATGAAGATCTCCAACTACAAGCTCATATGAGGAGATACTGAGTCTGAATCAACTTCATCAGACTATCTGAAGACTTCATGAACTCATTTAACATCATTATCTGTGAGTCACGTCATTCTCTCTGACTTCAGCACAAAACTCATCTTTTCTATTAGTAAATATCTCCTGTAACCATAGCGACAGTGACTAAAGTAAATCTCAAAGATGGAGACGCCAATAACACTGGAAAGTCACAATTTACATGATGTTTTAAAAAATATCCTGATAAAAATGTGCAACACACACAAGACATCTGAAGACAATCATGACTAAAAGTGAATTGCTTATAAGAACAGATGTGGCTGATACAGAAGATCATAAGTGTTGAAATATGGATTTTAAATGATCATTAAACAGACGTGAATATGAAGACTCACCTGATACAGTCAGTCTAACAGCATCACTGAAGTCTGTGTGTGAGCCTGATCTCTCTCCTCTACAACTGTATTTACTGACAGACACACGATCAGCTGTGAAACTGTAATATGCTGTTGATGATGTTGTAAATGGATAGAAAGTGTTTCCATCTCTAAACCAGCTGTATCTCCACTGAATGTCTCCTCCTCCCTGTATGTCACATGTGAGAGTGACTGTCTCTCCTCTGAACACAGGCTGATCTGGCTTCACCGTCACTACAGGTTTTCCTGTATTAATACACATATGAGTAAATATTGATTAAAACAGCATCACAGTCTCATGATCAATGTTAGTGTTTATGAACTCAAAACCTCCTTATGAAACAAACACTGTATTAAAAATGAAAGATCAAGTTTGCTGGAGGTTTGTATTGATTACATCAAAATAGTGTGTAATTATTGATAGACTATATACTGATAAACTTTGTATAAACTGAAAGACTGGGTAAAGTGTGTCATACATGTAAACTGAGTCTATAATACATGTATGTTATTTTCTATTTGCGCGTCACAGAATTGCAGCTTGTACAACATTTACAAATCTTACATAATTTAAGAGTGTAAAAATATTGCAGTCTTAAACATGCAAAGTGATGAGGTCATGTGACAATGTAGCATATACAGTTAAATATTAAACTGTTGTACTATAAAACATGCTGGGTTGAAAACAACCCAATTTGGCAGATTGGGTTCAATGTTTTTTAACCTAAATTTTGGAGTAAAATTACTACATTTCTGGATTAACTGAGAATAAAGGCAAATTATAGTCAAAAGTAAGTGTGCATGAGAGAAGAAAAGCAGGAAAAAAAGGACATATCATCAGATACGCAGTTTACAGCAGGGGTGGGCAAACTACGGCCCGTTAGGCTGTTTAATCCGTCCCGTCGAGTATTTAAAAAATTGTCTTAAGATCGCATTAATTTTGCCTTTTTCTTGCAATACTTATATATATATATATATATAGTACCAGTCAAAAGTTTGGAAACGTTACTATTTTTTATGTTTTTGAAAGAAGTCTATTATGCTCATCAAGCCTGCAGTTAAAAAAAAAATACAATAAAAAAATAAAACTAATATTATGAAATATTATTACAATTTAAAATAATGGTTCTCTTTTTTAATATACTTTAAAATGTAATTTATTTTTGTGATGCAAAGCTGAATTTTCATCAGCAAGTACTCCAGCCTTTGGTGTCTTATGATCCTTCAGAAATCATTCTAATATGCTGATTTATGATCAATGTTGGAAACAGTTGTGCTGCTTAATATTTTTTTTATAACCTGAGATACTTTTTTCAGGATTATTTGATGAATAAAAAGTTAAAAAGAACTGTATTTATTTAGAATAGAAATCTTTTGTAACAATATACACTACCGTTCAAAAGTTCAGGAACAATAACTATTTTTTTTTTTAAGAAATTAGTACTTTAATTCAACAAGGATGCGTTAAATTGATAAAAGGTGATGGTAACGATTTATATTGTTAGAAATGTTTTTATTTTGAATAAATGCTGTTTTAATGAATAAATGCTGTTAACGTTTTACTCATCAATGAATCCTGAAAAAAGTATTCCAAAAAAATATATTAAACAGCACAACTGTTTCCATCATTGATAATAACTGAGTATCAAATCATCATATTAGAATGATTTCTGAAGGATCATAAGACACCAAAGACTGAAGTACTTGCTGATGAAAATTCAGCTTTGCGTCACAAAAATAAATTACATTTTAAAATATATTAAAAAAGAGAACCATTATTTTCAATTGTAATAATATTTCATAATATTACTGTTTTTTTTTTTTTTGTTTTTTTTTTTAAACTGCAGGCTTGATGAGCATAAGAGACTTCTTTCAAAAACATAAAAAATAGTAATGTTTCCAAACTTTCTATATATATATATATATTGCGTTGCATATATTTGACAATCGGAATATCAGATATTTCATGCCATAGCTAACAAATGTAAAAAAGGAAAAATGACATAAAAGCAGATCATCATTCATTCAGCGCTGTTGTGGCTGCGGTGTGTCACGTAACAAGCAATGACGCGTCACCATGGAAACCAAACAGACAGCGACTTTATACTTCTGCGTCGAGTGTACGCCGTAGTGTACGTCGTAGGATACGCACGTAGGCGACGCCGTCATGAGCATTTATACTTCTGCGAATGTCTGTGTTGCTCTGCAGTTACACCGCCGAAACGCTAGTTGGCGCGGGTGGGTTTTAATGTTCCACTGTGTTTACATTCCTCGCGGCTGTTTTGAGTTTAGGTTTCTACGAGCAATGGCGACTGAAGGAGTCATACAGAAGGCTGTATTTCCGCACTTCTTCAAGCAATCTCTCGTCACTTGGTCTATTTCCATGGCTCTTCACTGATCTTCGGAATTTAAAAATGGCGGGCGGGCGGTGCAGAGTGCAGAAGATCATTCCGGAAATGCGTAGGAGGAAACGCGATGCTATCCAGCCGACCAATCACAGATCTTGCGGTCCGCGTCGCCGCGACGCGTAGTTACATTTTTGAGGAGGTGCGCGTCAGGGTACGGCGAAGGGTACGACGTATGGTACACGTCAATGCGTATGCTACGCTGTACCTTCTACGCGCACCCGACGCAGAAGTATAAATTGGCCTTAAGCGCATAGACTTGTTGCACGTTAATGTTTTTTTCCTTTTTTGGAAACTCACAGAAAAAAAAAAAAAGTTTGGTAACCGCTTGCACACCTGTTTAGTTTTTCCTTTGGTTTGTCTGGTATTTAGTTTCTTTGCTCCTCTGGATTTGTGGATGTATCCTGACTGATTCCGTTTACCGACCTTTATCGCCCGGCTTTGTTTTTTTTGTTTTTTTTCATTAGGTCACCTGATGGAGTTTTAGGACACCATTAGGTCACTTGATGGAGTTTTTCGGTTCCTTGCCACTGTTGCCTTTGGCTTGCTCAGTTGGGGATATTTTGGGGATATTTAATTTAATTTTATCAATCAATAAATTCCTCTTGAAACAAACTTTGTTGTATTATTTTAATTTAATACTGTGAAGCTGCTTTGATACAATCTGTATTGTGAAAAGCGCTATACAAATAAACTTGACTTGACTTGAAACTTGACTTTCGACCGCGCTCCCCTGTCTGCCATGTACAGAACCCGGTTTTGATCATGAAATGTTCTGATCTGCTTTTGCTTTATATGTTTTATTTTATTATACTTAAAATGAATTTGTATATGCATTTATTTCGTTTTTTTTCCACAAATGTATGACTTTTGGAAGTGCAAATTGATTGCTATATGCAGTTTTAATAAAGTTGAATTAACGTTTTAACATTTTTACTCTTCTAAGTGTACACTTGCAGGTGTTTTGTTTCTAATTTACTGTTAGGCCCATTAAATAATAATAAGGATAAACAATATTTAAAAAGTATAGGCTATAATTATTTAACATCTGACTAATTAAAAATTAACCTCAAAACATAACATGCTAAATGGGGGATATCTAGCATAAAAAAATGTATTGTCAGAATGTCGTCTCTCAGTTGTTGAATTTCGCGCAGACGTTGCCACAACGTATGTGTTTGCTCAGCCCGATCTCATGAAAGTGCGAATACCACGAACTGTATTTGTAGTGCTTATGATACGCAGTTTTCGCGTGCATACATACAGTCGGCATCTAGTCATAGTTGGGGGCGTGGCGAGGGTGGAGTCGGCGTGGGGGAAAACACTGCGAACATCGTGTGTATTTGAATGACACAAATGTGGTATTGCGAGTCATTGACGCCTGCCGACCAGCAACGGTACATTATAAAATTAACTGCAATAGGTTATGATAGCCCTTATTTAATTAAAAACTGGGTCAATGACCCAACCAAATGGCCGGAGGTGTCGTTTCAAGACATATTTTGTTATCTGGTTGAATCTCCAAGACATCGCGGCAGCGGTAACATTAGCCTATAACTCAATCAACTTATGTTGCATACTATAACTCCATAAAACCTTGTCACTTACCAATTGTATGTATGCTTCACTCCAAACTATTAATCCTTTTGTAAAACGGTCAGTAGTACGAAGTTGCTGAGGGACTGTGCTGACAGTTATCCCTAAAGTCCTCTAGTAACTCGCAGACTGCAGTCTACTCCATAGGTTCACGGCTCGCGTCATGAGCCTTCAGCTGATAACACTAATGTGAATGAGACATCCCTTATGAAAAACAACTGTAGGAATCTTGTAGTATTTTGGGACAAAATATTATAGTAATCCTATAGGAATACTATAGTATTTTGGGACATAGGCCTACTATAGAAGTACTATAGAGGTATTACAGAACATCACGTAAGTATTATACACTACTATAGAAATCTTATAGGATTACTATAGTTCTTTTTCGTAAGGGATGTAGACAAAACTAGCCACCACTGAACGCCCACCACACACGCACACGCACACGCACGCACGCACGCACATTTTTCGGCCGCATACGTCATAAAGAACGTCTTATTTCAGGACAGTCACCATTATAAAACTGAGCGTTATTGCTAGTGAAGTGTAAATTGTTGTAGTTTCCTCATGGGAATGTAATGGTCAGTTTACTGAGATGAAGAGCCTCATGACGTTTGCGGCAGATAAATGTGACCTCCGGAGGATTCAGCCTTCGAAATGAGACACAGCCGGTGACTCCAGGATTTGATGATCTGTTGAGATTGAGAATGTGTTTGTGTTGTTCACCATGAGCTCTGAGTGACTGAACTTACTCACAGCGGCCTTTCTGGAGCCCATAACCACCAGTGAGAAAGGTCTATATTAAACACCAGTATTGTGTCGGCCCGATACTGCGCTCTCATATTCATACTCATAAAAATGCTCCAATACCAACAACTGATACTATGCAGTGTGTGTACAGTGTGTAGAGTGTGTACAGTGTGTAGAGTGTTTGTGTCCAGACAGAGAAACTGACAACAGAGAGTATAATGGAGATACAAAAGCTGGTTAAAAAAAGAAAGAAAAAAAGATACAACAGAAAGTCGTCTGAAGTAAATGTCTAATCACTGGAATATTAAACAAAATATATAACGCCTATATTGCTGTTACGAGACACACAAGCTTGTCGAGCGCATCCCTTTCTCACAGACATCAGTGGAAAGATTGTAGTGAACGTTTTTAGGAGGACAATGATGTTGAACTCACCCTTCACAGAGAGAGAAACAGCAGATCTTGATGTTGATGAGTTTGGTCTTATTCCATCTCTCTGTCCTTTACACCAGTACTGACCCTGATCAGACTCAGTAGCTCCTCTGATAGTGAGAGTGTCTCTGTTTACAGTGTAACGCTCAGACGTCTGTAATATTACACTGTCTTTATACCACTCATATCTCCAGGATTCTGACCAGTAATGTGGACCATGTGTCTGGTCAGTTCTCCTGATCCAGTCAGGGTAAGTCTCTATCTCACACTTCAGATTGACTGTTTCTCCAGTGAATACAGGACTGTCTGGTGTCACAGTCACTGTAGATGTGGGTAAACCTGAGAAGAAAGACAAATATGTCAATATTTTATGTCAACTAAATAGTTTCATTCAAATTCCGCTGAGAACTTTTTGAACTTAAAGATTCTCTATAAACTCAGTTCATTTCTACTAGTAAATGCAGTGATTATTAAACCTGTTCCTTTGTGTTTTGAGTGATTTCTGTCGAACATCTGTAGTTTATTTTCCTCTGTAAAACTCAGTAAAATGATCCTGTATTTCTGCTGTGAAATAACTGGACAGTCTGAACTTTCTGTCTCTGTTTCTGGTCACAATGTTCAGAGTTTTGACAGTGACAGTCTTTTACTTTTCTTCTGCAGAACATCAGTGATCAGAGATGACTGTAAACTGTCAGTAAACAGAGGCTGTGTGTTTTATTTCTAAACTGTGTCTCTGGACAGGATGATGGAGACTAAAATACTCTCTTAGTCAGGATTTCTGTCATATAGAGTAATTGGACTTATTTTATGACACATTTATGGTGCTTTTGTGTCCTTTTTAAACTCTAAAAGTTCACCATCTCATTATTATAGCGATCAGCACATTATAAATATATAAAAAAAATCTAAAGAAGAAAAATGTACAGATTTGGAACGACATGAGGAAGATAAAATTTTGACAGTATTATTATTTTCAGGTGAGATAATGAAAGTTGATCAACTGTCTATCAAACATTAGAATTAAGATTAATTTCATCCAACACTCAAAGTTTCAACATTCATAATCAGAGACAGAACGACGACAGGATCATCTGAAAATCAAAGCAAAGCTGCATTTGTATAAAAAACTTCAGTAAGTGCACAGAAAGATATCTATGGAAATATGTACAAATATTTTTAAATTAAAGTGTATAATGGCCAATAACAGCACTTTTTTCTTAGCTGTTTCTCAGGTCTGTGTTCACATGCGTCAGACAGAAGTCTTTATCTGTTATTAGATCACACTTCAAGTAAAATACTTCAGCTTTAACATGTATTTTCAGATCTCTGCATTCAGTTTCATTCAGTTTTGCTCCTTCAAGTAGTTTGAACACAAAAAATGTAACATTTAAACCCTAAAAAGAGAGATGAACTGTAACGCTCAGTCAGTCTGAAGCACAGCATTTGTGCAAAGATTCACAGATAAAATAATAAAATACAAAAATATGTTTTTGGAAGTATTTTAGCTGCTGGTTCATATCATGTGTAATGAGCGCAGTGTTTTTATGATGGCGTTTAAATACTTTAATTATAACAATAGGTTTTGTAGAGGAATGTAGAGTTTTAAGAGCTCTACATTAAGTTCTGTCTTGCTCAATCTGTTTTAAACACAAGAACACGTCATCTGTGAGAGAATTAAACAGAATTAACCCTTCAAAAGAGGAGTGAGAACCGCATTATTAGTGTGAACGTAACATCTCAGTCAAAGACTCTCGATTGTATTTGTGATCATAAATAGGAGAGAGAGTTTAAGAGGACAATGATGTTGAACTCACCCTTCACAGAGAGAGAAACAGCAGATCTTGATGTTGATGAGTTTGGTCTTCTATTTCTCTGTCCTTTACACCAGTACTGACCCTGATCAGACTCAGTAGCTCCTCTGATAGTGAGAGTGTCTCTGTTTACAGTGTAACGCTCAGACATCTGTAATATTACACTGTCTTTATACCACTCATATCTCCAGTTACTGTAAGAGTTTATCTCACACTTCAGATTGACTGTTTCTCCAGTGAATACAGGATTGTCTGGTGTCACAGTCACTGTAGATGTGGGTAAACCTGAGAAGAAAGACAGAAACACAAACTGACTAAAACAGCTCTTTCAGGGCAATGTAAAAGAATTACATTTTGTAAATGTTTTCAGGACGTTGGAAATCTCAATTATAAAGTTTTATATATTATAGGCTAATATTTTTGAATTAAACATGCAATGTGACGAGATCATGTGATAATTTTAAATAATATATTGTTGTATAATGTGTTCTTATGCACATTGGTGATAGTAGATAGTGTAACTGTCAAAGGACATGTTTTTGTTGAGATGTGTATTTATGTTTTTGTTATATGTGTTATTGCCTTTGGCTTGCTCAGTTGGGGATATTTTGGGGATATTTAATTTAATTTTATCAATCAATAAATTCCTCTTGAAACAAATTTTGTTGTATTATTTTAATTTAATAGCCTACTGTGAAGCTGCTTTGATACAATCTGTATTGTGAAAAGCGCTATACAAATAAACTTGACTTGACTTGACTTAATTAATTAATGTCAATTTGAGTTCATTCAATTTAAAACAATTGTGATATTCAGAAGCCGATGTTTATAATGTATGCCCTTTGAGGTGTTTAAAGTTAGGGGTTCTTTAAGATTTACGTAGAAAACGTGATGTGTCACATGACCCGGTTCAGTTTGGAGCGGGTCTGCGTCATTTTTGGGTCAGAACGAATATGGATGCAGAGAAACGACATGTAGACTGAGAAGGAATTGCGTGATCTGCATGGTTTGAAAGGCGCACACGGTCATTTGCCTTTATATATTTCATAATGTTTATAGTGTTGTTTTATATTACTTTACGTGTAATGTGATGTGCTAGTCATGATGTTGATTGTATTTGTCGTATTTCTGTTGAAACATTCACGTGCATTTCATCGGACATTGGCTCGAGAGACTTGTGAAGGACTGAGAAATGCATATTTTGAGTATAATGTTTTTATTTCTTGTAGTTTTCACGGTGTATACGGTGTCTACTGAAGAGAGAGAGATGCAAAATAAACTACAAAGACATCTGTATGAAGCGTGGCCTTTATTTCATCAGATCAATGCAGCTATAGACAGAATATACAAAGCTGACAGGAATTCTGAGGAGGACCCAGATGAAGAATATGCAAGGGGTGTTATTTATTGACAACAAGTAACTGCACAAGATAGGTGAGGTAGGAATACAGTCCAAACAATAGGGCAGGGCACACAACTGGAGAACAGGTAGGTTGAAGATGAGACAGCAAAGACGTGACAGCCAAAGATGGAGACAAGGCAGCGGCTCAGGGAATCAGAGGCATGACAGTTGGTGATGAGACTAGATGTTGCACCAGACTCTGCCAGACCAGGAGAGTCAACGCCAGGGTGCGGGGCAGGAACCAACACCAGACAAGACTGAACAGGCCAAGACAACAAGTAATAAAAGCAAAATAAAACTGATAATGAGACTAGAGAAAAATAAAGAAACTAAATTCTGTAATAACAGGATCTAGCAAAATAAACAAAAGATCTAGAGATAAATAACTAAAACTTGCGAAAAGAAATAAAACAAGACAGCAACCTTGCAGAGAACTATAGAAAATAAATAAAATAAAATAAAACAAGCGGGAAACCAAAAATAAACTTGGAAGAACTAGATCGAGATAAAGACCTGAACTTGACTAGACTTTAGTAATGTTACATGTGAAACTGAAGCTTCAAAGCACGTATTGAGTTTCCAGCGCAGTTTCTCACGAAGCTCCCTGCCGGAGCGCGTACTGTTCTCAGAGAAACACGTGATCAACGAAAGACAAAACCTCACTTTCTTTCCAGTCTCGTGAATGCTTCTCTTTGCGTGTCGGGATGTTTGAACCCAGACCACTACTCTACAGGTTTTTGGAAGTTTAAGTCCATTTACTCATTTCTTTTTTTATAAATATGTCTATAGCCTATGTGACATGATCAAATATTCTGACATATAAACAGCATAGAAACCATACAATAATTAGACCACCATTTACTTGCATCAAGCAACTCTGTTGGTATTTTTATAATTAGGATTAATTGTTACATTTAATTTATCCGAAAAGAAGAAGCGTGAAGTTCGCACACTGACAAAAGCTGCTCCAAATTAATTTATTAATAGCACAACGTTTCGACCATCAGGTCTTCATCAGGCACAATACCAATGTAGAGTAAAGTCAACTTTAGATAGAAACAGGTGATCACCTTAATTGGGCCCACACACAAAAACATGTGACAAATAATACAAGTCATGTGACAAAAAATAAATAATAACAAATAAATAAAAATAGAATAAAATAATAGCAATATAAAAAATGTAACAAGATCTATATTAATGAAAAAGAAAAGAAAAAAGGATATAGGATATAGGCTATATATACAAACAGCTTAACTAATAATCAACAACAGATGAAGAAATGGCTCAATCACTATAAAAAAGGCTTAATATCAAAATCCTCATTCAACCCTGATGGTGACAAAGTATTTAAGATAAAGATAAAATATACTTTAATGTCCCCCAGGGGGGAAATTTATCTTGGGCTGCAGTCACTGCGACACACACTTACAACGAACCACATAAAATATACACCGAGTATAGACAATACAAACATGCCTCATTACACTGTACAACACAGTGGGGGTAAAAAGTGTACAAGTAGGTAACAGTCATTTGTTACTGTTTAGCATCTTAATGGCAGCTGGGATGAATGAGTTTTTATACCTCTTTAACCTGCAGTTCGGCATTCTAAATCGTTTACCTGAGGATAACAACTCTAGTTCCTTATTGAGAATGTGGGTTGGGTCATTCAGAATCTTATGTGCCTCCCTGAGCACAGATTTTTCGTACAATGACTGTAGGTAGCACTGTTCTTGGTAGCCTACAATTCTAAAAGCTGTACTGATCAGACGCCCTAAACTGGATTTAAACTGAACTGAAAGATTACCATACCAGGTCTGCATGCTATAACGTATCACACTCTCTAAAATCATTTTAAAAAACAGAAACAGGAGTTTGCTATTGACACCATACAATCTTAGCCTTCTTAAAAAGTACATCCTTTGTTGCAACCTGGTGCAAAGATTTTCAACATGAATGTGCCAGGTAAGGGAACAATCAATAAAAACACCCAGATACTTCTATGACGTAACCTGATGTATTGGTGTGTTGTGAATAAGTACAGGATTAAGTTCACAGATTGATCTTGGGTCAAATATCATCTCCTCTGTTTTAGTGACGTTAACCATCAGATGGTGAACATCACACCAGTCCACAAACTATTTAAAGGCACACTATGCAAGATTTGTACCTTAATATAACAGCTTCGAAGTCATTTTGATAATAAACGAACTCATGGCAGAGTCGACGAAGAAAACACGGTCGGAAGAGTCAAGGAAAAGAAAACGAGAAACGTATTTACGACAGTAACGTTAAATACAAGTACGTTTGACAAAAACAGAAACTGCATAATATGCCTTTAAGGTATAAATCCAAAAACATTCCCTCTGTAATAATTTCTTCTCATAATCTCCTCCTCTTGAGTTTTTTTTTTTACCTTCTCTATACCGATATATTGTAAAACACAGACGTTATAGTATATGTATACGCATCTATCCGGTCCTAATAATACTGCGATGTTTGCTAATGCGAGTACGCAATGGTCTGTACGTTTTACCAACATATGCAAGACCACAAGGGCAATGAATGAGATAAATCACATGAGTAGAAGCACAGGTAATGGTATCACGCATCGAAATATTACGGCCAGTGCGTGGATGACTAAAGGAACTGCACTTATGTGTAAAGGCACATTGGAAGCACCTGGAGGAAGACTTGGAATACCTTGTTTTACACGTGAAGGAAATTCAGATTTTACAAGCAAGTCACAAAGATTTTTTTGACGTTTAAAAAACAATTTTGGATCATTTTTAAAAACACCTGATAATTTAGGATCACTTGAAATAATATGCCAATGGTTATTCAAGACTCTACGGAACTCCACACCTAATGCAGAGTACTTAGTAGTACAAATGGGAGCATTAAAAAGTTGTGTTTTATTATTATGCTTAGTTTGTAAGCACTGTCGATAACTGCATTATCAATCCATTCATTACGGTAGCCACAATTAAAAGATATTTGAGTTAAATCAGTGGATTGTTGAGAGTAGGATTCATCTGTGCTACAAACTCTACGTACACGCTTAAATTGACTAATAGGCAAACTCTTAATTAAAGGTCTAGGATGGAAACTATCGCCTCTTAAAGCGACACTATGTAACTTTTCAACCTTCATAATATATTTCCAAGATCCTTGTGATGGTACATCGACTTACAATAGGTTGAATGACACGTCTGCCATAACCTGACAGGGTCTGTATCGCTTTTACTGGCACTATGTAACTTCGGGGTTCGGGTAGTAACCAGAGCACAAAAAGAACTACAAAATTCTACTGCTTTACGGCATACGTCACTTCCCCCACCACTTCGTCAAATTTGGACGTGAGAGGCCAACCAGCGTTTGTTTTCGGCTTTCGTGCGTATGTTTTTGTCATGGGGGTTGTTTACACCTGGCCACTTCATGCATTTTCTCAGATCGGATAGCTATCCGATCGTGAAAAGTCCAGGTTTAAATGCCCTCCGAAACGCATTTGAGACGGATTTGAATCCGATCCCTCAAACCACTTCAGGAGGAGATCTGAGACGCATTCCAGACGAAACTGGACAAGTGTAAATGCATATGGTTTTTGAAACCACATATGTAAATTGTACTCCTCCCAAAAATGCAAAAAAAACACACAAAAAAACGTGTGAGAGCGTGTTATAGGCTATATGTTATATCCAGATATGACGACGCACTGGAACACGCATCACCGCAGATGAGCAACTGCATCAAGCCAACATGCAAACTATCGCAAATCAAAGTGAAAGTAAGTCGCAGACGCTTAACACACAATCTTCATCATTAATAGTAAAGAAACGAAATGATCTTACCAGGGCTGTTACTGCTCTCTCTTATTGCGGTCTTTGATTTTGAAATTTCAGCTGATGATCTATAAAATGCAGCTCATATCTGTTGCTTTCGGTGACGGGCACTCCATTAAATCTGCATAAAGTGCAAGAATTGAAGATCGAATTTAAATCCGTTTCGCAAAAATACATTTATGTGACCAGGTGTAAATGGAATCGTTTTGATAAATCAGATAGCTATGCCTCACGAATTAGTTTGCCAGCTGAACTCAGGTGTTGTGAGGTGTATTTATCACGTAGTCCTGAGGGATATCAGACGACGCTGTTGACGTTGATTCCTGCGATTATCATGAGAACAGCTTTCAATATCTCACATAATTATCATAAATAAGCCTAACGTAGAGGTTGTAAATAGTGTAAACGAGCACAATTTGCAAACTATTATGATAAATTGCAATAATAATGTCTAATGACATCATAACGGCCAATGTTATGAAATAATGCGACGTACATTTAACTTAATTGATGTTATCTGGCATTTTGTAATGTTTTATTCCAAAATAAACGCAGATATGTCCGAGTGATCTGATCTGACGTGTACGCAGACTGGTGCATAGATATATACACACTAGATGTCGCCTTGTCTACGGCAGTTCATTGGAACGAATGTCTTTAAGGCGACATCTAGTGTATATATCTATGCACCAGTCTGCGCACACGTCAGATCAGATCACTCGGACATGTCTGCGTATAAGAGGTAAAAATGATATAAATACTGTTCGTTTTCTCACACAAACCGCTCGTTTCGTGTCTTAGGCCATCAATGTGTACTTACGATGGGGAATTGTTTAATTTGGACGACGGGGAATTGTTTTAATTTGGACTCTGTGCTTGTGTTTTGAGACAGTGACCATAGACCTGCATTATATGACTGACAGACAAGAACGGTTTGACCTAAAAATATCAAAATTGAAACTACTGCGGAAACAAAGACACCTACATCTTGGATGCCCTTGAGGTAAGCTAAAACATACCAAAAATTAATTTCAAAGTGAACTATCCCTTTAATATGGCATTGATAAATCATCCAGTGTAACATCAATTCATTAAAAAAAAACAAAAAAAAAACATTAAAACAAATCAACATTGAAAGCTCCTTAAAAGACATGACATGCAGGAACATTTAAAGGGTTAGTTCACCAAATTAAAATATTTTTAATGAGATCTGAGAGCTGTCTCACTCCTTCATAGGTTGCTATGTAATTTCATTCTGCCGGCCAAGACAAGTTAGTAAAGACATTGTTAAAATAGTCCAAGTGGCTCAACCTTAAGTTTATCAAGCGACGAGAATACTTTTTGTGTACAAAAAAACAAACAAAACTTTGGACTTTATTCAACTATTAATTTTCTTCAGTGTGGGTCTGAGTGAGTTCACGAGAGCACCACGACACATGTGCGAGAACTGAGAAGATGACGCTCACGATCATTTGATGGGAAAGGCTGAAAGGTAAGCCATTCATTTAGCAGTATTGGCAAGGCACTTATACGTTTTCTCGTTGGTTTTTCACGATTCGGACATCCAGTAAATGTACACTTTAGAACCATTTTAAACACTACATCGAGACCCATCCGCGGCATCTTCTCAGTTCTTGCGCATGCGTTGTGTTGCTCTCGTGAACACGTCTAGAAGATGAACGAAAGTCTTACAGGGATGGAACAACTTGAGGGTGCGTAAATACTGACAGAATTTTCATTTTTGGATGAATTAACCCTCTAAAATCCATTTGCATCTTCGCTATGTCCATGACAATTTTTTGAAAGGCCTCAAAGGTATATTTAAGGACTTCAGGATACCTCAAGTTCTCAGTACGTGATTCCAAACATCATGGCACAAGCAGATGCAACTGAGGACAACTCATGTAAAACCTTAGTACCATCAATGACAATGCTGATGTCCAGGGGAGTGCTTAGACCATCACTTTCACAGAGCACAAAATCTGAAAGACACACAAGCAAAAAAAAAAAAGGAAACAATTCTTACTCAGAGAGCTAATTCATAAATTCAACTGCTCTTACCAAAAAGAGACCAATTACTCACCGTCATCTTCTGACTGGACTACAATGACTCCAAACTGTTGTCTTTCAACATCTGTATCTTAAAAAAAGACAAACACAACAATCACCAACTTTCATAAAGAAAATTAAAATGCATGGATATGCTTTTGCACCTAAGAGCCAACATTTTTGCAAGTTTAGATATTTATAAATAATACGTTAAATAAGTTGGTGTAATTTGAACGTTTATCAATAATTATTTTCAAAGTTGCAAAGATGTCATGTCATACAGATTTCATAAAATAATGTATTTTGTGTAACGTATTATGTAATCGGTCATTGCGTGCGTGTATGCATGTTTCAACTTTTATGACGTAATCAGAACCTACTGCAGTGTGTTAAAACGTCAACAACGTAATTGATCAATCAAGTATTTACCATATATTTATTCTTTTAAGGTTATACAGTAGTATGTATATATGAGGCTACTGTCACTTTAAGAATTAACACACACACAAGACAAACTCGATTTTTTGGCAAATGTTTAAGACACAACCAAATGTGTTAAAGTGAATACTTGGCAAGGTAGACATTTTCAATTAAAATAAAATATTTATGACCATTCAAACGCCATATGACACTAAAAAGAACTCAATTCAGTGCTGTGCAATATATTGATAAAGTGTAAATTCTCTGATGTCCACTTTGAATACAAACTTTGAATTATTTGATAAAACACGTTTGCATTAATCAGTTAACTGATCCTCATGTGATTATAAATGTATGATAGAAACAAACTTAACTTAATTTGTAAGATTACTCACCATATGTAATTTTGTGTCCACCATGAGGTTATCCCGCAGCAGAAGATGATGGTCGATAAGAATTTTGTCCGTGCGTGGTCGTCCGTGGTCACGTGGCTTAAACAGAATGCAAACTTGTCATTTGATTTGAAGCATATCACACCAACTTAACGGTTGCTTGCCTCATTTTAAAGTATTAACCACTCTTGCTACTTTATTTTTCTCATTCACCAATGTTTCTACATCAATCAAATGTCAGAAACTTAACGTTATGCAATCCACTGAACGAAATGCAGATACGCAATGTATTATATATAACGTTACAATCTCTACCGATAGTAACAATTATATATTATTTTAGGATCAAAATGAGTTGAAGGTGGTAAAATCCTGCTTGGAAAATAGGTATCTGAACTTGGGCTGTCACGAGGACTTTTATGCTTTATACTTTGAATGCTGAATGTATCAAATGATTGACAGCTGCAGCGGAGGGAAGACGAGTTTGCGTAAACTTTAATTTAACGATGTAAAATTTCTTCTGTCCCTCACAACAAGATATGAAATTTACACCACTTAAATCATTATATTAGAATTTGTGAATGATTGAGTAACAATATTTCTGATTATTTATCGCGACAGGCCTAATCTGAGCCTGTCTGAGTTTTGAGGACAGCCGGATAGGGCACGCCATTTGACGGAGGCGGTCGCCTTGTAATTCTCAAAGCAGGAAAAACCCAAATAAATAATGTAATTAAAAGTCCACAAATTATCTAACGTTACTTAAGTATCTATTAATGGCTATCCATCGTTACTAGGCCTAACAGTTATAGCTAACATTAACTGTACACTTGAAATATCAGATGACTCTGACCAAAATAAAACAGATATTCAACCAAACACATGCATGAATGCATTGAATTCTACTTTAATATTATACAAATGTATATCAACGGCGATAAAACTTAATGAAAACTTATTTTTATGATTACTCACCAATACTGTGGATCCGCAACGGTCTTCATACAGCAAAACAAGATGGCGGCCGAACAGAAAATTCTCGACCCAAGCTTGATGACGTCAGTAGTCACGTGGTTTGGACGTGGACGTAAAATTGTAATTTGATTTAAAACAATTAGTTTAAATTACACCCAAAAAATTTGTTTTACTTCAAGACAACTAAACTCAATTACATTAGACCAACGACAAGCCAGAAAAGTGAATTTATTGAGTCAGATCAAGTATAAAAAGTTCTTTAAACTAATGACAAGCCATATGCACTTTTTAGAGTGTATATAAATTCTGAGCATCAAAAGTAGCAAGAAGCACAAAGTCAAGACCATATAATGATTCAACAAAATCCATAGAATCTCTTACATAAGATGACAAAATCATTAGTTTGAGTGTAGGAATAAAGGAAAGTCCCTTGCTCATAGCAGTGATGCAAGGTTTTGAGAGTGACTTATCTGAGAAGTCCATTAATCCCCTGGTTGATCCTTGTCATCTGTGGAGGTAGAGGAAAGCATTTTCCGCTTGCCCCTTCTGCATCTCTTCTTGATCCGTTTTTCCTCCAATCCATCCCCTGAATGTCGGGCTGGGTACGGCCTAACTAAATGAAACCATTTCGCCGTCGTCCAACAGGATCGGAGTCAGAATCACATGAGGTTGAAGAGGCCCAAGTTCGGCGCCTGCGAAAACCCGCAGTAGCAGCACGACTGTGATGGAACGTATAAGACTCCGGTTTTCCATCCTTCCAAAAATGTACCTTTCCATGTTGATAGTCACCATTGTCCCTTGCAAACTTTGTACGTTTAATCACTCTGATCTCTTTAGACAGCTCAGCTCGTTGATGTTCAAGATCTTTTTTTGAGTTCTGTGAGCTTACTTTTTGTGACCATTTCACCAAGTTGAATCTCCATTTTCTTCAAATCCAGCCTTGTTGACTCAAGTTGTTTGGTAGTCTCTCAGGTGCTCTTCATTTGGGTGAAACACGTGTTATCTTCCCGGTCAGAAGTGACCGGACACCTAAAAATTTAACTTCCTCCACCCCAGTAAAACCAATGACATTTATTTTTGTTCAATAATATTTTTTCTTTTGTATTTTGAGAGGATTTGATTGTACTTATTAATATTTATGCAATATTTATGGTTAGTTTTTGCCATTGAAAATAATTTTTTTTAAAGTTTTTTTTTCTAATTTTTTAACATATTTCTTCAATTATTGCAGTATTTCAGATTAATATAGAGACTAGGCCTTTTAAATCCATTTTTTTTAAGTCAGATTAGCGCCATCTGTTGATAGAAAATTAAATAAAACATGTTATTGCATGGGTTTACCACTAGATGCCTGTATAGCTCTCTATGGAGAGGCTTGTGAATTCTCTAGTGGTTTTTGGACCAAATTACTTACTTCTAAGATGAGGAATTGAATGTATTTTTTTAGAAAAACTCAAATAAAACTTTTTGCCAAGGTTTATAAAAAATGTTTAAATACATTTGATGTAAAGTGTACACGTTTTGGCTTTATTACTACTGTCAAACCTGAATACAGAGAAAGCATTTTGTTACAGGTAACATTACAATTCAATAAAAAAAATAAAAATAAAAAAAAATAAACAGTAATGCTTTATCACAGCTTATTATTATTATTATTAAACATATTAATTATTTTACTAATTTTAATAAATTATATATATATATATATATAATTATTAATTATGTTATATTTTTCACTATTGATGTTTTAGAGTTTCACCCCTTCATTGCTGAGCACTTTTTTTCTGCATCGTGGGCGATTTGTAGAGAATTTTTGTGTTTTTGTTAATTTCCCATTCAGTTCCTATGGTCGGTCATTTTTGACCGAAGAGCAAAAGTGTGACTAATTTTTTTACGACCACTTAGCCTGCTTGAATCATGCCTTATTTATTATTTTGTGTGTTCACATACCCTAATGCCATAAAAGTCACCAAGTTTCGTAACATTCCGATGAAGCTGTGATTTAATTTTTTTTAATTCAAAACAGAAAAATGTCCAGTCAGAAATGACCGAAGAGCACCTGAGGGTCACCAATGCCATCAAGTCAAATGAGCATTTGTTCAATATCTCACACCAGCAGGTACAGAAGTCTGAGTTCTCCAGACCAAATGCAGGAGCTTTTTGCAGACGTAGACCTCTTAGTATAATTTTCTGGTGGAGATAATCGCTCAAGGTCACTGCATGATAATATTGCTTGATATCCCATTGAAGATGATGCTGAAGTTTATCCATAAGTGATTCGACATCTATCCCGCTCGAAGTATCATTTTCATCAAAAAAAAAAGAGTCTTTTAGCAGAATCTCAGAATAATCTGCTTCACTGAATTCAAATGTCACACTCAAAGAAGGAAAATCTTCTTCTGCCATAATGGAGCCAGCAAGAGGAAGTAATCCTATAGCGTCTCATTTTAGACAAGTACGTCATAATATCAGTGTTTTACAATATATCGGTATAGAGAAGGTTAAAAAAATAAATAAATAAAAAACCTCTAGAGAAGGATATTATGAGAAGAAATTATTACAGAGGGAATGTTTTTGGATGTATACCTTAAATACTTTGTCACCATCAGGGTTGAATGAGGATTTTGACATTAAGCCTTTTTTATAGTGATTGAGCCATTTCTTCATCTGTTGTTGATTATTAGTTAAGCTGTTTGTATATTTAGCCTATATCCTATTGTCACGTTTTGGGTTTGTTCTTGTCATGTTTCTGTGTCATGTCTTGTTTCCATGTCTGTCATGTGATTCCCTGTTTGTCATGTGATCCTGCCATGTCTTGTCATTGGTTAATTGTCTGATCATTGTTCACAGGTGTCCCTTGTTTTGTCATTAGTCTGTGTATTTAAGCCCTCATGTTTGCCATGTGTCTTTGTCAAGTATTGTTTCATGTAATTCTGCTGTAGAGTAAGTTTCATGTTCATGCCACGGTTTTTGTTTTCATGCCACGTCATGTTTTTGTTTCATGTTTTATTTTCGTTACAATAAAACTGCACATGGGTTCTCATCTATCAACTTGCCTCCAGTGGATCCTTTATTACAGAATACTTGGCCTACAACAATGAACCCAGTGGTTGCCCTCCTGAACCTACGCCAGGGAAATGTTCCCATTGAAACGTATGTGGCTGAATTTTGTGAACTCTCTCACCAGTTGGATTTTAATGACGTGGCCCTCAAGGACATATTTAGAGTGAATTTGAATGAGCCCATTCGCTCCCAGCTTCCTGGGGGAAAAATCCACTGGTCCTTGGCTCAATATATTGACTATGCCCTATTATTGAGTGGTTCCTCATTTACTGTGGGTTTTGAGGAGAAGCCCCACAAACCCACAGTATCTGCCAAGCCTGAGCCACTTCACGTCATGCCTGCCAAGCCTGAGCCACTTCACGTCATGTCTGCCAAGCCTGCCAAGCCTGAATTTCTTCATGTCATGCCTGCCAAGCCTGAATCTCTTCATGTCATGTCTGCCAAGCCTGAATCTCTTCACGTCATGTCTGCCAAGCCTGAATCTCTTCACGTCATGTCTGCCAAGCCTGAATCTCTTCACGTCATGTCTGCCAAGTCCGAGTCTGTTCACGCCACGTCGGCCGCCGAGCCTGTGTCTCCTGACAAGATGGCCGCCGCCGAGCCTGTGTCTCCTGACAAGATGGCCGCCGCCGAGCCTGTGTCTCCTGACAAGATGGCCGCCGCCGAGCCTGTGTCTCCTGACAAGATGGCCGCCACCGAGCCTGTGTCTCCTGACAAGATGGCCACCACCACGCCTGAACCTGAGCCCTCAGTTATGGCTACACTAACAATCATGGCCACAGCCATATGGTGTGTGTGGTCGGTGCACACATTTGAAGTTCACGTCACGTCTGCCGGGCCAGAGCCTGTTCACGTCACGTCTGCCGGGCCAGAGCCTGTTCACGTCACGTCTGCCGGGCCAGAGCCTGTTCACATCACGTCTGCCGAGCCAGAGCCTGTTCACGTCACGTCTGCCGAGCCAGAGCCTGTTCACGTCACGTCTGCCGAGCCAGAGCCTGTTCACGTCACGACTGCTGAGACTTTTCACGTCACTTCTGTTCTGGAGTCGTTATCTGTTCCAGCCCATAACCCCATAGCTGTCCCCAAGAAAATTTTGGGGGGGGGGCAGTAGGGTCCTTGATAGGACCATGGAGGCCGCGCCGCCATGGCCACCTGAACTGTCTGGTCCACCGTGGCCACCTGAACTGTCTGGTCCACCCTGGCCACCTGAACTGTCTGGTCCACCCTGGCCACCTGAACTGTCTGGTCCACCCTGGCCACCTGAACTGTCTGGTCCACCTTGGCCTCCTGCACTGCCGGATCCGCCCTGGCCTCCTGCACTGCCGGATCCGCCCAGGCTTCCTGCACTGCCGGATCCGCCCTGGCTTCCTGCACTGCCGGATCCGCCCTGGCTTCCTGCACTGCCGGATCCGCCCACGCCATGCCACGGCCCAGGTCCGCCCACGCCATGCCACGGCCCAGGTCCGCCCACGCCATGCCACGGCCCAGGTCCGCCCACGCCATGCCACAGCCCAGGTCCACCCACGCCATGCCACGGCCCAGGTCCGCCCACGCCATGCCACGGCCCAGGTCCGCCCACGCCTTGCCACGGCCCAGGTCCGCCCACGCCATGCCACGACCCAGGCCCGTCCATGCCATGCCACGTCCCATGTCCTGTCCCCCTGCACGGGCCTGGCCCACCATCCCTCCCCCATGACCTCCTCCACTCCACCACCCTCCTGATCTTATCTTGTGTTTTGGTTTTGTTGGGCGTCGGGAGACGCCCTTAGAGGGGGGGATTCTGTCACGTTTTGGGTTTGTTCTTGTCATGTTTCTGTGTCATGTCTTGTTTCCATGTCTGTCATGTGATTCCCTGTTTGTCATGTGATCCTGCCATGTCTTGTCATTGGTTAATTGTCTGATTGTTCACAGGTGTCCCTTGTTTTGTCATTAGTCTGTGTATTTAAGCCCTCATGTTTGCCATGTGTCTTTGTCAAGTATTGTTTCATGTAATTCTGCTGTAGAGTAAGTTTCATGTTCATGCCACGGTTTTTGTTTTCATGCCACGTCATGTTTTTGTTTCATGTTTTATTTTCGTTACAATAAAACTGCACATGGGTTCTCATCTATCAACTTGCCTCCAGTGGATCCTTTATTACACCTATATCCTTTTTTCCCAGTAATATAGATCTTGTTATATTTTTGATATTGCTATTATTATTTTTTTATTTGTATTTATTATTATTATTATTGTCACATGACTTGTATTATTTGTCACATGTTTTTGTGTGTGGGCCCAATTAAGGTGATCACCTGTTTCTATCTAAAGTTGACTTTACTCTACATTGGTGTTGTGCCTGATGAAGACCTGATGGTCGAAACGTTGTGCTATTAATACATTCATTTGGAGCAGCTTTTGTCAGTGTGTGAACTTCACGCTGCTTTTTTTTGTTAATGTAACTTTGTTGTCCTGCACCTGAGCCCAATCTGGGTGTTTGGGATGTGCACACCAGTTTAATTTATTGCCACACTTTAATATGTGAATTAAATTATCAGAAAACTGAACATTTAGCGTTGTCAGGCTTTCATTTGTGATTAACAGATAAAACAACAGCGCTGCACACTCGGGTTTATGGCTGCTATAAACTTGACCTGCCACAAGATGGCGCAGTTTTTGACACTCTTGATGCTTCGAAACTTTTCCTGAAACAATCAAGGGAAAGCCTCAGTGCTTCATGAGGCTTCATTTGCCCATCCCTACTAGACTTAAAATCAGGAACAAAAAAAAAAAAAAAAACTGGATAAAAAAACAAAACAAACACAAAGCAAGAACTGACAGATAAACTAAATCTAGCACTTACTGACAAGAAGCGACAATGCATGCACACAATGAATGCAGACAGCACATAAATCAAACCAGCAAAGACATGAGGGAAAGAGGCACAAAAGGGACCAGAGCACATGAGGATCAGGTAAGCACAATTATTAAAAACTACTGGATGAGGACTAAACAAGGGGGCGTGGTAACAGTAAACAAGGAGGCGGGACAAGAGGAGCACATGGTAAACACAAACAAAGACAGAGCCATGTGCTCAAACAAAGACAAGGCTGGCAGGGCAGAACCCTGACACAAAGCTGTATTAAGTTAGACAGTAGTTCAATCTGAACAGTCTCTTGATTGTATATGTGATCATAGAATAAGTTTATGAGGACAATGATGTTCAACTCACCCTTCACAGAGAGAGAAAGAGAGCTTGATGTTGATGTTGATGAGAGAGCTTGATGTTGCAGACTAACTTTTTTTTTTATACATGCCATGGGATTAATCAATGCATGCTGATGAATGATGTATACTAATAATAATTAATCTGCATACCCTAGTTTTGCACTGATGTAACAAGACTGACAGTGACACAATAAGACCTCATGTTAGCATCTTTTTACTCTTAAAAAAAAAATATTAAAAAACATGTAGCCTATGTTCTTTAATGTTTGATTAAAATTTTACTGTCTTCACATAGGGATGGGATTTGATAAGATTTTATCAATAATAATGCCACTGACGATTCTGATTATCGATCCAATTCTTTAACGATTCTCTTATCGATTCTTGATAGCACTGTGTGGAAAAATGTTTAAAATGCTTTTTAAAAAAAGTGGCTTTATTTATTTTAAAGTTTAAGCTTGAGTTAGCAAACTGTACTTTTTATATAATGTATGTAATAAATAGAACCTTATTGTAAAGTGTTACTGATTAGTTATACACCGATTCAGACGTCTCCTGAGTTCACTGTTGGAAAGATCAGTTGTTTTAACGATTCATTAAAATGAATCGGTTCAAAGGAGTCATTATTAGTTCGCGAATTGGACGTGTCGTGCGCGTTGTGATTATCCCAGCAGTTAGGACATGGACATCCAAGATTTGTGTCAAGTTGTCAACATAGAAAACATTTCATCACTGTATAGTTTTATTTCGTTTAATTAAAGTGTTGTTTTATGTCAGCTGAATGTCCGGAACGCTTTTCAGAGAAGATAAGGAAACTTATTTAGCACAATTCACACCCAGCAGTATAATTCAGGGGAAAAAAAATCTCCGAATGCTCAACACGAAACTTTGGTCTTCCGACCTTTTACCACCGTGTCGATTTATTTTGATTAATATGTGCGAGGGAGAGAGAGCAACACAGCGCCTAGTTTGGAGACGGTGAAGTCGTTTACACAGAGAGTGCGCGCGCGCGACCGGCTCTCTCTCTCTCTGGTCGTTCTTTTAGTTAAAACATGCGCCCTGTCACAAACGCAGCCGTTAATCTACATTACTCACCGATCAAATAAGACTTTGGCGGGACAAAAATTCACTTTGGCGGGCGCTAAAACAAGTTCAATGCAGGAAAATTCATGCGTGAGTTTCCATAAGACTCGCACGGTAGCCAGGCAAAGGGCGAGCTCAGCTGTTGTTGACGCTGTGTGTGTCATGGTGTGTGTGCTTCAAGATTATGACGCAAGTGCTAAGATTCCGATTGGCCAAGAGAAAAAGTGCTAAGATTCCGATTGGCCCAGAGAAATGTAAATTATAAGAATTATCCAATAATGTTTCGCAATTCTAGCCTGCATGGCAGTTTACTGTGAGAAACAATCGTTTTTTCTTTTTTTTTTTCTTTTTTTTTGCGCTCAAAAAGTATTCTTGTCGCTTTATAAACTTAAGATTGAGCCACTGTAGTCACTTGAACTATATTAACGATGTCTTTAATGCATTTTCTGGGCCAGCAAGTTATAGTGTCTTAGAAGCCTATGGAGGAGTGAGACAGCTCTCAGATTTCATCAAAAATATCTTAATTTGTGTTCCGAAGATGAACGAAGGTCTTACGGGGTTGGAACAACATGAGGTTGAGTAATTACTGACAGAATTTTCATTTTTGGGTGAACTAACCCTTTAATGTTAGCTATGCTTAAAGCTACAATCTGTATTATTTCACCACTAGGGGTCGCTAACCTCTTCAAAACATTAACAAAGGCATAGATTGATGAGAGTGCAATCATGGCATAGAAACACAAGCATAGAAACAAGGCCCTGCCATAAAGTTATTTCACTACTTCTGTTTCATTGTGACTTTACAATATTGATATGAGTCCTGAGAGTTATAAACTCTATAAAGTCACTTCAGTTATGAAATGCAGTTTTCACTCTCAAAATCACTGATAACACATTATCTGTCTTATAAACATACACTTTATGTCGTTGTGCATCTGACAGAATAATGATTAAAGGTGAATTACTTCAGTCCTCTTGGCTGATTCAGAAGAATATAAGAAAAGTGTTGAACCACAAATACTGAACAGATTAAACAGATTATGAATATGAACACTCACCTGATACAGTCAGTGTAACACCAGCATTGATGTCTGATCTCGTTGCTTCACATCTGTATTTATCACCATCAGACACAGATATGATTTTGTAGACTCTCTCAGTGCTGTCTGGAATGATTGAACCTTCTCTAAACCATCTGTATCTCCACTGAGTGTCTCCTCCTCTCTGTATGTCACATGTGAGAGTGACTCTCTCTCCTCTGAACACAGGCTGATCTGGCTTCACCGTCACTACAGGTTTCACTGAGAAACAGAAGTAAATATTGAAAATGTGTGTTATGATGTGTGTTATGAGCTCAAAATGTCCTTATGTGAAAAACATCATGATATTAAAGACCTAGTTTGTGTTTTTGACAAAAAACAAACAAACAAAAAAAATATTGGTATAAACCTGTAGTCTACTGTACTAACATCTGCACATGAAAAACATGAAGAAAACCTTTGAATCATTGCATGTGTCCTGTTTCACACTAAAGTACCCCATTATGCTATTTTTAAGGTTCCTAATTTTGTTTTGGAGTCTCCTACACAGGTTTACATGCATGTAAGGTCACAAATTATTTAAAACTTTATCGACAAAATGAACTAGCTTCCGGCAGACGGCCGTACGCATCGATTTACACCAGAAGAGTAACAATTGAACTTGAACTCAAAGCTTACGCTACTCCTACATCTACGTCATACATCGTCAAGTGTTACTCTTCTGGTGTAAGTCGACTTGTGTACGGCCGTCTGCCATAGTTATTTTAGTCAACAAAGTATTAAATATGGACATTTTTCTTACACAAACGCATCGCTTCACTTCAGAAGGCCTTTATTAACCCGTCAGAGTCTGTGGAGCTCTTTAATGATGGATATGATGCACTTGTATGGACTTCAAAAAATGGATTGTGTGTCCATTCACTGCCATTATAAAGCTTAAGAGCCAAGAGCCATAACTTTCATCATCCCGAAGTCAATGCTTTTTGTATGTTTTTTTTGTTGTTTTTTTTTGTTTTTTGTTAAATGGCTGAAATAAGGTCTAAAGAAATAAGACATTTTCACATTTTATTCTACGACATATAATACATCAATATTAACTGGTGATGATATAACTTCATTAGGGGTGTGATGGTAAAACTGGCGATTCGGTACTTACCTCGGTTTTGACATCATGGTTCGGTTAAGGGGGAGAAAACTAAACATTCTTCTTTTTTTTTTTTTCTTTTTTTTAAATAGTGGTTTACTGAACAAATTGTGTCTCTGTCTTTAAATGAATTCAGTTATAATTAAAAGTATCTTAATGATAATATATATATATATATATATATATATCTGCTAATGCTGTAAACAATCGAGAGCCCTTACTTGCACATTACTATAATATTAAAGGGTGACAGCAGAGCCTAAATTCAGTTGCTTTTATTATATTATATTATCATATATATATATATAAATCAACACTCAAATAACACATTGTATTCAAACATATAAGCTGCACATAAGGCAGTTTTTTGCATTAACTTCTAAATCTAATTACTCCAATTCATTGTTGAAATAATAATTTACAGTGGCTGTCATTTTCATGACAGATATTTTAAGCATAGCCTACATTAAATAATGAAGACATCACTAACAGGTTAAGTAAAATAAAATGAATGTATAATATAGTGCATATATTTAGTGAAAGAGATCATTTCTCTGCTGACTAACAAGCTGTGGACACTGATGGACTTGCCTGAGGTAAATGTCTACGTGGCATATTGTCTACAAGCTGTTTTACTTACGTCTTTCCTCCACTGAAACACTGATTGAGTGATTACATGAGATATATGTAAATCATTTATTTTTTTATTTTTTTTATGCATGTTTGGCCTGGGTTTGTGTTGCATTTACACTGTTCTGACCACTAGGGGTCACAGTGGAGACAGGATTTGGATTTGCTTCAACTGTTTCAGTGTAATAAAATATTTCAAAACATCAAAGCACTGCGGGAAATTAAGCAGTAATATTCTAGAGCTATATAAGCAATGTGAAATTAATAACTTTCATAATAAAACAATATTATAGGGCAAGATCAGTGAATCAGACCACTGTGAAAAAAAATAATGTTAAAAAAGTCAAGAGCCCAACTAAAGCAAACACTGATCACCATAATGGTAACACATTTATTATTTTCAATAAAACATCAACAACTAAACTTGTGTAAATTCAACAAGAACTTTTGTTTGAAAGAAATAGTCAAACTGGATTGTAATAAGTGAAGACGCTGAGATCTTGAGAGATCTGTTAGTGTTTAAAGTTCTGTTGGGATTTAAAGTGTTTCTGTTGTGTGAGTTTTGTGGGTCACCGTTGTGCTGAAGAGAGTCTAGTAAACCTATTCAGGGCCAGTTGAACACACCCATGCTAAAGTTGACTAAAAAGAGGAATAAAAAATTTTCTTTTGGAAATTGATGTTAATACCTTAATTAAAAAAATTAGGAAAACTCGAATCTTTAAGGACATACATTTTCTTTGTGAATGAATAATGTATTGTGCTGAAGAGTAGAGCCTGTGCTTCAGTCAGGAGAAGACCAACACACACTGATTGTATGTGGCATTGCTTTAAAGGGATAGTTCACTTTGAAATAAAATTTTGGTATGTTTTAGCTTACCTCAAGGGCATCCAAGATGTAGGTGTCTTTTTTTCCGCAGTAGTTTCAATTTTGATATTTTTAAGTCAAACCGTTCTTGTCTGTCAGTCATATAATGCAGGTCTATGGTCACTATCTCAAAGAGCATGCACAGAGAAGTCCAAATTAAACAATTCCCCATCGTAAGTACACATTGATGGCCTAAGACACGAAACGAGCGGTTTGTGTGAGAAAACGAACAGTATTTATATCGTTTTTACCTCTTGAACACAGCCACGTCCAAGTGATCTGAAGGCGCGCGCGCTTCCTGGTGTGTGACGTATACGCAGACTGGTGCATAGATGTATACACTAGATGTCACCTTGGCTACTGCAGTTCATTGGAAAGAGACCGTAGACAAGGCGACATCTAGTGTATACATCTATGCACCAGTCTGCGTATACGTCACACACCAGGATGCGTGCGCGCTCTCAGATCACTTGGACGTGGCTGTGTTCAAGAGGTAAAAACGATATAAATACTGTTCGTTTTCTCACACAAACCGCTCGTTTCGTGTCTTAGGCCATCAATGTGTACTTACGATGGGGAATTGTTTAATTTGGACGATGGGGAATTGTTTTAATTTGGACTCTGTGCATGCTCTTTGAGATAGTGACCATAGACCTGCATTATATGACTGACAGACAAGAACGGTTTGACTTAAAAATATCAAAATTGAAACTACTGCGGAAAAAAAAAGACACCTACATCTTGGATGCCCTTGAGGTAAGCTAAAACATACCAAAATTTTATTTCAAAGTGAACTATCCCTTTAACCGCAATGTCTGCTAGTGTTTGTATTGCCGTTGATATTCGCTAACATTGCAATCTGATTTGTTATACATGTTGCCGCTGTATAAATATTAGGAATTGCTGTAGTTCTGTTAGATATGTGAATAAACAAAAGCCTATCTCACTTTAAAGAGTTCAGCAAGCTTGTCTCTGTCTCCTTACATTGCCTGTGTGCTGCTGCATAAATGTAAAATGCATATTCTCTAGCTGCTAATGCTAGTAATTCACTCTAAGCATTAAATCAGGACTCTTGACATGACACAAGATTGAACACACCCATGCTAAAGTTGACTAAAAAGAGGAATAAAAAAGGTATGTTAATACCTTAATTTAAAAAATGAGGAAAACTCAAACCTTTAAGGACATACATTTTCTTTGTGAATGAATAATGTAGAGTAGAGCCTGTGCTTCAGTCAGGAGAAGACAAACACACACTGATGATATGTGGCATTGCTTTAAAGGCAGTAACTGTGTTGTTGCAGTGATAAATACATTAGCTCATGCATGTGTGCTATGCTATTGCTAGCTAATGGTTAACTACAAGACCATTACATATTACAGAGAATGTTTAATCACAATAATCCAGGATATATCTGTAAAACAATATGTTTTTCTATAAAATGTTTATGGAAATTTTCTTTAAAAGTTTTTGTATTTTATTCAGATGAGGGTCTTTTAGAGCTGGTGGCGCATCTTGGACGGTGTGGGCGTCGAGGAGAGTTGAAGTCAGGTCAACTTTATGGTAATGAGCTATGATGCGGTTTCGACGGCAACCAATCGTAGATGTAGAAGTGCTCCGGTTGAGAGAATTCCAGAGAACGCAGTCGTGCAAACTTTGGTTCCGACCACATTAGTTCCCAAGCAAAATGGAGGAGAGGTTGATCATGTGAATTTGATAAGAAGGCGTGCAACACTATTTATAAGCCACATTTTCACGCTATAACGCTTGTTTTTCAGTGGGAATGCAAAGTTTATTAGCAAAATAAGCCGCGCAAGAGAACTGAATCCACTACTGACAGGAGGATTTCTGTGCGCTTCGAGTGAAACATGGACGAGCAAAGTAGAATAAAAATGTATCTTTAATCAAAAAGGTTCCTGACCCCTGACCTAAAGTGTTTGAGTGTCAAATCAGACTTTGTTCACGGGCAGAGAATGAAGATCATAGTCTGGTATTATGCAAATGAGTTACTTTGTAAGTTACGGAAGTGAGACTGGAAACACTGACGACTCGTTTCTGCAGTTCAGAATCTATTCCTTTAGGAGACAATAACTTTATTTATCTGCACTTTGATCCTTACAATTTTGCAGACCTTTTACATTCAAAAACAGCAACATCACTGCATGACAGGGAATATTGAAAAAGAAAAAGAAATAGGGGTACAGTAGGAGTCCATTTCTGTCCCCCAAGGTACAATCTACACTAACGTACCCCATAGGGCTTATTATTGTACCTCAAGGTACATGTACCTTTTGGGGGTCAAAAAGCATTAAAAGGTACATATATGTACCGTTTCTTTTAAAGGTTAAGGTACAATATTGTACCCTTGAGGGTACAGCCCCAGTGACAAGCCATTGTACCCCTAAAGGTAAAATTATGTACTTTATTTTCTGAGAGAATAATGACTGAAGTGAATTGCTTCAGTTGTCTTAAGAACAGATGTGGCTGATACAGAAGAATATAAGAAAAGTGCTGAAGCACAAATATGGATTTTAAATGAGCAACACAGTTGAATATGAACACTCACCTGATACAGTCACTGTAACACCAGCACTGATGTCTGATCTCGTTGCTTCACAGCTGTATTCACCACCATCAGACACAGATATGATGTTGATGTCGATGACTCTCTCAGTGTGTGAGATGACTGAACCGTCTTTAAACCATCTGTATGTCCACTGAATGTCTCCTCTCTGTATCTCACATGTGAGAGTGACTGTTAAAAAAAAGTGAGTGTTAAAAAAAGTATTGCAGTATCAAGATCACTGTCATGAACTCAAAAAAAAAAAAAAAATAGTTTGCTTGTGTTGATGATTACATTATAAATAAATAATTTATTTATTTATAAATAAATAAATAAATAAATAAATAAATAAATAAATAAATAAATAAATGTATTGTTAAAACTAAATAAAATATTTATATTTAGTCCACATGTATGCATGACCTTTGAATTAATCAAGCATGTTCAAATTGCAGCTTGTCCAACATTTACAATATTTACTGTACACAAGTTAAATACATTTTCAATAAGACTAGTCAAGTTGTCTTATGATACCATTAAATTAATATTCATATTAATGTTATTTACACACTCTTAGAAAGGATGTGTTAAATGACTCAACCCATGTTAAATTCACTTTAATGCGTGAGTTTTGTTCATTTTAATTCCTTTATAGTGTTAATGAATTTAAACACAGTAAATGTGTCAGAAAGATCATCACAAAGATGTGTAAACATGTAACATTAACATATGTGCTGTCCTTGGCCACAAACAGTGTGTTAAAAAACATACCAAAAGCCCTATTGTCCAAAAAAAAAAAAAAAAAAAAAAAAAAGGTATATATATATATATATATATATATATATAATTCATAAACTTTCAGCATATAACAATAAAATAATTGAATTTTAAGCATAAAACAAATCCAACATAAGGCAAAATTTTTACAAATATGTTTTAAATATTTAAAATATTAAAATTATTTAAACTTGAGTTTCTCAGGGGCAGGAGCTCAGGTGTAAAAAAGGGGGCATCTAGAACTATTTTAAATGTACAATAATCAGATTAAGTGCAACAAAAAGATAGACGTCAGATAAAAATAACCAGTAAATAAACCTTTAATCACCGCAGTTTATTTGATTTTTAAGGGAAATGAAAGTGAGGCTGTGGATAAACATCTTCAGTGGGTTTTACTGTTATTTAATGTGTTTTGGATTGTTCTGCTCATGAAACACTGAAAAAATATCTTTCCAAGAAATTTCAGTAGACAAAAAACCCCAGACAATATGAGCTGTGGAAAATTATAAGTGATCTATGAGCTTTAGCTTTTAACAGCGGATGTCATTGAAAACGGTAAATGAATCCCTCACAGCCTCGCTTTCATTCCTGTCATGGCGCAGCTCTGAATAAGGTCTATAAATTACTTTTGAGTGATTTGTTACAAAAGTGCATAAAATATGCTAAACACGAAGATTGAACGAGCGTGTGTGTGTCTCTGTGTGTGTGTGTGTGTGTGTGTGTGTGTGTGTGTGTGTGTGTGTGTGTTGCAGTTGAACAGTGGTTCTCAAACTCAAACTTTCTACACCAAGTACCACCATAATGACCAATATGAAAATACAGTAGAGTAGTAGGCCTAACTATTACAGCTCAACAATGAGGCCGTTTTATTTCTAATAAAAATATTTATTATTGCCAGCTACTTTAAACATTGTAAAAACACAGATTGAATATTAACACTGCACTGTGCTGCTTACATACAGGTAAATAAAAAACTTAAATAATGATTAAAATAAAATGTATTGCAGATTATGATTATGATTATGTTATGAAAATGTATTAATAAAAACTGTACTGTACTTAAAATATTAAGTTTAAAAAATTACTGTAATTAATAAAAATAATAATAATAATAATTAACACAGGCTCTGTATTCATATTTAACCTTTTTACACGTACATTTCAAATATTCTGGCTGACCCCCGTGAGGTTTTCAAGGCGACGTTATTTAGAACTTATCACTTTATTGTTTCCATGGTGACGCGTGACACACTGCAGCCACAATAGCGCTGAATGACTGATGATCTGCTTTTATTTGTATTTTTTTATTCAAAATATTCACGTGTTTTGCTGTTTGTAACAGAGACAGGGGTGTACCAACTGCCACAAAGAGGCCCCAAAGGTGTTCAAGCAGTTGCAGCACCACTGCTCTGAATATACCGGCCGATGGAGGCGTAAAAAAGAAGTGACGTGCTGATGAAGTCAAAAGTTCAGTGTTTATTCCCAAAAAGTGAAAAACAAAGACTTTCCAGTAGAGTGCAAATGATATTTACATGAAGCAAAAAAAATAAAAATAAATAAACTGTTCAAAGTTAACTGCAAGCAAAGATTTTGGCTATGCCAATAAATTGACCCAAAAACCGAGCAACCAACTCACTCTACGAGCTACCTTCCAACACTGAGAGGCCCTCTTAAAAAGGATAAGCCCCTCCCACTTGGACTAAACCATTTAGTAATTAAAGATAATAAAGAAATTTAAGAAAAAATGAAAAAATAGATCTAACAGTAACAAAGACATAAACTGCTAGAATGATACAAAAATATACAAACATTGGAAACAAAACAAACTCAATTAAATGTTTAACAATGTTTAACGAAGAATCAAACAGAACATCAGTCTCCCCCTCAGACATGAGAACAATTAACTGTGCCTTCTATTGGCGGGAAACAGAAATTAAAAAATGGTGGCAGTCACTGTGACCGGGTTTCGTGGGTAGCTGTGAAGGTGAGGATGTTTCTTTTAGAAAGGGAACGGTTGATAACTTCTGGTAGCTTAGTTTGTGTTAAGAGTGGCTGCTGGTGTGGTGGACGGCCCGATGACTGGGAATCGAGATCGGAGTCCGATTGGAGGTGGATCAATGGAGAGAGTCGGAAGAGGCGGGGGAATAGAGAAGCATGCCCCAGATCCGTCGAGAGAGCCAGGAGGGCTGAGGAGTGATCCGGGATGGATAGGAAGGGAGGTGAATGCAGGAAGAGAATACGAGAACGATGTAGATGAAATGGAAGGTGATGAGGCTTCAATTATTTCTAATGGAATGAATTCAAATGATGGAGGTTGGCAGGAGGTGAGACAAGAAAAAAAAAGAAGGAGAGCCAATGGAAACAAAAGAGATGAGGGTAATGAAAGTGAAATAAAAGTGATAATTCGATTTCAAACACTGTGTACATTGAATCCTTTAAAGATCAGTGAAGCTGTATACAAGATAGTAGGAGAGGTATATACAGTCAAAACTCTAAGAGATGGAAATTTGTTAATTGTTTGCAAAGACAGAGATCAACAACAAACTTTAATGAAATGTAATACACTGCTGGGGAAGGCTGTGAAGCCGCAAATATGGGAAGAAAGAGGGAGAGCGATGGGTGTTATATCTGGAGTACCAACTGATGTGACTGAAGAGGAGATTAAGGTAAATATAAGAGGAGTTTGTGTAAACAACGTCAAACGGCTGCCATACACTAAAGACGGTGTTAAAAGACCAAGTTTGTCTGTTATGTTGGCCTTAGATGAGGATAAACTACCTGAACGGATTAGAATTGGGTATGTTAGTTATGTAGTGAGACCATACATTCCCCCACCGACAAGATGTTTTAAA
The DNA here is from genome assembly GCA_021554675.1 of Leuciscus idus. NCBI lineage: Eukaryota > Metazoa > Chordata > Actinopteri > Cypriniformes > Leuciscidae > Leuciscus > Leuciscus idus. The sequence continues at coordinate 11,619,911 of CM038622.1, forward strand.
TGCCAACGTTTTGGTCATATTGCTGTAGCGTGTAGGGCTAAGGCCCGTTGTGCTAAGTGTGGGGGGGATCATGAATATGGTAAATGTGCTGAAGGGATCAAAATTAAATGCTGTAATTGTGGGGGAGAGCATAGTGCTGCGTATAAGGGGTGTGAAGCACACAAAAGAGCAGTTCAAGTCCAAAATGTGAAAGTGAAAGAAAAAATTACATATGCTGAAGCCATCAAAAAAGTTGACGTTAAAACTAGGAATAATTTAGGCACAAGGGAAGGTCTAGTACCTGTGATCCAAAATCCAGCCCAAAACATTGTTCATAAATGTTGTAAAGTAAATGAAAATACTCTGATTGTAGAAAAGAAGACATTTATTGCATTTATGGTGGAAGTCATTAATTGCACAGCACAAACAGACAGTAGAACAGCGAGAATTAAGATCATCTTAAAAGCAGCAGAGAAGTATCTAGGTGAAGAGGGACTAACAACTGAGTCAATTAATGAAATGCTTAGAACAGAGGTATTAGAGAGTCAGTCATCAAGTGGTGGTGGATCCTGATGGGTGTATCCATTTTGCAATGGAACGCCAGGAGTTTAATCTCTAATGGACAAGAGTTAAAGTCTTTTATTGAAGAGCTAACTGTTAAACCTAACGTCATTTGTGTTCAGGAAACTTGGCTAAAACCCTCTCTTGATTTTATAATTTATGGGTACACGGCTGTACGTAAGGATAGAAGTACTGGTACAGGGGGTGGAGTGGCTACATTCATCCAACAAGGTATTAATTTTAGGGCTATAAACAATGATGTACAGATTGAAGTGGTTATTGTTGAAATATGGGCTAATAGAACTAAAATTAAAATAGCTAATTTTTATAACCCCTGTCAAAAGTTAACAAAAGTCATGCTAGAAAGTATATGGGAAAGGGGAAGTGGTAAAGTAATAATATGTGGAGATTTTAATGCACACAGCTCACTATGGGGCAGTATAAGAACAGATGAAAATGGGAGGATTATTGAGGAATATATGGATGAGCACAATCTAGTATGTTTGAATGATGGAAGAGGAACAAGATTTGATGTAGGCAGAGGAACAGAGTCAGCTATAGATCTGACTATAGTGTCAGAACATATAGCAGGGAGAAGTCAATGGGAGGTTTTTAATGAGAATAGTTTGGGAAGTGATCATTACCCTATTTTGACAAAGATGGTTGACCAAAGTGTATATTTAGAAGATAACTGGTTCCCAAGATGGAAAATGAAAGAGGTCAACTGGGAACATTATAGTATGGTAGCAAGTGGAAAGTTGGTGGAGATTATGTCATATTCAGGAAATGATGTTGAAGAATTAAACTCAATGATTACTGGCATAATGTATGAATCAGCAGAGGAGATTATAGGCAAATCTAATGGGATGAGGAAAAAGAAAATGGTTCCATGGTGGTCAGAAAAGTGTAAGGAAGCAGTTAAGGCAAGGAATAAAGCTTTTAAGGTAATTAAATCAAATCACACATTCAATAAATTAATTGAATATAAAAAAGCACAGGCCAATGCTAAAAGGGTCATTCGTGAGGCAAAAAGAAAATACTGGAGAGACTTTTGTAGCAACATTGGGTCTGAAATCAAGGTTAGTGAGGTTTGGGGAATGATAAGGAAAATGGGAGGCAAGGGATTTAGCATTACCAGTAATAAGAGAAAATGACATTGAAGCAGTAACTAATGCAGAAAAGGCAGAGGTACTGGCTAGGGCATTTGTTAAGGTACATAGCACAAAAAACTTATCCAGTGAAGAATTAGAGTGGAGAGCAAAGGTGATTGAGGAAAATAAAGGCATATTGGGGAGGAAAGTCACAAATGAATGTGCAATTGATACAAATTTCTCATTATTTGAGTTTAAAAGAGCTTTAATAGGAGTTAAGAGTACTTCACCAGGGAAAGATGAGGTGTGTTACAAAATGATAGAGCAGCTATCAGATGTGGCTAAGAGTGTTGTTTTAACATTGTATAACAAGATATGGGAGCAAGGGAAGTTGCCTGGAATGTGGAAACACTCTGTGGTAATCCCTATAGCCTGGCAAGGATAAAACAGAGGTTAAAAGCTATAGACCAATAGCTCTTACATCCAATTTATGCAAAATAATGGAAAAAATGATTACTATAAGACTAGGTTATGTAATTGAAAAAAGAGGAATGCTCTCCCCTCACCAAAGTGGTTTTCGTAGTGGGCGTACAACAATGGATCCAATTATTTGTCTAGAAAATGAAATTAGGAAAGCACAAGTAAGTAAAGAAGCTGTTTTAGTTATTTTGTTTGACATTGAAAAAGCATATGACATGTTGTGGAAGGAGGGGCTTTTAATTAAGTTAAATAAGATGGGCATAGGTGGCAGGATGTTTAACTGGATTCAAGATTTTTTAAATAACAGAACCATAGAGGTGAGAGTAGGGATGGAATTTTCAAATATATATCCAATAGAGAACGGTACTCCACAAGGAAGCGTATGTAGCCCAATGCTTTTTAATATAATGATTAATGACATTTTTAACGGAATAGATCAGAGAATGGGTAGAGCACTATATGCTGATGATGGGGCATTATGGGTGAGAGGAAGGAATATTGATAACCTGAAGGTTAAGATGCAGTCAGCAATTGTTAAGGTTGAAAAGTGGTCATGTGAGTGGGGTTTTCATCTATCTATAGAAAAGACACAATTTATATGTTTTTCCAAAAAAAGAACGAATCCTACTATAGAACTTAAACTGTATGGGCAGCATCTTAAACAAGTTGATAGTATAAGATATTTGGGGGTATGGATTGATGTTAAGCTAAATTTTAAAACGCACATTCAGAAAATGATAGATAAGTGCAAAAAAGGCATAAATGTACTGAAGTGTTTAGCAGGGTTTAGCTGGGGAGCATCAGGCATATCCCTTAAAAGGATTTATACTGCATTGATTCGTTCTGTATTTGATTATGGAAGCATAGTTTATAGCTCAACAAATAAAACCTTAATGAAAGAACTAGACAGAGTACAGGCCAAGGCACTTCGAATATGTTGTGGTGCGTTTAGGACAACACCTATTCCATCATTACAAATAGAAGTAGGAGAAATGCCGTTAGATCTAAGGCGATTACAACTATCCATGTCTTACTGGATAAATCTGCAAGGCCATGAAGAAACACACCCTACAAAGAAGGTGTTATTAGATTGCTGGAAGTATGGGCGTCCACTATGCAGTTTTGGGTGGCATGGAAATAGGCAGGCCAAAGATATGGAAATTGACAACATTGCTTGTTGCAAAACTGTTAGCACACCAACAATCCCACCATGGATGTTTTGTTATCCCAGGGTAGATTTGGAAGCTAAAAATATAATTAAATCAGGGATATATCAAAACGTTCAGCAATACATTGACATAAATTATGAAGACACAGTTCAGATTTTTACAGACGCATCAAAAGATCAGACTGGGAAAACAGGGGTAGCAGTAAACATTTTAAAGTATAATGTAAATATAAAAAAAAGGACAACAGATCATCTGGCCATTTTTACAGCAGAAATGGTTGCAATAATTCTGGCTTTACAATGGGTGGAAGAAGTAAAACCAAATAAGGTGATTATATGTTCAGACTCAATGTCCTCACTAGAATGCATTCAGAGTGGAAAATCTACATGTAGACAGGATCTACTAGATGAAATTAATCAAATAAATTTTATAATAAGTCAACAAAGCATAAGCGTAGGATTTATATGGGTTCCTGCACACAGGGGAGTGAAGGGTAACGAGAAGGCAGACATGCTGGCAAAGGAAGCAGTTACATTAGAACTGGTTGAAATCGATATTAAATTAAGTAGGTCAGAAATTAAAAGTATTATTAAGAATAAAGTTAACAGAAAGTGGCAGGAGAGATGGGATAAGGAAGGAAAAGGCAGACATTTGTATAATATAAACAAAGAGGTTATAGCTAGGAAAATCAGTGGATTGGAAAGACAGGAGGCAACATGGTTTTCCAGACTGAGGATGGGACATACAAGTTTAAATAGTGGATTGCACATAATAGGGAAACATCAGACTGGACTATGCATAAATTGTGGAGTAGTAGAAAATGTAAAACATATACTTATAGATTGTACACAATACACCAGAGAAAGGGAGAATATGAAGAGAGCACTAGACAGAGAGTTAACCATGGGAAATTTATTGAGTGTAAACAGCACACAGTCCACAGTTAGGGCGGTTATTAATTATCTTAAAGAAAGCCAACTAGCAAGAAGAATTTAGTTATTTATTTATTTATATAATTAATATTATTATTTCAAGGTTGAGGAGTTATAAGAGTGGAAGCTGGAGGAGCTGAACACGCAGCGCCAGCGCCAGCTGAAGCTTTTTTTTTATTTTATTTTTTTTATTATTTTTTATTATTATTATTATTATTATACATCCCTATGCGATCACACCTCAGCCCAGTAGATGGCGGTAATGCACATTAACTGCAAACTGCCAATAAAAAATACAGAAGAAGAAGAAGAAGAAGAAGAAGAAGAAGTGACCGGGTTTCGTCTGTTTGGTATGGGAAAATGTTCCAGTACGTAAGTATGACAAATTATATTATGCAAGTGGATAATTGAAAACAATAAACATTTTAACATGGTAACCGGTCTTGTTTGAGTTCTTGATACAATACATAAATCAACAGTGAAATTAATGCCTCAGTAAATGCTAAGCTAAAGAAAAAGGACATGATGAGGACAGGAACAACACTTAAACAACACACAATCATTGACACACACATATCTGCGTTAACTGGTGTTAAAATTTGCGCAAAACAAATAATGTGTAATGTTAGTATGAAAAGTGTATGTATGCATAGTATGTTCTCAATCCAGTGTCATAATAAAAGTCATTTCACAAAATAAGAGTCTCTAGTCACAGAGCCCCACTGTGACACTGTTTAAACACCTTTATAACGATCGCATTAGTTGAGCTAGCCTGTATAAATACAATCAGGGGTCGTATTCACAAGACATCTTAAGGCTAAAAGTAGCTAACTTGCAGATTTAGGAGAAAATCTTACAAATAATGGGCATGTCAGTCCTAATTTTACAAGTATTTACAAGCTCTACAAGTATTTCCCAAAGGTTTTTAGTGCTAAAATCAGCTCCTAAATCTGTGGAAATAGGCTTAAGTCAAGAGGACTCCTTAGTCCGATAGACCGATAAGTATATTACCAGTACTATCAAAGGTAATGGAGAAAATTATCATAAAGCAGCTTACAACGCATCTAAATAACTGTAACCCTGCTTTAAATCACATGCAATTTGGCTTCAGGAAGAACTATTGCACAGAAACAGCCGTTTTGCACTTCACAGAAAAAGTAAGAACACATCTTGATAAGGGAGGAGTTGTTGCCGCTGTATTCTTGGACTTGCGTAAAGCCTTTGATACAGTGAATCATGATGTCCTTATTTCCAAGCTTTCTAATTTTAATTTTTCAGCACAAACACTAGCATGGCTCTCATCTTACTTGTCAAATAGGATGCAGTGTGTTAGAATTAAAGATGCACGCTCCAGCTAAATAAAAAACACAATGGGCGTTGCCTCAATGATCTGTCTTAGGTCCTTTACTTTTTAGTCTTTATATTAATGATCTTCCACAGCACTGTCACAGTGTTGATATACAATTATATGCCGACTTAGTACACACATGCAAAAATGCTCAGCTAGCAGCTGCGAAATAGACTCATGCAATGCAAGGTGTTGTAGAGTGGCTTGAAGAATCTTGTCTTACCTTGAATATCAGCAAGACAAAAGGTATGTTCTTTTATAAAACCAAGGGCCAGATTCAAACTGCAGACATTTTTATTAAAAAATAAATCAATTGATATAGTTACTGATTTTAAATATCTTGGTATAATTTTAGATTCGAATCTTAACTTCAAGAAACATATCAAGAAAATGACAAAAACTCTAAAATATAATTTGGCAAACTTTAGACAGGTTAGATCGTCCCTCCCTATGGATGTAGCCACAATATCTATGCATGCTTTAATTTTTTCACATATTTCATACTGTATCACCTGTTGGGGACAGGCCAGTGAATCTGCCATTAGACCTCTAGAATCATAATATAAGCAAGCTATAAAAATCCTTGATAAAAAGCCATTTCGGTTCCACCATTGCAAGATCCTAGAGAAACCCAATTTATTGAGTTTTGAAAATTTTAGACTCTTTTCAAACTTGACTCTAGTGTATAAGAGTCTACATGGCCTGGCCCCTGCATGTTTATTGGTTTTTGTTTGCAATCGCCCTGTAATTTCTGTAAAATCTACCAGAATAGTGTCTATTTTTGACTGCAACATAACTTTTTGCCGTTCAACCTCTTAACTGTCACCGTCCCGTATACGGGACGCCTAAGTTTACGTCACTATATTACAATTAAATCCTAATTTAATCATGACAAACTATATATTGTTGGAAAGGTCTAAGACTCCTTAATGGATATTTCAGCACAGTTTTTTTGTTACAATTTATGCAGGAACAGTAATAGATGAATTTATGACAAGAGTGCACCTCAAAAAATCTACATCATAACAGGAGTTCTGGCGTTTGTCACAAAAAGTCGACGCACACACTTTTAATAATTGAAACTTTGGTTTTCATGCTAAAAGTTCATAATAAAACATTTAATCTAGTATTTGTCAATAAAAAAATATAAAATAATATTATCTTCTAAAAAGTATAACATATATATTTTCCTCTAAAATATTATATTATATTTTTTATCGCTTTTTTTTATTACATTACATATTTTTGTAGTTATCATAAATTAGGTATCATTTGAAAGCTTACGATCTCAGAATTCATCCTGTGAAAACTGTTTTGAAATTGGACATTGTGTTACCATAGAAACGGTACTCTAAATTATTTAATCAGGCTCCTCCCCTTTTGGGCATAATTATGTTTCATAATTTATGATAAAAATATTTTCTAATCTTGACAAAACACATATTGTCAGAAAGGTCTGAGTCTCAAGGTTCCATATTTAGTGACAGAAGTGATATTTGGACAGAAATTTATTAATTTGTTATGTTAGAATGCATACAGCTAAATTCAATGGAATTCAATGACACCCGGTGGCTATTTTTGGTAATACGCCTAAACAAAATCTCATGGGAACTTCAATTTTTGTGATATCAACTTCAAATTTGGAACACAACTTGGTTAGATATATGGCTTTCATTTTATAGTATTTTTTTTTGTAAAACATATTTTGTAAAATATATATTTTATATAAAAGAAAAATATTAAATAAATTATATTTGATTTAATGTAAATTTAAACTTCCATAACTTTTTCATACTTAAATTTTTTGAAGTGCTTTCACTTCAGCAATAATCTGCTATTTTTTCCCTTTAAAACAAGACCAAACTTAGGTCTATACTCCAAAGCATTCTTGAATTACAACCATTTAAGCTTGAATAGTGCATTTTAATGTACATTCTCAAAAAGGGGGGTGACTGCTAAGGGGTTAAACAATCTGCCTTTTCTTTTAAAGCCACTGGAATGCGATAACTGATGACATAAAGAGCTGCAGTTCCATTAAGAGTTTTAAATCACAACTGAAATCTTTTCTGAAGAATCTGTACCCACTGACACTGATGTGGTGCTGACAAAACGTGTTTAGTGTATGTGTGGTTTTGTGTATGTTTAGGGGGTGGGGTGTTATTTGTATGTTTTTTTTTTTTTATGGACTGCAGATGTAAATTAGCCTGTGGCTAACTCTGGTACAATGCATCAAATGGTAACATTTATGTTGGAAATTGTACATGGTGCCTAATAAAAATAAAATAAAATAAATATATTAAAAAAAAGTCACTAAAATCAAATCACAAACAATCCTAAAATGGATGTTGCTGGCAATCTGCCTCGAAGACACTGAACGCCATTTGAGCCTTGGGTGCTGAGCCTTTTCTTCACAAATGCAATAAATATTCTGATTTATAGATTTTAATCTGCATCGACATTATATAAAGATTAATTTATGTATAGGCAAAATACATTGAATGACGGAGAATAAAACATTACGGTCAAGTTGAAAACAATCAATACGTTTACATGCACCCTCATAATGTGACTATATTGGGATTTTGGCAATAGGCTATTGTGATTAAACTTTACCTCATGTAAACACAATACTTCAATCAAACTAATGCGATTAAGATCATAATCATAGTAAACTATGTGGCATATGCCGATTAAAATCACAATAAACAGGCATGTAAACACCTTAAAGGAGTAGTTCACTTTAAAGGGGTGATAGAATGCAAAACCAAGTTTACCTTGGCATAGTTGAATAACAGCAGCTCGGTGGGTGAAATGGCCATACACAGAATCTCAAAATCCCATGTCACCTCCTTAATAGGAAAGTCACAAAACTTTAAACTGTAGCTGTAAAACGGTTGGATCTCAAATCAGCTCAGATGTGATGTCACGCCCCTAAATTTGCATTCACACAGCCCACTTTCTGGGCCCAGCAAGATCAATGGTGGTCATGCAGTCAGACACAGTTTAGCCGGCGCGCTAAGTTTACTGCTTCTGGAATGATCAAAAATACTGACGGTGGCTGCATGGCAAAAAAAAAAAAAAAAAAAAAAACGTGATACAAAGACACACTTTATATCGTTGTGCATCTGACAGAATAATGACTAAAGGTGAATTACTTCAGTCCTCTTGGCTGATTCAGAAGAATATAAGAAAAGTGTTGAACCACAAATACTGAACAGATTTAAACAGATGTGAATATGAACACTCACCTGATACAGTCAGTGTAACACCAGCATTGATGTCTGATCCCGTTGCTTCACATCTGTATTTATCACCATCAGACACAGATATGATTTTGGTGTCTCTCTCAGTGCTGTCTGGATTGATTGAACCTTCTCTAAACCATCTGTATCTCCACTGAATGTGTTCTCCTCTCTGTATGTCACATGTGAGAGTGACTCTCTCTCCTCTGAACACACGCTGATATGGCTTCACCGTCACTACAGGTTTCACTGAGAAACAGAAGTAAACATTGAAAATGTGTGTTATGATGTGTGTTATGAGCTCAAAATGTCCTTATGGTAAAAACACCATGATATTAAAGACCTAGTTTGTGTTTTTGACAAAAAAACAAAAAACAAAAAAAATATTGGTAAAAACCTGTAGTCTACTGTACTAACATCTGCACATGAAAAACATGAAGAAAACCTTTGAATCATTGCATGTGTCCCGTTTCACACTAAGATACCCAGATGTGTAAAGTCCAGGTTCAGAAAGTAAAAGTCCTCCTCAGTATTTTTTTCCAATCATCTGTATTTGCTAATTAACACAGTTTTTCTAGAACTAAATAGTGAAATCTGCTGGCTGAGTTCATGGGTGGAATAAACATATGGCAGGACTTTACACCTCTGAAAGTACCCCATTATGCTATTTTTAAGGTTCCTAATTTTGTTTTGGAGTCTCCAACAACAGGTTTACATGCATGTAAGGTCACAAATTATTTAAAACTTTATTGACAAAATGAACTAGCTCCCGGCAGACGGCCGTACGCATCGATTTACACCAGAAGAGTAACAATTGAACTTGAACTCAAAGCTTACGCTACTCCTACATCTACGTCATACATCGTCAAGTGTTACTCTTCTGGTGTAAGTCGACTTGTGTACGGCCGTCTGCCGGAAACTAGTTATTTTAGTCAACAAAGTATTAAATATGGAAATTTTTCTTACACAAACGCATCGCTTCACTTCAGAAGGCCTTTATTAACCCGTCAGAGTCTGTGGAGCTCTTTAATGATGGATATGATGCACTTTTATGGACTTCAAAAAATGGATTGTGTGTCCATTCACTGCCATTATAAAGCTTAAGAGCCAGGACATTTTTTAATATAACTCTGATTGTATTCATCTGAAGGAAGAATGTCATATACACCTAGGATGGCTTAAGTCAATAAAAGAGTAAGATGGAGTAAATCATGGGTGAACTATCCCTTTAACACTCCAGTTACTCTGCATGAACCAAGCAGTTGACTTGAATCAGGGGCAAATTGTACGTTTCTTAATGTTTTCTCATGAATCTGAAAGAACTATTTTGTGGAAAAAAATAGAAAAGAATCAAAAGTTCTGCTCGTCGAAGCAGTTCTGCTGCGTTTGATTTTTCGTAACGAATTTCTTCTCCTAATATTGTATCATAAAATCATATAATCATACATTCTTTGTTGAAATATGCAGAAATATATATATATATGTGTGTGTGTATATATATATATATATATATATATATATATAAATAATCAACACTCAAATAACACTTTGTATTCAAACATATAAGCTGCACATAAGGCAGTTTTTTGCATTAACTTCTAAATCTAATTACTCCAATTCATTGTTGAAATAATAATTTACAGTGGCTGTGTGATTTTCAAGAGATATTTTAAGCATAGCCTACATTAAATAATGAAGACATCACTAACAGGTTAAGTAAAATATAATGAATGTATAATATAGTGCATATATTTAGTGAAAGAGATCATTTCTCTGCTGACTAACAAGCTGTGGACACTGATGGACTTGCCTGAGGTAAATGTCTACGTGGCATATTGTCTACAAGCTGATTTACTTACGTCTTTCCTTTACTGAAACACTGATTGAGATTACATGAGATATTATGTAAATAAAAAAATAAAAAATTAAAAAGTGTAAATAAAACAAAACATGTTTTTATGCATGTTTGGCCTGGGTTTGTGTTGCATTTACACTGTTCTGACCACTAGGGGTCACAGTGGAGACAGGATTTGGATTTGCTTCAACTGTTTCAGTGTAATAAAATATTTCAAAATATCAAAGCACTGCGGGAAATTAAGCAGCTATATTCTAGAGCTATATAAGCAATGTGAAATTAATAACTTTCATAATAAAACAATATAATAGGACGAGATCAGTGAATCAGACCACTGCATGTCTATCATCTGTTCAGATTTTCTCTTGCAATTTTTGCCATAACAAATGTGCTTTAGAAACTCAAAGTTAAAGCAGCCAGAAAAAATTTTTTTAAGTCAAGAGCCCAACTAAAGCTAACACTGATCACCATAATGGTGAGACGCTGAGATCTTGAGAGATCTGTTAGTGTTTAAAGTTCTGTTGGGATTTAAAGTGTTTCTGTTGTGTGAGTTTTGTGGGTCACCGTTGTGCTGAAGAGTAGAGCCTGTGCTTCAGTCAGGAGAAGACCAACAAACTGTTGTATTACAAATTTATTAAATGTTTAATTTAGGTTGCAACAGTAAAAGTTGAGTACATTGAAGTTAGCATTTTAAGATTCAGTTATGATGATTATATCAAGAGATCCCTGCCAGTCATGTTCTCTAATTGCTGAGACGACTCTCACCCTCACCCTTTGTCTTTATGCATTTCCTGACCATTAAGCTCAATGTACAGCTGTGCTTTTGTCTCTATGATAATGTTAATGTATGGGCAATCTAGTCAGGCTGATTGGATTAGCATATATGCGTTTGAATAGTTATGCTGATTGGATTGAGACTGGTAACACGCTGGAGTCTAGGGCGGTTCCTTAACCTGTATACTTAATTTACATGCTTTGTTCAGCCTCAATGTAAATCCTCCCCCTAAATGTATATAAAAGTGCAAGGCAACTTTCTTTAGATTAGACTTGATGATGATGAACTACAGACTTGATGAACTACAGACATGGAAGAATAAATCTCTTCTGATTATAAAATCCATCTCAAGTCTCCTGGTTTCTGCTTCAATAAAAGTTTCCAACGATGATATGTGGCATTGCTTTAAAGGCAGTAACTGTGTTGTTGCCAATGCAGTGATAAATACATTAGCTCATGCATGTGTGCTATGCTATGTAAGGGATAATGTATTGCGAGGCGGTTGTTATAGCGAATAACAACCCCGACAGGCTGAACGGGACCCCGACGCGAAGCGGATTTAATTATAACTTGAATCAGCCTGAAGGGGTTGTTATTCACTATAACAACCGCCTTGCGATACATTATCCCGCTTATTACATGGCTACCTACAAAAATAAATAATAATAATTTGACACAAAATATTGATTTAAAAAGGAGTTTATTGATTTTAAAACGATTATATTGCTTCCGCTAAAGAAAATAGTCCATTCCGCGTTGATAGCAACGCGCTGTTTTTCATGGCAACGGTGTGTTATACTTCGCAGCGTCTGGTATCAAGATATAACAGACCGCATTCTACATTCAACCAAGCCATGTAATAATGCTAGCTAATGGTTAAAGGAGCCGTATGTAAGATTGTGGCCAAAACTGGTACTGCAATCACTTTAAAATTACTGTAGAGCGGTGTATCCCCTCCCCCTCTCCCCTGACTCGAGGTTGCCAGATAGGCTGCAGGATCCAGCAGGAACGTAGGCTGCTGTAGCTGTGGTAACTAGAGCAGAGCTGGTAACCCCGATGCCGAAACACTACTGACTTCGTGATTGGTAGATAGGTGGAGGGTGGCGCTTCAGGCCAAACCACAACAGGACAACATCAACATCAGTTGAGGGCTGCAACTTCACTTTTTAAATGACAATATCCTGGCCGGACTACTGTTGTCAGTGATATAAGTATTTGAAATTAACATGATTTCTTAATGTCTAGTGACATATCAGGGCCAATTTATGATTAATTGAAATACATTTCTTACATACAGCTCCTTTAACTGCAAGAACATTACATATTACAGAGAATGTTTGATCACAATAATCCAAGATATATCTGTAAAACAATAGTGTTTTTCTATCAAATGTTTTCTAAAAATTTTAATTTTCCTGAAATGTTTTTTGTATTTTATTCAGATGAGGGTCTTTTAGAGCTGGTGGCGCGTCTTGGACGGTGAGGGCGTCGAGGAGAGTTGAAGTCAGGTCAACTTTATGGAAATGAGCTATGATGCGGTCCGGCGGCAACCAATCGGAATGTAGAAGTCCTTCGGGTGAGAGGACACCAGAGAACGCAGTCGTGCAAACTTTGGTTCCGACAACATTAGTTCCCAAGAAAAATGGAGGAGAGGTTGATCATGTAAATTTGATAAGAAGGCGTGCAACACTATTTATTGGCCACATTTTCGCGCTGGAACGCTTGTTTTTCAGTGGGAATACAAAGTTTATTAGCACTTAACCATGAACACAAAAGCTACACCACACACATGGCTTTTAATTTGTTCATTTTGTTAGCAAACACATCACTATAATTGTTTAGTTATTTCCATCGATCAATTTCTTACTTTCAAATTTAAAAGATTTCCTGAGGTTAACTTATACCCTACTTGGTCAGTCTGCACAAATAACGATCAGCATGCTTGTTTGCTTTGCGGACCCTTTAAATGAAGTAAAAAAAAGACCAAGCATTCGATCTACGTCAGAGCGTCCACAAATCTTTCTACGGCGTCGTTGGCAGGACAGTGAGAGCGAATTTTGCCACTCTCGCCGGTGGCGGTGTGAGCGCACAGTAATGAGGCGATGATAATAGTTTCTGTGCACAAAACCCCCCCCAAAAATAATGACTTTATGGTAGTAGTGTAAACAGTGCAGCGCTTCCAGGTTCTACGTCAGAACGCCGGCTTACTATTGGCCTCTACGTCAGAACGCCGGCTCACTATTGGCCAGCTCCTGCGTCAGCATCACACGCATGTGTCCTGGTGATCATGTGACCAGCGTCGGCCAATAGTAAGCCGGCGTTCTGACGTAGAACTGATACAAAATGTGTTTTATTTACGGAAAATTACTGTATGTTTATGAGACGGCTATTTTCTGTTATTTCAGGTTTAGTTTTGTTCATTTTTTACAGTGTATGGTTCATGAGCAACACCTGTCTCTTTACAAAAATCATGTGGTCTGATCTCTCACCCTTTGCCAACAAATTATCGATAAAAAAATAAACATCACTAGAGATCAGTTTTCTGCAGAAAAAGCAGCCAATTACAATATTCTTTTTTTTTTTTTTTTTTATGTACCGAAGTTGATAAAGTTTAGAATAATAAAACATGTAAAGTTGTTCCGGCTGAAGTGTGTGTTCAGTGCTGTTGGCGAGTGTTCTGACAGAAATCAACTGCAAACCTTGTGTTTCTATGATAACCTATAGAGCTCCTGCACTCAGATTCAGGCAGCTGAATAATGGTGAAAATAACTATTTTTTAAACTGCACCAAAAATGTCAAAGTATATAAAAAAAATAACTGGACTGAAACTGTTATTTTTTTTTTTCTTTTTTTTTTTACTGAAAATCATTTTAGTAAAACTGCTGCTCTGCTGTGCCAAGAGACATTTCGAAACATTTCACCCGTGGATACTTTTGCTGCGGAGACATTTCATCTCCTATAAATGTTGTATTTATGACTATGTTAATTCGAGTATAGCTTTCAGTCGGCAGAACTGTTCAAAGTCATTAATAAAGAATATTAGAAGCACAATAAGCCGCGTAAGAGAACTGAACCCACTACTGACAGGAGGATTTCTGTGCGCTTCGAGTGAAATATGGATGAGCAAAGTAGAATAAAAATGTCTCTTTAATCAAAAAGGTTCCTGACCCCTGACCTAAAGTGTTTGAGTGTCAAATCAGACTTTGTTCACGGGCAGATAATGAAGATCATAGTCTGGTATTATGCAAATGAGTTACTTTGTAGCGTAGATAAGTTACGGAAGTGAGACTGGAAACACTGACGACTCGTTTCTGCAGTTCAGAATCTATTCCTTTAGGAGACAATAACTTTATTTATCTGCACTTTGATCTTTACAATTTTGCAGACCTTTTACATTCAAAAACAGCAACATCACTGCATGACAGGGAATATTGAAAAAGCATAATGGGGCTTTAAAGAAATAAGCAGAAAACGAGAGAATAATGACTGAAGTGAATTGCTTCAGTTGTCTTAAGAACAGATGTGGCTGATACAGAAGAATATAAGAAAAGTGCTGAACCACAAATATGGATTTTAAATGAGCAACACAGTTGAATATGAACACTCACCTGATTCAGTCACTGTAACACCAGCACTGATGTCTGATCTCTGTGAGTCTGATCTCGTTGCTTCACAGCTGTATTCACCACCGTCAGACACAGATATGATGTTGATGTCGATGACTCTCTCAGTGTGTGAGATGACTGAACCATCTTTAATCCAGCTGTATCTCCACTGAATGTCTTCTCTCTGTATCTCACATGTGAGAGTGACTGTCTTAGACTCATCTTGATTATCCGTCACTGCAGGTGATAAAAAAAAAAGTGTTGCAGTATCAAGATCACTGTCATGAAAAAAAAAAAAAAAAAAAAAAAAAAGAGTTTGCTTGTGTTGATGATTACATTATAAATAAATAAATGTATTGTTAAAACTAAATAAAATATTTATATTTAGTCCACACGTATGCTATGATCTTCGAACAAGTTGTCTTATGATACCATGAAATTAATATTCCTATTAATGTTATTTACACACTCTTAGAAAGGATGTGTTAAAATGACTCAACCCGTGTTAAATTCTTACACTTTAATGCGTGAGCTTTGTTCATTTTAACTCCTTTATAGTGTTAATGAATTTAAACACAGTAAATGTGTCAGAAAGATCATCACAAAGATGTGTAAACATGTAACATTAACATATGTGCTGTCCTTGGCCACAAACAGTGTGTTAAAAAACATACCAAAAGCCCTATTGTCCAAAAAAATATATATAAAAAAAACGAATTCATAAACTTTCAACATAAAATAATTGAATTTTAAGCATTAAAAAAAAAGAAAAAATATCCAACAAATATTTTTTCAATATTTAAAATATTTAAATGATTTAAACTTGAGTTTCTCAGGGCAGGAACTATTTTAAATGTACAATAATCAGATTAATTGCAACAAAAAGATAGACGTCAGATAAAAATAAACAGTAAATAAACCTTTAATCACTGCAGCATATTTGCTTTTTAACGGGAATGAAAGTGAGGCTGTGGATAGACATCTTCAGTGGGTTTTACTGTTATTTAATGTGTTTTTGGATTGTTCTGCTCATGAAACACTGAAAAAAATATCTTTCCAAGAAATTTCAGTAGACAAAAAACCCCAGACAATATGAGCTGTGGAAAATTATAAGTGATCTATGAGCTTTAATAACAGCTTTTAACAGCGGATGTCATTGAAAACGGTAAATGAATCCCTCACAGCCTCGCTTTCATTCCTGTCATGGCGCAGCTCTGAATAAGGTCTATATATTACTTTTGAGTGATTTGTTACAAAAGTGCATAACATATGCTAAACACGAAAATTGAACGAGTGTGTGTGTGTGTGTGTGTGTGTGTGTGTGTGTGTGTGTGTGTGTGTGTGTGTGTGTGTGTGTGTGTGTGATGCACTTGAACAGTGGTTCTCAAACTTTCTACACCAAGTACCACCATAATGACCAATATGAAAATACAGTAGAGTAGTAGGCCTAACTATTACAGCTCAAAAATGAGGCAGTTTTATTTCTAATAAGAATATTTATTATTGCCAGCTACTTTAAACATTGTAAAAACACAGTTTGAATATTAACACTGCACTGTGCTGCTTACACACAGGCAGGGGCGCCGCTAAGGGGGAGAAAATTAGGACGACCCCAGAGATTGATTTTATTAATGGCATAGGTGCGGTAGAGGGCCCAACCTCATATTCTTTCATAGAGCCCAAAGTTTCTAGCGGCTACTCTATACAGGTAAATAAAAAAACGTAAATAATGATTAAATTAAAATGTATTGCAGATTATGATTATGATTATGATAAAGATTATGTTATGAAAATGTATTGTATACTTAAATTAAATAAAAACTGTACTGCACCTAAAATATTAAGTTAAAAAAGTACTGTAATTAATAATAAAAAAATTAACACAAGCTCTGTATTCATATTTAACCTTTTTACACGTACATTTCAAATATAGGCCTATGTCACGGAAAAATTGAAGACCGGAAGTACGTCTTTTAGTAGGGATACGGCTCTTCCGGTTAGCTTTTTACAATGGCGGAGTCCGATAGATACCGCTGGACCAAATCTCTCCGCAACCTGCCTGAAGTCACATATGACGACGTGGTTCGGATGGTTAATGAAAACTCTCAAGTGGAAACGTCAAAACTGAGGAAAGGGTACAAGTTCTTCTGGGAGAAATTAATTTTCAATTACAGAGGTAAGTGTTTGAATTCTGCTGTTATAGCTCTAGCCGTTCGCCAGTAAGGTAAACGTTTCTATGGTAACAGTGAGTTGGACCAATCAGCAGACGTTGCTGCTACGCTTAGGATTGTGGGTAGTGCAGTTTTTTTTTCATAAGATCGCAGATAAAACATGTTTTTCTTAAAACAAGGTTGATTTCATACGAACTTATAGCTTCTACAGGAGCAAAAACCTTAGTTTCACAACCTCATAGCTCGTGGTCAGTATACCTCGGATGGTTTATACATTATGGCTGATAATCTAAATCCTTATTGAGAAATACTGTTGACCGGAAGTTCTGAATCCCTACTCTGCGTTCCGGAAGCAGGAAGTGTGACATAGGCCTATTCTGGCTGACCCCCGTGAGGTTTTCAAGGCGACGTTATTTAGAACTTATTACTTTATTGTTTCCATGGTGACGTGTGACACACTGCAGCCACAATAGCGCTGAATAACTGATGATCTGCTTTTATTTTTTATTCAAAATATTCACGTGTTTTGTTGTTTAAACACCTTTATAATGATCGCATTAGTTGAGCTAGCCTATATGCGCATTATATATAATGGAAAGGATTATTATTGCTGCTTTCATAGACATCAGTGTGTATTTTATAAACTCTACATCAGTGGACACACACTTTTCTATCATCTGAAACTGGCGATAGCTGTTGTGTAAAAAAAACTACTAAATAATAAATTTTAACAGCAGCAATCGTTCTCCTCCACCATGTTTAAGTTTATGGGCCGCCCGACTCGGAATCAGCAGGCAAAAATATTGCTTTCGTAAATAAATATAAGTATGAAGACGGATTCAAAATCTTACTAGCAGACAGCAAGGGTATTGATTAACATGATGAAGTATGATTATTGTATATGATGTTTTATTTACAACAATATATAATTAAAAATGAAATGGCAAGTCACTGTCATTAACAGACTATATGGACTGACTTTTTGTTCTGTTCAGTTCAACTAGATCATTTACATAACACATTTAAAAAAATAACATGAAGTGTGTTAAGCACATCAATCTCCTACACATACTGTGTTAAATGCTGTAAATTCTGAAGTTGTGTTAAATTTTAAACTACACACAAATGTGTATTTTTTTTCTACATTTTTAGCAAAATATGTTTAAATTAGAGTGTTACATAATTTGCATAATTTTCATTCTTCTAATAGTGCATGTTTCTTTAATTTCCTTGCTGTTAGGCTACTTGCCCTTCTTTACAAATGAAACCATTTGCTATTCTTTTTTTGAATCATGATAATCTGATCACTCTGTGTTTCTGAAGCTCGACTGTCATAATGCATCACAAACAATAGTGTATTTTAAAGGAGATTATATCATTCAAACGGACCTTTTTTTTTAACTGATGAGAAAAGGTTTGTCTGGCGGTTGTTGAACAGAACCTGTTCTGGCCGGTAGATGGGGCTGTTTACAGTCAACAGGATTCAACAGAAAGACTGTGTGACTGATCTACAACTGCAAGACTGTGTTTGATTGACTGAATAAACAGCCAGAAACAGTGTTTCAGCAGCATGAGGAACTACAGACAGATGATGCTGTGTGGAAATGTGTGACAGCAAAATACGGATATAAACATCAGCAAAGAGACAAATATGAGGTCCTGATCTGATCCATACAATAAACATAATTTTTTTTTTTACAAAAATAAAAAATAAAAACTACAACACAACCCACATTTGTTAAATAGATACAATTTACTGTAATACTGCATATATAGTACCTTCAGCATCCGTCGCATCTTGACTGTCCAGATGTCCAGAGTGAACGAGGGACATCAGCACTAAAAGCAGAAGAAACAGATATGAAGCTTTTCCATTCATTCAACACAATGTAAATCACACACTGAAACATGTCTAGAGTTTATTCTACATGAACTGAAAGTGTTTTTCTGTTGTGATGCTCATTCAGGGGAGAACTGATGGATTATTCTCCAGCATTTAACCCTCAGGTGCTCTTCGATCATTTTTTTTCGATCGTTTTGAATCTCTAAAAATCACAGTTTCATCGGAATGGTACGAAACTTGGTAACTTTCTGGGCCTTGAAAGTTGCAATGACATTGCTGGCTATGTGGGGTCAGAAGCTCTCGGACTTCATCAAAAACATCATTTGTGTTCTGAAGATGAACAAAGATCTTACAGGTTTGGAACGACATGAGAGTGAGTAATTACTGACAGAAACTTCATTTTTGGGTGAACTATCCCTTTAACATCACTTTAACATCATCACACGTCACATGACTCGTGAACTGATATGAGAGTCGATTCACTGAAGGATTCACTGATGCTCAACAATAAAGCAGCAGTTTGAACCACTGAGCTTCACAACATATGATGTTAATCTCATCAATAAATGTGATCAATCAGTGAATCTCTGTAACTCTGTCTCTTTTGCTTTTCTATACAACTATTCATGTTCCATATCAATTTTGTATCATTCCCTCTGTTCCCCTGTTTGTGTTTGCTTATTGTTTTGTAAAACATGGAAAGTATATAAATAACATATAGAATAATGCATATTCATTCCACAATGACATTACATAAAAAAAAAAGATTGTGTGTGTTTTAAGACACTCGCATACACACATTACAAGCTACAATTAATATGATTAATGTGGTAAATAATGTGGAGTATGGGGAACACATATTCACTATTAACTACAACTTTAGCCTCTATAAACTCATATTTTACTGCTTATTAATAGTTATTAAGATAGTTTTTTAAGTTTAGGTATTGGGCAGGATTAAGAGATGTAGAAAATGATCATGCAGAATACGGCATTAATATGTGCTTTATAAGTACTAATAATCAGCCAATATGCTAGTCATGTGCTAATAGGCAACTATTTAAAAGTGAGAAATGAACCCTAAAATAAACTGTTACCATTAACGTTTCACATCACTGATTCTTTACTGGAACAAAACAAGCTTCAGAACTCCAAACCAAATCAGGTCAAAGTGTTTGAGACACATGACATCACTTCCTGTTTGATGTCGGCACCATCAACTTCATTGTGACTTTATAGTGGCTGCAAAAAGAATTTGGACACTTAGTGTGTTTCACATATACAACACTTTAATGAACCAAACCCAGTTCAGTTCAGTCCAATTCACACTGTACCGACATCGACGACACACTGCAACAGAGACTCAGTCGGTTTCTGTCGATCAATGTGTTTCTCTGTCTCTGTTGGTATTGGTCAGCGCTTGTTTTTGCATTTATTAAAGGTGCTCTAAGCGATGGCACGCGTTTTTTTGTCACATACAGCAAACATCTCCTCACTATCCGCTAGCTGCCTGTCCCCTGAACACACTGTAAAAAAATGTGTTCTCTGTAGACAGCCCAGGCTCCACAAACGGCAACAAAAACAAACTGGGCTCACCCGCATCACGAAACACAACAAACTGTTCCAGCCAATAACCGACAAGAAGGATTTGGGGGTGGGGTTTGGGGGGTTAGTGCGCGGATGAGGAGGAGGGAGGGTCGAGCTAGCCTCCGTTTTGTTTGACAATACTTCGAACGTCAACAAGAAATGACGTCACCCAACATCACTCAGAGCACCTTTAAATATCTGAGGAGTGACACACTGTAATCTGGTGATTGTCCGCATTGGTCAGTGTTTTGTTAGTGTGAACTGGCATTTAACAAGAACCAGAAAGACAACCAGGTGCATGACCTCAGTACTTTTGTGAT
This sequence comes from Leuciscus idus, assembly GCA_021554675.1. NCBI lineage: Eukaryota > Metazoa > Chordata > Actinopteri > Cypriniformes > Leuciscidae > Leuciscus > Leuciscus idus. The sequence continues at coordinate 11,640,869 of CM038622.1, forward strand.
GATCACAATGTAAATGGACAGAAAATGAGGTGGCCCGAGTGGTTTATTTATGGGTCCTTTTAGGGGGTCCTGAGACATAGATTGATGTTTCTGCTGGTGGTTGCCCCGACTCCACAGTTTTTCAAGCTTCTAAGAGGACCAACAACACTAAACACTTAAACACTGCAGAGCTTCAGGAGAGACAACAGCATTTTCAAGCAGGTGCAGTTCGGGTCACGGTCTTTATGTCAGACGGGTCAGGTAAGGAACTGTCGGATACCAGGTCTGGTGTTCTGTTTATAGTCATACTGTGTTTGCGGGTTCAGTGAACAGGACCTGTGCAGGCAGCGTGACTCTGCGCGTCTCGTGAAGAGAAACATACTGACTCCAAGTACATTACAAACCAAACAAAACCAAACATTCTTTCCATGAGTGTTGTCGCAAGTTGCTCTCTAGCTGACATACCTGATGATTATGCAGTTGATACTTAAAATTCATCATTGTGAAAAAGAAAAAAAAGAAAGCACAATCTTGTGTGTAAGGTTATGTTGTAATGCTAAATATTGTCATGCCATTGATTTGGATTAATGCACATGGAAACATGGGTGGAATGAGCCACGACAAGGAGATTCTTTACTGAACTTCTTCTGACACAGATGTAGGTTACAGTTCACAGCACACTCACCAATAGTGCGATATTCATATATTCAGTCAATGCAGCAGCTGACGTTTCCAGCGTAACTTCACGCTCCATACTAAGGAGTGCGTAACTGAACAACCAATAAGAAACAAGAACACAGTAGAGGTAGTTAAGGGACTTAAAGGGACAGGTTACTACAATATAACTGTAGAAGTGTGTGCATTATGATGCGCCGGCACTCAGTGTGAGATCCACCAATCAGAGAGGTTCCCGAATCTGTTGATTTTTTGATTGGATGAATGAATGAAGACTATCTTGTGTTTTAGCCGGGGGCTCGAGTACACATGGAATCGGCGACTATGATCTGGAGATCATTTAGGTTGTTGATAAACATGCAATAGATAAGTGATATTTAAAGGGATATACCACAAGCACAGTTTTCACTCCAAACATTTCACAAAATAAAGTATTCACAATATTAAACAAAATGCTGTTCAAATGTTCATATAGGCTACATCTGTGTTTATTCTGCCAGTTTGAACTGACTTTAGACATCCAATAAAAAATGACACTGAGACCAGCTTGTTAAAAAATAACTGTAAAGTGTCTCAGAAAAGAGAAGTTAGTTCTGAGAAAAGCTTGAGCATCATTTGATGGCAGTTTCCTCTTGGTTTGATAAACAGTGTCAAATGTAATGAAGCTCAGACACATCTATGAGTGATTTAAGTGTGCAGATACTTTTTTGCAATTATTTCTTAAGATGGTCAGAGAGAAAGAGAAGTGATAGAGAAGCTGATTGTGTGTTCGGTCACTGTTCTCAAGCTCTCTGAGTCTCTGATGGAGAGTTTATTTAGAGATACAGCATCATTCAACACTAACTCACATCAACACAAATACAATCAGGTCGTATTCACGAAACATCTTAAGGCTAAAAGTAACTAACTTGCCGATTTAGGAGAAAATCTTACCAATAATGGGCATGTCAGTCCTAATTTTAGGACTCCAACAATTTTGCTCTACGAGTTTTTCCCAAAGGTTTTTAGTGCTAAAACCAGCTCCTAAATCTGTGAAAAGTTAGGCTTAGTCAAGAGGACTCCTCAGTCACTAAAACCAAATCACAAACAATCCTAAAATGGATGTTGCTGGCAATCTGCCTCGAAGACACTGAATGCCATTTGAGCCTTGGGTGCTGAGCCTTTTCTTCATAAATGCAATAAATATTCTGATTTATAGATTTTAATTTGCAACGACATTATATAAAGATTACTTTATGTACAGGCAAAATACAGGGTGGGCCATTTATATGGATACACCGTGGTGGCATGGGAGTGGTTGGTGATATTGAGGTCCTGTTTGTGGCACATTAGTATATGTCATGGTCACCACCCATCTTGAGGAGTTTGCCCCCTCACATGTACTGGTGTGCCACAAACGGGACTTTGGTGTCACCAGCTATTCCCATGTTGTTGCGGTGTATCCATATAAATGGCCCACCCTGTACATTGAATGACGGAGAATAAAACATTACGGTCAAGTTGAAAACAATCAATACGTTTACATGCACCCTCATAATGCGACTATATTGGGATTTTGGCAATAGGCTATTGCGATTAAACTTTACCTCATGTAAACACAATACTTTGATCAAACTAATGCGATTAAGATCATAATCATAGTAAACTATGTGGCATATGCCGATTTTAATCACAATAAACAGGCATGTAAACACCTTAAAGGAGTAGTTCACTTTAAAGGGGTGATAGAATGCAAAACCAAGTTTACCTTGGCATAGTTGAATAACAGCAGCTCGGTGGGTGAAATGGCCATATACAGAATCTCAAAATCCCATGTCACCTCCTTAATATGAAAGTCACAAAACTTTAAACTGTAGCTGTAAAACGGTTGGATCTCAAATCAGCTCAGATGTGACGTAACACTTGGGGGATTTCCTTATTTGGATCTGGTCTGTACCTTTGTCACGCCCCTAAATTTGCATACACACAGCCCACTTTCTGGGCCCAGCAATATCAATGGTGGTCATGCAGTCAGACACAGTTTAGCCGGCGCGCTAAGTTTACTGCTTCTGGAATGATCAAAAATACTGATGGTGGCTGGCAAAAAAATAAAAATAAACGCTGGTGGGGAAAGAGTTAACATAGCTGTCAAATAGACGGCTTGCACACAATCCACTAAGCCCAGCAAGAGAGCAACAGGTTAACAATGCGTTCCCCATTGTATTGCATGTTAAAAGGAGAGGCCTTGCTTTGCTTAAATGCGGCGCTTGCTTGTCTAACAGTACGACCCGTGAGACCGGGATGGTCATAAATAATATAAAGGCCTATTCCTCCCCTCACTTGACTTTACATGTGATAATACCACACAACAATAGCACACATTGTGTTTTAAGGTGCTGATTCAGGCTCAAATATATATGGTTGCACACCTAACATCTCCATGGTTCACCTCCAGTGAGTGCTGCCAATCTTCATTGGGCATTTTGCGTCTTTGCTTTGGAGATTCCTCGTTGTAAACCAACCAATCAGCGTGCAGCAAATATTAATGAGCATACCATAAAAGGGAGAAAACCGCTCGTTTCATTCTGGGTCTATTTCTCAGGGTTGCATTAGGGCATATAAAAGAGCCACCGGGGCATTTTCAGCCCAACCAATGTTACAAATTTTGGAAACCTTAAGAAACAATGTGAAATACCCTATAAAATCATTCTATCACCCCTATAAAATGAAAATTAGCCCATGATTTACTCACCCTCAAGCCATCCTAGGCGTATGACTTTCTTCTTTCAGACGAATACTATCAGAGTTATATTAATAAACCCTTATTAAATAAGTTAGGAAGCATCAGGGTGTTTATTAATATAACTCTGATAGTATTCGTCTGAAAGTAGAAAGTCATATAAGCCTAGGATGGCTTGAGGGTGAGTAAATCATGGGCTAATTTTCATTTTAAAGTGAACTACTCCTTTAATCACATTATAACCACTCTGACCAAAGTGCGCTTGTTCTCGGTTCTACACTGATGTCGTGTGTGTTGTTCACACAACTTCATGAATGAACTACGTGACATTATTCTCAAGTTTTCTCTTCTCAAAATCGCTAAACTCTGTTAACACAAATCACTGCGCAGTCTCTGCTCCATATCTTCATCCAGACGGTGTAAAAACATGTATTTTGAATTTGATGTGAGTAGATTAACATTCATACTGAATGCCTATCTGATTGTGGTATAACCATACTTATTCAAACTACAATCCGGCCTCTAGCTCATAAATGCCAGAGGAGAACTGGCCCCCGACTGAGCCTGGGTTCTCCCAAGGTTTTTTTTCTCCATTAGGTCACCTGATGGAGTTTTAGGACACCATTAGGTCACTTGATGGAGTTTTTCGGTTCCTTGCCACTGTTGCCTTTGGCTTGCTCAGTTGGGGATATTTTGGGGATATTTAATTTAATCTTATCAATCAACAAATTCCTCTTGAAACAAACTTTGTTGTATTATTTTAATTTAATACTGTGAAGCTGCTTTGATACAATCTGTATTGTGAAAAGCGCTATACAAATAAACTTGACTTGACTTATTAACGAATAATCAGAATAATGAAAATTGCATGTAAACTGGAGTGAAGAGTTCTGCGCGTGTCATATAAACATGTTACTGCGATTAAGACGTTACTCTGACTATTAGAAATAATCTCATTATTGGTGCACATGTAAACGTAGTCATTGTCCCATCGTCTGCGCCGATAGCCTTGTGGGAAGCTCGGTTGACCCGAGTTCGAGTTCCGGCTCGTGAACCTTTCCCGATCCCCCCCACCCTTTCTCTCTCCCACTTCGCTTCCTGTCACTGTCCTATCATAATAAAAAGGCAAAAACGGCAAAAATAAATGTTTAATAAAAAAAATAAACAATGTCCAATTACCTGTGGCAGCTGTTTTCACGAATTCACACAAATGATCGAATGCGAATAGAAGTGTAAAATAAGTGTATTTGGCGTGCTGTCCGAGGGGATCGAGGGCCCCGAGTTCATAATTTATCCCAAACCCAGAGTAATGGTCACTGTCCCTGACTGGGGAAGGTCGAGTCGAGTGGTGGAGGGATGCAGAAAACTGTCGAGGTAACTAGGTGAGTCGGCTGTGTGTGTATATATATACCTCCTCTCGAGATGTTTAGTTGGACCGTTTGAACATGCCCTTCCTGAATTGTTTATAAAGCACCATTTGTCGCTTGAATTCAGCAATCTCTTGAGATGCAGACATGTAATAGGCTGACAATTAGCTGAACATATTAATAGTGACCCCATGCCTGTATTTTTAAGATCTTTATTTGAATATGGCAACATGATACCTCGTTGGATCCTTCTTACAATATTTCTATGATTATATCACTGACAGAGACGCCTCTCCCATCAGCCAATCACTGTGGTCATAGTTAGTAAGCATGATGACATCGTCCATCATCCCTTTCTCTTAGCTTAAGACTTCTCTCTCTCTCTTCCTTATTAAACGTTGATCTCAACAGCTTTGTGAATAGGGTTTAAGAGAAAACTATTAACTAAGAACTTTTACTGCTATTTAGGAGAACTCTTAGTTGTAAGAAAACATGTTTTGTGTATACAGCCCCTGATTTAACTGAACTACTTGAAATAGGAAGAAACATTACAACAAAACTAAACAAAAATACATGCACACATTGCCTCCATCTTTCACAAGCATTATCACACAGATAAATGCATTATCAACCTCTTTGTCTGATCAACACGCAACATATCATCACAATGAATTTGAACAATGAAGAATACAGTGAGGCTGTGGATTCATATATAGACTCTCCTACACAACACTCATTATTGTATCCCATCTTCAGCTGAATACATTGCATTAGAAAGAAGATATTAAGAATATAATAAAATACTCACAGATGAGAGGCAGTGCACTGGAGCCCATACTGTCACATTAATAGACTGTGTTAACAGCGCTGTGTGCTAAAACACACACTTCCTGTGTTTAAACAGTCATTTCACACTTCAAGAAGAGATGAGGGAGGAGGAGACAAAACTCTACACAGAAGTACATGAAAAGAGAGAAAGGAAAAGAGAGAGCCATTCTAAGATATTTAGCTTGTCTTTTGGTGTATGCAGGTTGTTTCTGCTCTGTTCATCTACTTGAAAAAAGTTTTTACAGTAATTGTTCTCGCACTTCTCACAGCCTCACACTGCAGACAGTGAATACAAAGTGAAATCACCATGTGATATCTGGTTTAGGGCTACTGGTGTAAAGGCGCTTTCACACTGAGCGAGTGTGATGCACACACACTGAATGCAAATTGCAAAACGATTGATCGCCTTCGGATAATTAATGCCTGGACAATAGGTGGCGCTGACCAATAATACATTTTTCCATGTGTATGTATCTCATACGTTTTTCCATAGGCTTTATAAGCTCATCCCCTAAAAAAAAATAAAAAAAATAAAAGGCTGATGCATACTTGCAATGAACTTGAGTGATGGCCACCTACTGGACATACAAAGTAATGTTTCCAGATTAATTACACATGTTTGACTCATTAAGGGCCTTTTGTACATTGGTACTACACCAGAAACACAAACTATCTATAATGCTGTTTACTAGAATTAAATACATCACAAAATCGCAGCTGGGTCACAGATGCACTAGAGCTACAATTAGCATCAAGCTAATCACATCAAGCTAATCACACTGCAAGCACATCACAATTCATGAGATTATCACTATGGAGAATTTATAGAAATGCTATTCTGTATAAAGCAATATTAAGTTAACATGTTAGAATAAATCTGTGTCTGACCCCAATTATAACAAGCCATTGTAATTAGAGTCATTTAAGATGCCAAAGGCCTCGTCTTGAAAGCAGACGAAAGAGTGGCTGAAACCAGGGAGAAAAGAGCGGTCGAGTCGGACAACTTTCAGCTCTGTTTGACCAGCACTGATCCGCAAACGCAAATAACGCTGCCGCATTACTTGTTGCTAAAAAAGTGAATGCATTTGAAATATTGCTGCAACATTTATATAATTAACAAGTTATCCAATGTGTTTGTCATTATTTCTGTAAAATGATCAGATACAAATCTTCTACCGCTTTGCTGTTATTGTATACATCCTCATATTGCACACAGAAGACTTGAAGCGATTTGTCAACATTTCAAGCCCAGTGTGATTGTTGCTATTTAAATACATGAGAAAGTAAACAAAGGAATACATTTTAAGATATTTCAATTCTTTTACTACTTTCAAAATATCAGAGACCCCAATTGCAATGAACACCAATAGCCTACAAATGAAAGTGAATAATACACACAAAGTGACACAGATAAAGTGATTTTGATTCAGGTCAGATGGACTGATGATCGGCCGCAACAGGATTTAAAACAGGTTCATTTCTTCTCTAAAAGGAGCGTAGCGCCATGAAAGTGACTACTTTTAGAAACGAGAAGTGCTTCATTCAGGCCTTCCTGTACACAGACAGATGGATTTGATGGGGAAGTCAATGAAAATGACAGGCACGTTATGTTACTGTGAATCTTTGGTCTTATGGTGATATTTTGAGGTTTATGAAACTAAAGATGCAGAAAGGGCATAAATATTTCCTCTAGTCGGGTAAACCCACAGAACAGAAACAGAGCAGAAGTCAAACCACAACTATGAGCTAACCTCTATTAGGCCTCTTAAACTAAAGACACTCTCTGTCATATTCTCTCTAATCAGCTGCTAAAGTTAACAAAACATCTTCAATGATGAGCTGAAAGAAGCCTCTGTAAATGAGGGGATTTGCTGTGACTCTGAATTTTCATTTTCAACCACCAATGGCCTCCAAAAATGAAGGCTACTTTTAGAAACAATTAATGCTTTGACTTCCGCGACAAGGTAGGCCTACAAACCACACCAACACTAAAGAGTGGCAACAAAAATTGGACACAGGAAACACCGTAGGCTCTGTCAACTTTATGAAATACAATAAGAAGTAGGAGTAGTGAGGATAGCTAAAAGAAGCACCAAAGAGGAAAATATTTTAACAAGATTAAGGGTTGGGCATACCAAGCTTAATAAAAACTTGTAATTTGTCTCTCAAAAGTATTCTAATGAATGAGAAACAGAGGGAACTTTGGTGGGAGTGGAATAACTAAATTTTAACAAAATAATTACTTGGACTAGAGAGTGTATTTTGTTATTTGAAGAGAACCGAGCTGATTAATTGAATTTAGATTTAAAAAATAATAATAATTATGAAATGCGTCCACATTCCAACAAAGTAGCTGGCGATAATACACCTTAATGTTGGTGCTACCCGCCATAAAACTGAAGAGACCTCGAGATGTGGGCTGTGTCCCAATTCAAAGGCCGATCGCATCACAGCAGCTCGATGAAGGCTGTCCCAGTTCGAAGGCTCCTTCAAATGTGTCCCCCGTTTCCATGAAATGAAGGATACAACAGATGGATCATTCATGGCCTTGCCTAGTGATAGGAAACCAAGGCTTTCTGAAGCATTTTGAGGCTTTCATAAATTTGTGTCGAAAAAAGGTTCATTACTCGAAGCTTTTAACACAATGCGCATTAGTGACATCTGGTGGTATTGAACAAATCACCGCAGAGCAGAAAAAGCACGTGACCAAACAATGCTTCAGAAGTCGATCAATACAGTTCTGTCTAATATCATCGAAATTAATTTGTGCCACTGAGACCACAACTCACAACAATGTGTAGCCAGCCTGGTCAACGGATTCACATATTGATAAAAAAAAATAAAAAAATAAAAAAATTTAAAAAAAGTATATATATATATATATATATATATATATACACACACAATTATGTGATCATAATTATAGTAATTGTTATTGAAGAAATATTTTGGGTGTTCGGTTTAAAAAAAAAAACATTTTATGTTATAGGGAAGTATAGTGTTCATCATTTAAATAATGCCCCCACGATAATCATTTCCATTTTTATGCATCATCAGATGAGGTCGCAAAGCGCCAATTTTTTTTCAAACCAGCTGTCCCGAACTTCTGATACTGCATGACAGTCGAAGCTTCAAACATCAATCACGTGGTATTGTCGTTTCGATACAAGCATCGGTACAGTGTGTGATACAATAGTGCTTTGAAAACTGTGTTGGAGCATCAGAGCCCCGGATCAACCGTCCCGTCACTAGACTTTCCTACCCCAGAATTTATTGCGCACCAGTGACAATACGCGGCTTTTAAAGTCCGTGTCCTTCGAAGGATGCAGCACTTGAATTGCCCATCTGTTGTATCCTTCATTTCACGGGAAACGGAGGACACATTTGGAGGCAGGATTTGTAGAAGCCTTCGAATTGAAATAGCCTTCGTCGCACCGCTTTGACACAATCGGCCTTCGAATGCGGCCTTCGAAGGATGCAGCCTCTGAATTGGGACACAGCTCGGGTTTTGTCTTATGCATTGAAGCGTTATGTCCAATAGCTCTTCCTTGTATGTTTTTTGCAAAGACATTATCTGGGTGAGCTAAGTGAATATCAATCATTTTATCTCTTGTTGTACAATATGTAGTTTTGTTCTACTAAATTAGGGTATTGTGATTTAATGCAAAAGCAAACATTATGGATTGTTTGTTAGGCCACTGGTCAGGCCTGATCTCGTTTCATCTCAGCAGTTGATCAGGCCTGATTTAGCTTTGCTGGTAGCTTTTATGGTTGTTGTAAATGGGACTGGATCGCGGGCATTTGATGTTTTTTTTTTTTTTTCACACACACACATATATATATATTCACATATTTAGAGATACAAACCAGTGCAGTACAGTACAGAAAACACAAAGATAAGGTTGGTTAAAATTGGTAAAACTCATATACCACAGCTGAAAAAGTGTTGAAATCATATTGCTTTGTTGGCAGAAACTGTGAAAAAAAGAGATGTCATTTTGAACTGAGTTATAAATATCTCTACATCTAAAGCTGTTTGAAACTGGTACCGTATCATGAATGATACATCTACTATTTGAATACACATAGGATACATAAACATTTAAACAGCCAATAAAAAGAAAACATGGACAAAATAATTATTTGGATAAAATATGGTTTACATGTAAAATGTAAATGTTTATTTCCAGGCTTGTGCGTGAGAAAGTGTTCAAATATCCGTATAGGAAGTGGATGTACAGAGAGAAGCTGATGAAGATACTGACCCCAAACTCAGCATCAGGGCAGAATCCTGTGACTATACGTTAAAACATGTGGTTACAATGTTCCTGGAAACAAAACAAACAGCAAAGTGACAGCAGGCCTCGGACGTGTAAAACCACATGCGATGAGGAACCAACAGCTTCTGCAGAGCTAAAAACCTGCAGAAAATAGCAAAGAGAGTTAATCAAGCAACTCAAACTCACAATTTATTCTCTGTTTAGGGACAAAAAACATTCTAATTTACTTTAAGTTGTTGCTTCTGCCCAGTGTAAAAAAAAAAAAAAAAAAAAAAAAAAAAAGTTTTTGCATGTTTTAATAATTTGATTTGTTGTGATTGGGGTTTTGTTTTAGGGTTTAACATGTTTGACATTTGTTAAGTTGTGATTGAGGGCCTTCTCTCTGTGGTCAGATACAGTAGAGCTTTGTGATGCAGGGTCTTAGTATCGCTTTTAGATGGCCATGAATTTTAATGGCTCATTTTTCATTTTAATTATTAGTGGGTTCGGCTCTGCAGACATTATTTGTAGTTTTCTACTCAGTATATTTTGGTGGAATTCTGCGGAGTCGCTATTATTGGGTGTTGGACCCATTATGAACTCTTGGTTTGTGAGCGGCTCTATAACTGATTCTCATTGGCTTTCTGAAATGTTATGTTATTGAGCAAATACATTTCTATGTTAATACCGATATGAAAATGAGAATATTTTATTGATGAAATCTGAATAGCTGTCTGATTAGCTGAGATGTTAACATGTTTATTCCAGTAAACTATGAAACTATTTTGCTTCAAGCTTGATTTGTTTAGATTTTAGTCACACATCATTATTATTAATAATAGTAGCCTATTGCAGAATAAAGTAATAAAGTCAGTTTATTCATATAGCACGGTATACACAATGGTAATTCAAAGCGTGAATGAACATAACTATAAAACATTAAGAAATAAAATAAATGAAAGTAAATGAAAACGTAATGCAACTATACATTAAAGCTGCAGTAGGTAACTTTCGTAAAAATTTATTTTTTACATATTTGTTAAAACTGTCATTATGTCCTGACAGTAGAATATGAGACAGATAATCTGTGAAAAAAAAAATCAAGCTCCTCTGGCTCCTCCCAGTGGTCCTATTGCCATTTGCAGAAATACACCGCTCCCGGTCAGAAACAACCAATCAGAGCCAGGAGGAGTGTCTTAGCAGTGTCAATCATGCGTGTATGCGCTGATCACACCCCTCTCTCGCACAGCACGTACCGTCGTTCAAAATCAAGATAGCCGGTGTGCCGCAGCTGTGCTAATGGCGGACAAACAACCAAAACTGCCAATTTCTCTAGTGGCACCAGCTCATACAACAAAGACAGGTAAACGGAAAAAGACCGATGACGATAAACAAACCCGTCGGAGCCCAATGACTCGGTGTCAAAACTCTAGCCGCATAACATACAGATAAAATGTCACGCACTGTGCAAAGCAACAATTGAAACCTGCTAATTCACTGGCTTGTCATGTTGCTGAAATAATGTACTAGCAAACCTTATTTAGCATTACATATCGCTAGAATAATTACTTACGTACTGTAACGTTAGTTACCGTTATATCTTACTAGCTATTTATAACTTATAGAAAGAGTGCAACGTTATAAAGTTACATTACATGTATTGCCAAATACGTAATGATTTGAGGACCAAGTTTGTAGTCAAAGTATGGGCAGGCCATAGTCAATGTAAAGCATATTGTTGATGTTTCGTCCCTTCCAGTGAATGTGTTTATCCGAACTGTTTATTTGCCGTCATCAGTGACCCGCTTACTAGCCTGCGTGTTCACGGCAGGCTCTGTTGTGGGGGAGGAGCTGTGGAGGGAGGGCTGTAGTGCAGCAGAGCAAGGGGGAGTGACCTGTGAGTTGTGCTTGTTCAAATTTTCAGGCTAAGTCAACGTTTTCTAAAAAGCTTTACTGCAGCTTTAAAAGGACTAAATAGTAAATAGTAGGCTGCTACTGCGTGACGTGTGAGGTGTCAGTAGCAGAAAGGGGTTTGGAGTTTGGAGGGAAGATCACTGATTGGCTTGATGATGTGTTCAGACTTCAGCCAATAGGAGACTAGCACACTCTCTTTCAATTTCAAAAGTCACGATGACAGCACTCTGATATAACTTAGCATCATGCCTGATCAAGTCTGCACCCAAGACGGGCTCGAAGAAGGCCGTCACTAAAACCACCGGCAAGGGCGGAAAGAAGCGCAGAAAGTCCAGGAAGGAGAGCTACGCGATCTACGTGTATAAAGTCCTGAAGCAGGTTCATCCCGACACCGGGATCTCCTCCAAGGCTATGGGAATCATGAACTCTTTCGTCAACGACATCTTCGAGCGCATCGCCGGTGAAGCGTCTCGTCTCGCTCACTACAACAAGCGCTCCACCATCACATCGAGAGAGATCCAGACCGCCGTGCGTCTGCTGCTGCCCGGAGAGCTGGCCAAACACGCCGTGTCTGAGGGCACAAAGGCTGTGACCAAATACACCAGCTCAAAGTAGAGCTCAGCTCAACACACAACACAAAGGCTCTTTTATGAGCCACTGCCACACATATTATCTTTAAAAAGCAGATGTATTGCACATTTAATCACATCCATGTAGAGAAAGATGCCGTAAGCTAATTATGTTAAGACATTTATGGCTGGTCTCCCAGACTGAAATGCATGTCATAACACAAAATCAACTTATTTCAAGGGTCTAATTTTATATTTTTGCTGCAAGATTAAAGTATTTAAAAGAAAAACTCCACAAATCTTTTAAATCTATTGGCTGCTATATAGAACACTCATGAAAGTTCAACTTTTTATCAAGTTGAAACTTTTAAACAAGTTGAAGTTCTGGAAAGCAACATTACCTATGATGAAATGCTTAAAACTATTATGTCTATGAGCAATGGAAAAGCCCCTGGTCCAGATGGAATTATTATTGAGATGATGAAAGCAGCATCACACACGTTATGTCCTATCATGCTTTCTCTATATAATAAAATATTAGATACAGGAGACTTCCCTGAGACCTGGTGAGAGGCCGTGATTTGCCCATTATATAAAGGTGGTGATAGAAACAATGTTGAAAATTATAGAGGAATCTCATTGCTTAATGTACTCGTTAAAATTTTTACAAAGATTTTGAACAGAAGATTAACAATTTTTGTAGAAATAAATAACATGTTTTACGAAGAACAATCAGGCTATAGGTCAGGTTATTCCACAATGGATAATATTTTTATCCTACAGTCAGTCGTTCAGAAATATATTACGAAGAGAAAAGGAAGGATGTACTGTATATTTATCGATTTCTCCAAAGCTTTTGATAGTGTCCAGCATAATCTCTTGTATTTTACACTCATTAGGAATGGTATTGGTGGAAAAGTTTTTGGTGTACTGAAATCTATGTATTCTAAACTTAAATCATGTGTGAAAGGTATTGATGGTTTAACTGAGTATTTTGGATGTACCATTGGTGTACGACAGGGCTGTATGGTGAGTCCTCTTTTGTTTATTCTTTTCCTAAACGAATATATAACTATGATAAAGGAAAGCTGTAAAGGTAAAGGTATACAGATTGAAAATATCACAGAAGTGCAGACCTTGTATGCTGATGATATGGCCAATGTGTCAGATACAATTGGTGGATTGCAGAAGGAAATTGAACAGCTCGAAATATTCTGTAACAGATATGGTATGAGAGTGAATTTGAGTAAAACTAAAGTTATGGTTTTCAGAAGAGAGTTTTAAATAAGAACGAAAAAATTTATTTTGCTGGGGAGCAGATTGAAGTGGTCAGTGCTTATAAATACCTGGGTATGTGGTTTACACCAAAATTGTCATGGTGGAAAACCAGACAACACTTAGCAAACCAAGGAAAGAAGGCAATGCTTTCTTTATTAAGGTTTGTCCGTAAGCAGAAATGTAGCTGTAACCAAGCGCTGTACTTGTTTGACCATATGGTTGAACCCATCTTGTATTATGGATCTGAGATATGGGGCTTTGAGCCTGTGGAATGTATTGAGAATGTTCAGTTGTCCTTCTGTAAGAGACTCTTATGTATCAGTTCGAGTGTGAGCAATGTAGCTGTTTTGGGCGACCTGGGTAGATTTGCATTATCCACTACCTATATAAAAAGGTGCATAATGTATTGGATAAAATTAGTGTACATGCCTAATTACCGGTATCCAAGAAAATGTTATAATATGCTCTTTCAGTTGGATGTGAAGTAGGTAGAAAAACATGGGTTACCTGCATTCGAGTTCTATTGTATCTCAATGGTTTCTCTAGTGCTTGGGAGGCCCAAAGTGTAGGTGATACAAGAATATTTACATCTATTCTGAACCAACGATTAAGAGAAAGAGCACAGAATGCATGGTACACATCAGTCTTAGATAATAAGAAGTTGAATATATATTCACAATGCAAATCAATGGTGGTACAGGAGAGCTACATTGCATCTGTATATAACATACAGTTGTTACGATCTTTGTTGTTATTCAGATGCTCAGGACACTGTTTGGCTATTGAAACGGGTAGATGGAGTAATACACCAATGACAGAAAGAATTTGTAGTTATTGTAAACGAACTAATATCTCTGCGATTGAAGATGAGAAGCATTTTTTGTATGACTGTTCTTTGTATATGGATCTGCGTAAGAAATATCTGAGTGATCTCACACTTGTTGGTGATGTTTGTGTTGATGTGTCACAGGTTTGTGAGTCAAAGCATGCATGGAGATTAGCATTGTACATATATCATGGAATGAAAAAAAGAGCATCTGTCAAGCTATTGTAACTTTAGAACTATGGGCCGAGAGGCCATGTATTCCTGAATAAACTACTTACACACACACACACATACATATATATATATATATATATATATGAAGAGTTCAGATGCAAAAGCCTCTAAGAGCCATCTGAAATTTTCTTCTAGAATGATCATTTTTATCAAGCTCATATATTCAAGTTCAGTAATTTCACTTAAATGGCAATAAAAATTACCTATTAATTGTCATTTAAGTAAAATTACTGAACTTAAATATACAAGCTTGATACAAATGATCATTCTAGAAGAAAATTTCAGATGGCACTTAGAGGCTTTTGCATCTGAACTCTTCATATACATATATATATATATATATATATATACACACACACATATATATATATATATATATAATTAATAGATATTTTAATATGTGCGCTGTGACATAAGTCAACCTACAAATGTAATTTAAATGAATAGAATAGTGGGTGAATATTAACACCCATGATAGTCAAACAATATGTTCAAGCTCTCTATTTTTAATTATTCATAAATATGAAATGTCAAATCCATTTCACATAGGCCTATAGAGTGTATGTCATGAAGAGGACATCATGTTGAGTAACACAAGTAAACATTTAACTATTTACTTTTATAGTCATTTTTATTATGCTGCTCTTTTAATGTCTATTTTCAACTTTTCTTCCAGTTTGTAGAAGTGAACAACTAAAATCAAAGCAACCAATGTGTCTCGACTGTGATGTTCCATAAGAGAACCATAAGTTATTTAAATACTATTTGATAACTTATTTTTAGTTTAGTCTACTCTTCAGAATATAAAAGAAACTCTCTTAAATGTCGAATATAATGTCATTATAAAGATTATATTAAATTATATTTATGGCTATATTATGAACAATGAAGCCAAACAAATTTATTTGAAGCGAAACTTAAACTACAACTCTCAGCACGAATACAAATGTTTCCATATTTGCGATGTAAATTTTGGTTGCATTATCTATTGCGTAAACAAGGCTTAGTGCTTAAGGCCTGTTCCAGTATCCACGTAAAACATCATCCCTCACACGAGCATAAATGTGTTTAGCAGCTCGGCTGTCTGATCAGGGAACCCAGAGACTCTTTTAAGAGCCACCTATACTCTCCCTTAAAGGGTTAGTTCAGCCACAAATAAAGTTTCTGTCATTAATTATTCACCTTCATGTCGTTACAATCCCGTGAGACCTTCGTTCATCTTCAGAACACAAATGAAGATCTTGCTGATGAAATCCGAGACCTTCTGACCCCTCCACAGACGGCAATTGTGATGTGTTTTTTTTTTGGGAATAAAATAGTAAACTGTATATCAAAAGAATCATTATTCTAACATCTAACCGATTACTTCTCCTTTAGGCCTAACATTCTAACACTTGAACAAAATGAACTTTGAAAATTGTGTCGCAACCAGTGGAAAATTCTGAGATGCCGGCTAGACAATATCAAAAATATAACAGTCTAGAATAGTCTCATGACATAACATGACATTACATGAGTAATCAACTGAACTTCTAACCTTTTCCATTTCTTTATGATTTGAGATCTAAATTGCTTCTACCTGTGACGGCTCTTCTTCTTTTCTTCTTCTTCTTCTACTGTCTTTTATTGGCAACCACACTA
Source organism: Leuciscus idus (assembly GCA_021554675.1). Classification (NCBI taxonomy): domain Eukaryota; kingdom Metazoa; phylum Chordata; class Actinopteri; order Cypriniformes; family Leuciscidae; genus Leuciscus; species Leuciscus idus. Next base: position 11,657,158 of record CM038622.1, read on the forward strand.
AACAGTGCATTACTGCCATCATCAGGTAGCTTGGCTCAGAAACATTTTCCTATTCCTCTTAACACCTTCTAACCACCCCCACTATATATATAGTGGAATGTATCCTTGTTTTCCTTCAGATATTCTTTCCTTTACCCACAGTATATCATCATCTTATCCGCACCTTCAACCTCTCTTATACATTTCTCCTACATTCTTTTAATTAATCCTGTGTTATTCAGAAACTGAAACAACACCTTTACCAATAGTACAATATTTCCTGTATCTGAGTCTAATATATTCTTTAATGTTAACTCTTTTCCTTCATTCTTCCACATTTCTTCTCTTAGCACTTCTCTTTCTTCATCACAATCCTTACAATTTATAATCCCGTTCTACCGTTTCACTCTGTCCACATTTCTCACACATTCCCGTTGGATGTTTAGATATTAGATGTAACGTTGTATTCAAACCTGTATGTCCCATCCTTAATCTTGTAATTATATTTTTGTCCCTCCTATTTCCCCCACTCTTTCTACCTTTTCCCACTTTTTGTATTGCATATAAATGTCTCCCTTTAGTCTCATTATCCCAATACTGTTGCCACTTTTGAATCACTTTCTCTTTTATGACTGATTTTATTTCTCTTACACTATGTGGTAGCTCAATTTCTATTTCGTCATCTACTACTTGCTTAGTTTATATATCTGCTTCTTCATTCCCTTTAATTCCCACATGGGCTGGAACCCACATAAACTGTTCCTCTATATTATCTTTTTTTAACTCAGAGGTTTTGACGGATTTCCATTATTATGTCTGGCCTTGATTCTGACTTTTGGTTATAAATACTGACTATTGCTGAATATGAATCTGAACATATGACCGCATTTTGTATTTCTATTTCCTTAATTAGTTGTATTGCTATCAGAATAGCCATCCGTTCACCTGTATCCACACCTTATTCCTGCGTCCCATGACACTTTGCCTGAATTATGGGTGTAACTCCCATTAAGCTGTAAACAATCAGTGAAAGGCTCGCTCTATACACGCAAAAAGTGTCACAATGAGATGACATTAATCTACTTCTTACCTTCTTTTACTCTCTCCTTTTCCTTCTAATAGCTTCATCACACTCCTTATTCCACCATGGTACCATTTGAATCTTTCTTCTTCCTTTGCTTTTAGAAATAACTGCTGCATTTTTCATGACCCCTATAATTTTCTCACTTATAGCTTCTATTTCATCGCCTACATCATTTGTGTAAACCATCCTCCACCATGTTCACATTCTCAGTCCAGTTAGCTTTCTCATATTTCCATTTCCCTTCTCTTATTTCATTTCTCTCTACACTCTTATTTATACACATTTCTCTATCAAAATAGGAAAGTGATCACTAGTACATTTCCTTAATACCTTCCATTTAATTATTCCCTCTAACCTACTATTTGTTAAAGTTAGATCTAACACCACTTCTTGACCTGTTCTCATATCTATTCGTGTACCTCTCCTATCATTCAAACAGATCAAATTCATCTCATCCAATATTTCTTCAATCAGCTGCACATTTCTATCAATCACACTTCCTCCCCACATAATACTATGGGCATTGAAATCCCCACACCAGATCACCATCTCTCTGCTTTGCCCTTCTATCTTCTTCATCTCTTCCAATGTCATTTGCTTACATGGATTGTAAAAATGAATTATTACTATCTTGTCTTCCTTCTATACCTCAACCACCACATATATTTCACTTCCTTTCCCCACCATTCTATACTGTATTCCTGAATGAATAAAAGTAACACACCCATGTAACGACTGGGACAAATCAGACACAAGTATTTGTTATCGTTTAACAAATATTTTAAAAAATGGGATCTGTGGTCCCATCCCCCCAACAAGGGCAATAAGGTCTTGGTTACCATGACCACGATCAGATAAGTTGGTTTTATTGCTGTTAATTTAGCCTTTAATACAGACTTTGCTGCATTAATCATAGGCGAACTGATCTATAAATGAACATGCATCCCAGAAACTGTGTGAATGATTTACTGTCTTGTGTACTATTATGTATTTGATACTACGGTATGTATTTTATTATACAACCAACGGTCAATCTATCCCCATCTGTATCATGACTCCTATCTAATTAATCCTCATTTAATGACTCACACTTTAGTGTACATCACCTTCTCTTAGAATGCAGTGTGTGTTTGTTATATCTAGCTGAGCATTAATGGACACTAAACGGGAAGGCAGATTTCTAACCACACTTGAGATAACGTCATAAATCCTCCCAACAGAGGAATCTCCCGCTTGGAAATTCCCCCTTTCTTATTGGTTGAGCCAACCCTGAAAGGGTGGACCTTTCTCAGGCTTTAAATGGTTGCTACACAAGCTCTTCTCTCTCTTCTTCTGGTAAACGACGAATGGGTGGATTGATTTTAATATTAATTTTACTACATTAAGTTAATTATATGAACTGATCCAAATATTCATAACCAAGTATAACCAGTTATTATTGATTATTAATATTTCATAGAGCTAGTTCGTAACACCCACCACCAGTTCCCTCTTCCCGATCTCTTCTCACAGACACATATCCTTTTATTACAAAATCTAATTTAGGTTTCAGCCAAGACTCTTGTACACATATCACATTTTGTTTTTCCTCCATCTGATCTAGATAACCCTTAAATTCCAATCCATTAGCCACCAGACTTCTAGCATTCCATTGCAATATTACTAACATCAAGATTGTTGTCCATCCCATGATTCTTGACTAGGTTGTACTTGTTGCCCCCCTGGCCTGGTGGGTGTCGGGGGTGTTCTTACATCCTGTATGCAGAAAAAATGAGAGAGAGACTTTAGTGTCCAGTTTTCTACTAAGCTACCTGCTATAGCTCAATAAACTCCCCACTGGAAGGGTTTCAGGACAAGTACGGCGGATACAACTCGTGTCACTTTATGAGCTTTTATTTCGCACACATACACAATAATCATCCACAAACTAGGTAGCCTGAATGCTACCGCTACGCTAGCCTGTCAGCTGGATATTAGTGACGTTACTTAGCATGTTAGTTAGCTAGTTAGGTTAGGTTGTAAACCTGCAAGAAAACACAAAACACAAGAATTTACTAATGAAATTACTAGGGGTGCACGATTCAGAAAATTTCACGATTCGATTCGATACTGATTTTTAGTCTCAAGATTCGATTCAAAATCGATTTTCGATTCAAAAACGATTCTCGATTCAAAAAACGATTCACAGTATGTAAATGTAGTTGACTTTTTACTGTGTGATTGCAGTAGACATACAATTTAAAAGAAAATAAATAACAAATTAAATGAAGTTTGATATTACTTTGTCTTCATAAAAACTTTTGCAACTAAACAGTGCAAAGTGCCAAGCTTTGGCCAGCTTTCGAATACATTTAATTCAAGTTTACATTAAAACTTAAATACTTTTTTTTTTACATTTAGCTTTAAAGTGCTGTAGTCAGATTAAACAAACAATACTGCTAAATGTAGTTTAAGGAGTAGGCTATTGACGGCAAAATAGGCTACAGAATATTTCGTTCTGTATTGACAGGTGCAATTTTTGAAAATCGATAAAAAAAATACAATAAGCCTACATTATATCTGCATTTATGTCAAAACCTAGACTTTCAAACATCAAAATGTCATTTATTAATATGAATATTCGTGTCAAAATGACATATAAACATTCTATTTTGCCTGGAAACGCTTCCAACACGCTTGCGTGTCGCGAGAAAAATAGGCGTCGGTTCTATTTCTAGCACGCACGACTCGGGCCACACCTGAGACGCGCGTGTCACGCAGGCTGTGTGCAAGCTCTAACCTGTGAACATGGGAGCCGAAATAAAAACAGACACGCCACAAAGCCAGCCAGCCAGCCTTCCTTCTGCTCCGCTTCGCTTCTGCTGCACTTCTTCTTTTGGCTATGACAAGAGTGTGCAGGCGTAAGTGTGAATTCGATGCAGCGCCATCTATGGGAATGGCAAGCTAAACTCATTTCAGGACAATACCAAAAAAATTATATATAAAAAAAATAAATAAAAAAATAAAATAAAAACAAGAATCGATTTTTGGAATTCTATGAATCGATTTTGAATCGGTAACGTTTGACTCGCGATTCATATGTGAATCGATTTTTTTTGCCCACCCCTAGAAATTACACAATCATGTGATATTAATTCTTGATCTGAATTACTAGCAATGCTAGTTTATAGTCACTCACCAGCAAGGCGTACCAGTCCTGACCAGCATCAATTGAATGAAAATGAAACCTAAAGGCGAGACGCCTGCGCACTGTGACTAATTAAGCATAGACACACAGTCTGGAGACCAGTTATGATGATAAAACAAACCTGTAATCTAGTAAGATTATAACATATATGAAATATAACATAAATATGCCTGCATTTGGAATAAGGTGGTAAATGTACACACTTATTTTCTCAAATACCCCAGAACATAATAATAACATCCATCACTTGTAATATATATTATTGTTACATCTGCTGGAAAGTTCTACATTTAGCTTGTGTTCAGCTCAACTGCAGTATTTCTTCTGCTTCAACAAAGGAAAAAATAATAATATTCGACTCCCTGAGGTAATAAACAAAATGCTTGTTGTAGCATCAGGTATTTCACAGTCCTTTCAAGTATGTAAGATATCACCATATCTTCAGAAAATACCAAAGTAGTGATAACATATGTGAATACATAACGGAAGCACAGTAAAATAAACCATATCCATGTCCATACTTTTCATTGTGCTTCATTTGACGTGAATTACATATTGACCAGTCGAACAACAAAAAACTAACTTGTTCTCATTTGGTTATTGTAACAAACATTTTCCAAAGTTCGACAGTTCCATCACATTACACAAATTACTACATTTCCATCACATTTAAAGTTAATTACAATGCTTACACACACAGGAAAACCGTTTAACATGATGTGTTATACACACATTAGCACTGAATGCATTTTCAGATAAGTTAACAACACAAACGAGACCATTAGCGTTTCTATTGTACTGTGGGTTACTCATTAGCAACAGGTCCGCTAGCCTGGCATGGCAGTGTACAGCTGAACATCACTATTTCACATATTACGGCAAAACTACTCAACTCTAAACACTGCACATACTCACTAAGAATTCACAACACTCTTATCTCTTATACTGGGATATATGCCTGCAGTTTTGAGGAACATTAACCCACCTGTATTGCAGAAACATTGAGACAGAAACTTTAGCTTGCGTTCAGCTCAACTGCAGTATTTATTCTGCAGCGCTTTTGCCTCCTAAAGGGTTTGAAGTTCCTCCCGAGCGCTCTGCGCCATCTAGTGACCTCTTTAAGTATCGCCCCACCACAGTAACAAGTACAATACAATGTAATTTGCCTTTTAGTAACTATTTAATAGCCTACACAATATCATGAAAAAAAAAATTTATATGGGTGTCTATTTTTTCCATATTGTTTATTTTTAGCAATAAATGGTAGTATAATTAACTGTAGGCCTACTAACTACTTTTTTTTTCTTTTTTTTCCTTTTTTTTAACATCTCTGCCTAACTGTGAAGATTTTACCCTTTACATACTTCTGAAGTTAGACCATCTCTAATCATTTCCCATGTTGGCCTGCGACTCTCACTATTATCTGTATCTTTTCTGTTCTTCTTTCAGCCTGCACTGAACAATTTATGACCTCTGCCATGAATAACACAAAACTCGTTTTACTTACTATCATTGTGTCATCTGATATATTGCTTTCTCTTTTTCTCATTTCTGATTTGGTCTCTCCATTCCTCCTTCTCACTCTCTTTCTCTTTCCTTGAGTCACTTTATTAACTGCTTCTGAATATTTCCATCTCTTTCTTTTTATATTTCAATTGCCCTCTTTCTAACTTCACATCATAGGTAGAAACGCGGAAAACGGGGTGGCTGTGCTGTTAGGCTTAAGTCCTACCTGGCTTTGTGGTCTGGTGTGCGGCCTTTGGGACGTCGGGGGAGGTGTTCGGCTGGCGACTACCTTGTCCGCTGGCGTTCCCTGGATCTGTCATATGGGTGGAGTCCTCCCTTGGTCCCAGCCACGGTGACCTCTGGTCTGTATGGCTCTCCCCCATAGACAGTAAAAGAAATGGACACAGCGACCCCATTGGATTCAACGGAGAAAAGTGAAGTCAATTAGAAGCACTCGATGTGACGTGAGCAGCCTGTCTGACAGTTGTAAGTCTTCTAGTAGCTGTGCCATGAGAAATCTGAATCATTCCCTTCCGAAACTTGCAGAGACGGAGAGTGTGAGTAGGAGGTGTCCATGAGCTTGGAGCAGGAGAAACTTTTGCTAAGTATTCTGATTAATTACTTTGTCATTTTGCCTCCACGTCCCCCCCGATTGCCCGCGAGCTTCTCCTCCTGTCCATACGGTAATCTCTCTACTGTGCGACAGAGAGTCGCGTGGTTATGACGCAATTGTAAGCCTATTTTTACAAAAACGGCTTCTACGGGGCCACAAGATACAAGGTAATGGAGCCTTTTATACATTTTCGTGTTTCTTTAGAAATAAATAATGGACAAATGGAGTCTTTAAACGCCTCAGATGTAAAGTTATTCGCTGTCAAAGTGACGCCAAAATGAATGGGAGTCAATGGAATGCTAACAGCAGGTGATGGTCTGCTAATCAATGGCGGCGCCCAGGGAAGCTTCAGTGTTTTACGAAACACTGCCCCCTGCTCTCCCCGTATCTGCGGTCGAGGAGTGAGCCTCAGCCATCTTTTCCTCAGGTGCGGCAGTCGGAGGAGCTGACGGACAGTCCGCTTCGGTTCAGGCTGGGTCTACTCAATTCGAGATCGGTGGTAAATAAGACTTTTATTATAAATGACTTTTTTACTTCGTGTGATTTGGACTGCTTATTTATTACGGAAACCTGGCTTACCGTCGGTGATTTAAGCCCTCTGTTGGAACTTTTACCTTCAAACTGTTTGTTTTTAAATTCGCCTCGCTTAACTGGGAGGGGTGGCGGATTACTCTCTATTTTTAAAGACACATTCTCATATCACCAAATAGTACAAAATGACTACAGAAGTTTTGAGCTGCAACTTTTTGTATTTGAACTGAATAGTCCACTATTGATTGCCTTCGTATATCGCCCTCCTAAACACAACGCAGACTTTTTAAACGAGTTTGCAGATTTTTTTGGTTGAATTTGTACCAAAGTATGATAAATTGTTAATTTTAGGAGATTTTAATGTGCATGTGATGTGTGTTGCACAACATACTCTTTAGCTAAAGAGTTTATTACTTTGATAAATGTGTTTGATTTAGATCAGCATGTAAATGTTCCTACCCATCAGGGTGGACATACTCTTGATCTTGTGTTTTCATAATATTTTTTTGTATGATCTGGAGATAGTGGACAATGGGTTTTCTGATCATACATGTGTTATATTTTCTATTCCTACATCATCAAACTCTTTGCAACTTAAAAGGCTAGTCCGTAAATCCCGATTAATTAACTCTGATACTAGTACAGTTTTCTCATCAGCTTTTTGCGATACTAGGCTATATATGCAAGCTATGGATGCAAACCAGTATAAATTAAGTGCAGAGGAGCTTTTGTGTGAGTTCAGTTTTACATGTTTGAATGTTCTAAACATAGTAGCTCCCGTAAAGACCTTAAAACCTAAGCCAAGAGTTGACCCGTGGATTGATGATAACATGCGCTCTTTGAGGCAGTCCTGCAGAAAAGCAGAGCGTAGATGGAAGAAGGATAAGCTTCATGTCTCTTTTGAAATATTAAGTGATTCATTGTTAAAATACCAAAAGGCCTTGAGAGCAGCAAGATCCAATTATTTTACGAAACTCATTACTAAAAATTACCATAGACCAATAACAATTTTTACTGTTTTTAATTCTATTATAAATCCACCTGTTTATGAGTATCCTACTGTATCAAGGACTTTGTGTGATGATTTTCTTACATTTTTTGTGAATAAGATCAATGCTGATCAATGATCAATGATCAATGATCCTTCTATCTCGACGGCTTATTCGGCGGAGTTTAAGCAATTCTAACCTATTTCTCTCTCCCTTCTGCAAGAAATAGTGGGTCAGTTAAAGCCGTCGGGCTCCTCTATGGATGCCATCCCTCCAATTCTCTTGAAACAAGTTTTTGATGCCGTGGGGCCTTATCTTTTAAACATCATAAATCGATGTCTGGAAACCTCCATGGTACCAGAAGCGTTAAAACATGCTATAGTTCGGCCGTTTTTAAAGAAACCAAACCTAGACTTGAATGTTATGGCCAATTTCAGACCTGTTTCAAATTTGCCTTTTGTTTCTAAGATTTTAGAGAAGACAGTGTTGCAACAATTGCAGAGTTTCCTGGATGAAAATAAGGTATTTGAGCTTTTTCAATCAGGTTTTAAAAAATATCACTCGAGAGAGACTGCACTCCTGAAAATTCTAAATGATGTGTTAATAGCCGATTCTGGGGTTTACCGTACTTGTATTGCTAGATCTGAGTGCGGCTTTTGATACGGTAGATCATTCTATTCTTCTTGCTCGCCTGGAGCAATGGGTTGGTATCAAAGGAGCTGCCCTGGAATGGTTTAATTCTTATCTGTCAAAGAGAAGTTTAGTGTTTATATTGGGGAATATTCGTCGGAGGCTGCTGTTCTGTCTTGTGGTGTTCCTCAGGGATCCATTTTAGCCCCCATTCTTTTTACGTTATATATGCTTCCATTAGGGTCTATTTTCAAGAAACATGGGTTGTCGTTCCACTGCTATGCGGATGACACTCAAGTTTATTTACCCCTAAAACCAAATATTGATGGACTGGAAACACTTAGGGCCTGCCTATCTGATGTGAAAGCTTGGTAATCTTTAAATTTTCTCAATTTTAATTAAAATAAATCTGAAATTATAGTTTTTGGCTCATCTGATTCTTTTAGTCAAATAACCCTAGGTAATTTAACACTTTCTGCAAAGCCTTGGGTAAAGAACTTGGGTGTTGTTTTTGATGATGGTCTGAAATTTGACGAGCAGATAAGTTCAAGAAATTCTTCTTTTGGTATTTAAATCCTTACATGGTTTGTTTCTCCATAACTTTTGGATCTACTGACAGAACATCTTCCAGTTATGTCTCTCCGGTCGTCTAATCGTTGTGTTTTGTTTGTGTGTTTGTATTGCCTCTTGTATTGATGTAAAGCACACTGGTCAACTGGTGTTGTGTTTAGTAGTGCTATAGAAGTAAAATTGACATTGACATTGACATCCTTCATATTGCGACATTATGTGCCCCACCACAATTACAACATTTTGCTTCATCATTACTTCCACATTTTCCATACTCATGTTCTTTCACACAATGTGCACATCTCTTTTTGGCTCTGCATACACTCTGCAATATGTGACCACAAAACCAGTCACATGGGTAAATTTTTGGAAATTGAAATTTATATATCAATGGAAAGCTGAATATAAATAATATAAATAAGCTTTCCATTGATGTAAGGTTTGTTAGGATAGGACAATATTTGGCTGAGATACAACTATTTGAAAATCTGGAATCTGAGGGTGCAAAAAAATCTAAACATTGAGAAAATCGCCTTTAAAGTTCTCCATTTATGTTGGCGATTGTGCTGCATTCATTCACAAAAATAAATGTTTTATATATTTACGATAGGAAATTTACAAAATATCTTCATGGAACATGATGAAGAGATAGAGAGAACTATTGCTCGCTGGTGTTGTTGCTGCTCATGAGGCTACCGTAGAACTGGCGGGATCTGTGGGTTACGGGAGATCACATCCCGCATCGGGGTTCTCATTTGATCCATCTTCCCCGATTATAATGCATTGATTTGGACCTTTGTTTATGTTTGGTTGGACTTGCTACTTACACTCACATGCTGACACGCTGACTAACAATTACACTGATCACTTGACATTTCAGGTTTCTTACTTTAGTTAAATAAATCTTCTAGTTTATGCAGCGGTTGTGTGGCGTCTCCCTTACTTTGTTGCGATCTAAGAATATAAGCGTAACATACCTAGTAACAGAAGGGTTTGCATATGAAGAACCAATCAAATTGTAGGGAAATTATGTAATTTATCATGTCATTTTTGCTCCTATTCTATAAAAATGGTTGTATTCTTTTTGCTGGTGGGATTTGTCTATGAGATTTAGGAAAATCTACCACACAATACATGACCACTTTCAAGGCCCAGAAAGGTAGTAAAGACATCATTAAAATAGTCCATGTGACTCCAGTGGTTCAACCTTAATGTTATGAAGCGACGAGAATAGCGTCTCTAAACACAATGCAGCGTAGTGGTGGAAATTTTGATTCTTTCCAGAGACTCGTTCATTTTCAGTTCGTTCACCAAAATGATTTGTTCAGATTCGTTCACTGATTCGTTCAGTGATAATTTCTTCATATTACATATATACTGCAGCAGGTGGCGAAAAAGAGTGTATTTTATGCTGTTTTAACGAACGTATTTACTTGTTACAAAAAAAAGTGATTTGGCTTTGTTAAAATGTGTGCCTTATTTACTAAATAACATAAGTCTATATAAGTGGTTCAGATGACCAAACCAAGGTTTTCTTGCATAATTAACATTTTAATTGTTTAGTCAGACATACACATTCATAAATCTGGGATTCTATTAAACGTTGATGTTCTGTATGTTGAATATGAATATAAACAATTATATGTGCACACCTATAACTGCGCTTTGAATGAGATTTAATCACATGCTAAATGACCGATCTACCCAGTACTCTCATTCACAAACGAAAGTACCAGTTAGTTCAATTCGTTCACGAACGAGATCTCTCTCTCTCTCGTTCAGACTCAAAACAGTAGATCCAACCAAATACATGCCCCTTCACAGCCCAAACTGAAATGCTATTTGCTGTTACGCAAATGAGACCTAACCAATACTGTCATATTTTTTTGGTTTGTATTAGTTTTTAGAGAAGTGCATATGACATGAATAAAACGTAATGAATTCATTTTTGATAATACAAAATGAACACAAGTAGTCAAGTAAATTGTTCAAAGTGCAAAATACCACTAAACTAAGACTAAAACACACAAACAAAATATAAGAAAAGCAGGTAAAGTGTAAATTTAAATCAAGTAACAGTCAAGTGCCCCCCCCCCCCCCCTTAGCTCAAATCAAAGTAAAAAATGACGATGTTAATTTGTCTTTGTTATATTTAACCATTAGCTTGAGTTATTAACCTGTTTTCATTACAATGGTAAAGTGTAAATTTGTTTCTTTGATGCAAACATGCTAACTACACAAACCTAGCTCTATCGGTTCGCCATCATTATCGTTCAAACAACTGGTTATTTTTGTTCATGAACGACATGTACCAGTTCGTTCAACTCGTTCACAAACAATAAGATCTCTCTCTCTCGTTCAGACCTATGGTTCAGACTCAAAAGCAACTCGGTCGGTCACAGTCAGTGAAGGGCGTATTCGTTCACTACATCCAACAAATCACATGCTCCGTCACATCTCATACTCGAAGGCTATTGGCTCGAGGTTCATTCTTTGACAGGTTGAAAACAACGGTTCACTGAGCTGCGCATGCGCTGCTAATAGCGCCGCACTGCTGTGGAGGGAGGGATTTCAGTGAACGAGAAATATGAGTCAATGGATTACGTGAACGAGAACGATTCGTTCACCTAAAGGATTCGTTCAAAAAGAACGATTCGTTCACGAACGTAACATCACTAGTGCAGCGCTTCCGGGTTCTACGGGTTCTGGAACGACATGATGGTGATTTTAATTATTATTATTATTTGTATTTTTTTTGACTGAACTAATTCTTTAAAGAGCGTTGATGTTACATTAAATAAACCAGTGGGCAACTCTGGCCCTCGAGATCCACTTTAATCAAGATCTTCAGGATTACTAGAGATATACAGGCATTTGAGTTCGATCAGGGTTCTAACAATTGTTCAAAAGAGCAAATCCAAATAAGTTAAAATCCACACTTATTTATTTAGTAATTTGTTTATACAGAACATTTGATACAGAATAAAACTGGCATGTTTACTAATTACTGAAACGAATTATCTAGAACAAGCAACATGATATCATTATCAAGCTATTGGAAGAACATACACAACAACACACACACACAACATTTTTTTCAATCTTTTTTTTTTTTTTTTTTTACAGTTTATGGTTATGACAAAAATAGTTTTCACAGGTTTATAAACACAGTACAATTTTTATAAGGAAATCAATACATCGGAGGAATGCCCCAATAATGAGTTCCTGATTTTTATATTTATAATGATATAGGCAAGCAATAAGAGTAAAGAGCAAGACAGCTGTTTTTCCTGGAAAAGCATATTGCAAATCTGATATTGTTTTAGAAAAGTTTAATAAACAAGTTAGTATGAAGTAAATTACATTTCAGACACATATTGTCTGTTTTTGCTAAATGAAAATAGTTTTAAACAAAGCCACATGAGAGCAGTTGCTCGTCTGAGCAACACGTAATGAAAGAATCTCTGAACGAATGATTTGAATTAGATCCGCACGATTAATCGCTTGAAACCGCTCCTGATTTGGCAAAGGCTGCGATTATTTTATGCGCAGTTTTTCAATGCAGAATCGGTAGTAAAAATGCTCCATCAGAACGCCAGAGGGCGTCACACACATACACACACACACACACACACGCACGCAAGAGGTTCATACATGCTTCTCATGTTTGGAAAGATGTTTGACGCGTGTTGCTTTTTCAAATGCACGTTATAAGTGACTCAAACTCAGTGTTTACAGAGCCGTACATCAATGACAAGCTGTGCATAAAAAATTATCGCAGCCTTTGCGATTTCAAAATCGCAATAAGCCAAATCAGTTTGTGCAATTTTATGTCAATTGCTATTAATCGTGCAGCTCTAATTGAATGAGGTTCAATGACTCACTCATTAAAACAGTGATTTGCCGCCACCTACTGGAGGATCTCCACTGCACTCTGGAGAACAAGGGTACGAACAACGTGCTAAAAACAGAAACGTTTTTTCTTTGTACAGATGACAACGTTATCAAAATGATCCCTGTTCACACGGATCCGTAAAAAACACTAATAATGCTGTATTACGCATGCCAGACAAGTAGTTGGCGATGTGACTTTGTAAATAAAGACTACGGGACTGCGCACACACACATTATTTTACATTCTTATCACAAATGTCATAATCTATCATGTTTTTGTCTGATTTCCATTCTAAGGATGTTAATCTTGATAATACTAGAATCACTATGTTCTGTCAAAAATGCAGTTCTACTGTAAGCGCTATCTATTCAAACGAGCGTTCTCTGGGAATGTTTGTTGTGATTGGTGGTGTTGATGATATTATTTCTTTATTCTATATACTATTTGTATATATTACCCCCCCCCCCCCCCCCCCCTCCTCTCCCTCCCCCTCCCCCTTCCTGCATCCCTGCAATTATATTACACATTTGAAGTCTATAAAAGACGAACCAACTACAGTATTTTCAAACCATATGTTGACAGAAATAACAGTACGAGTCTTTTTAAACTGGTTAATATCAGATTGAAGTTTCTTCCTCTGCTACAGTGAACTGACTTTGGTCTTCAGTTGAAACTGTGAAATACACACAAAAAACATTTTCAGCATTTAAATGGACATGTCTTATGTTATTATATTCTTTTCACTTTTTTTTTTTTATTTGAGAGAGAGAGAGAGAGAGAGAGAGAGACACAGAGAGAGACAGAGAGAGAGAGAGAGACACAGAGACAGAGACACAGAGAGAGACAGAGAGAGAGAGAGACACACAGAGAGAGAGAGAGACAGAGAGAGAGAGAGAGAGAGAGAGACAGACATAGAGAGAGAGACAGAGAGAGAGAGACAGAGAGAGGAGAGACACAGAGAGAGAGAGAGACAGAGAGAGAGAGAGACACAGAGAGAGAGAGACACAGAGAGAGAGAGAGACAGAGAGAGAGAGAGAGACAGAGAGAGAGAGAGAGACAGAGAGAGAGAGAGACACAGAGAGAGAGAGAGACAGAGAGAGAGAGAGAGAGAGAGAGAGACAGAGAGAGAGAGAGAGAGAGACAGAGAGAGAGTGAGTGTGAGTGTGTCAGAAGTGTTACCTCTCGCTCTGTAACATTTGTAAAGCAGCACGACTGTCGCTAGCAGATACGGAGAAGCGGCCAGAAGAAAACTGAGGATTTTGAGGACAGAAATCTGACCTGAACGTGACACTGAAAAACAGAAACACAAGAACATTATTGAGCAGCAAAAGTTTTTGGAGTGAATATAAAAGTTTGCAATATTTTTCCTGTCTATTTGGAATATTATTGGAATATTATTCCACCACCATTTCCCTTTTACAGCTCTGTACTAAAGGAATAGTTAAAATTTACTGACCTTCATTTTGTTCAAACCTGTTTGAATTTCTTTCTTGTGTGGAACATCAAATATATTTTGAAGGATTCTTTCATTTTCATTGTATGGACAAAAACACAGATACATTTTTCCAAATAACTTGTGTTATGTTCCACAGAAGAAAGTTATTCATTTTAATGTTTCAGGGGTGAGAAAATAAATCATTCTCCCCAGAACAAAAATGTATGTTTGACACTGACTACATATGAGCACAATCAGATTCATTCCTTCCCATTTTCAAATGAAAAAAAAAAAACTAATTAATAATTAATGAAAAGTTGTGGGATGTTGTTCATAAGGTGTTGATCACTAAATCTCAGTATTGTCACGATCACCAGCTGGAGAGCCCTTGATAAACACCAGAGGGCACTCAATCCCAGACCAGTGCCACTCTGTCATGGACTTCATTACCCATAATCCTTTGCCCGACCTCATCAGCACTCATTGATTTCAGCTGTGTCTCATTAACCTTGTTCGCTCACCCTTTATAAGCCTGGTCAATTCAGTCATTCATCGCTAAGTGTTGCATGTGTCTTAACTGCATTTCTAAAACGGTGTATCCTGGTTTTCCTGATTCTCTGCTTGTTCAGTTGGCTTTCTCTGTTCGCCTCAGCCCTTAACTCGGTTATTGTTTGCTTGTATATGACCTTTTGCCTGTTTATGGACTTTAATTGTGGATAACCGTTTCAATAAATATAAGGGCGTTTTTCCACTGGGTTCGTTTGCTGCGGTCCGAATCCGAGTGCGCTAGTTCCCGGCGCCCCCCGCAGCGTTGGTCTGGTTTCACACTCAATTAGTTGTATCGAACCCAGGTGCGTTTGCAGTGATCTTACGTCATCGCAAACGCACACGGAAAACGCATGGAGAATACAACTCGACTGAGCATAGCTGTAATTTGTCTGTTTTTTTTGGTGCTATTATGCACAACATAGTGAGAGACAACTACGTTTATGTTCATTACATGGTGTAATTCAGCACATATCCAGGGGACGCCGTGTTTCTGCTGCTCGCAGAAGATTTTTCACTGATGCGACAGTGATACGCATGCGCGGGATACTATACTTCCTGAACAAGCACGCACCCGAGTCCGTGTTGCTTGCACATTAACGCGAACCGCGCCACGGTTCGGGAGCAACCGAGCTCAGACCACCTCCTCCAGGTAGTCTCGGGTTCGGTACTCTAGTGCGCACCCGGGTCCAATGACAGCGTTCACATTAGCGATTTTTCATGCGAACCGTGCCCCGGTCCGCACTGCCAGTGTGAAAGCGCCCTAAGTGGTGGTGAGATGAAGCCTCATGAAGTGTTGAAACTTTTCAGCCCAGTGGTTCACTAAAGGGTTAATTTGCTTACACCACCTGGTGGTCAAAGAGTGTAAAACAAGCAGATCCATTACAGATGACCAGCGCTGCGTTCAGCCCTGACAAAAGGTTGCAAAACGTATTTTTAAATGGAAACGGTGGTGCGTTGAACACCCTGATCTGATGACGCAAGAGTTGCAACTACGGCAGCTGAGAAGGCCATTGTGTTCTTTTTGAAGAATTTTCAGAGCCTGATGAAATCGGTATAAATATGTGTTCAATACTGCAAAATACGCTCAGTGTTACAGTCACTGCCCTTGATGTCCAGAATAAAAGAGAACATCCCAATCGATTGAAGGGATTTGTGGAAACTGTGGTTCCTAATTATTGTGATCCAACATTTGCCTCGCATTTCAGGATGAAAAGACAAACATGTCTTCTAATATCTTCAACTGTTGCGTATACCGAGCTGCAGGACACATTTGTAAGCGACTTTACTTGGACCCATTGTGCGAGCTGTCTCTTTAATAGTGTGTGCTTTATATACATGTTGCTGATTATTAGGCTGACAATTTTGACACACCCACTAAACAAGAGAAAACGTATCTCAAACCCCATTGCACACCGTTTCCAGGAAACATGTCGTTCAACCCGGAAACTGTAGGAAAACCGGTTAGAGCTTGAACAATGTGATCTGTGATCAAGGCCAAACTTATCATTGAGCTTGACTGGACTACAGCCCATAGACCCTGCCAGTTTATGTTTGTTTGATTTGTACAGTTATATGTCAGTCAGAAATGATTAGCCGCATTTCCACTGTCGAGCCAGTACGAGCGAGGGCTATAAACGGGCCAGCCAGGGCTAATAGTTTCCGACTGTGATCTTAGAGGCCATAATCAAACTGCATAAACTGGTATTTATAATAATTTTACATAGAGCAGACGCGATTCAATAAGTGTATCCTTCTTCTGATTAATTTGTGATCATGACTCACTCATTTGTCGCCACCTACTGGTGGGTGTAATTTAATAATTTCATAGTAGCCTATTATAGTTATTTCATTTTTCCAATCATTTTAATATTTCTACATAAAAAAAGTGTTATATTTAAAACATTAATCTCTTATTATAATTTATGCAAAATCCATCTATGGATTTTGTTGATAGTCATTTAATTTGATTGTACCCATACATTGTATTTTTTTCAGATTTAATTTATTCATTGAATTTAAGAATCTAACATAAGAAGAGGACGCAGATATGACAATACATTTTTATAATACTATCTCTGGCTTTATTGCTCAGTGTTATTTCAGGGTTTTGATGATCTCTCACCTGAGAAAGAGCACATCCAGTATTTTGCTAGGCATGTTGCATATTAATTGTTCTATGAAACTCAAGCATAATGATGTTCTAGTTGAGGTCATTTGTATGTGAGTTTGTCAGCCCTCAGCCTAAGTCCTGCCCTGTCTGTGATACACTGTATTTTGTTCCAGTTAAGGCTTAGAATAAAATAAAATAAAATAAAAAATCAATTTCCACATAGACTAATCTATTTGTATGAATATAATGTGTATTTCCTGGTGGTGTATAATGATTGTGTAACATAACTGTGTAATAAACGTATTGGCTTGAAATAAATGGGGAATCAAATGTGTGTAAATCAATTATTTGGTCATAATACGCATAAGGGGCAATATTACTATTATTAAAGTGGCTGGGTTTAAACCATGAGTTTAAATATCTGTCAAAATTTTGTGCCAAGATTGGAACCGCTTCCTGAACCAGTCATCAATGACGTCATTGGTCTAAAGCGATACAAGCCTCGACACGAGCTTCACTGAAAGCTTCCGGGATTTCTCGACACACACTCCGAAGCCTCGGCACAGAACGTAACATCACTAATAAATACTGTGTTTGGATCCTCAACCTTCGTGTCTCCGACCAGTACATGACAAGTATATTTTGCATGTGATTTGATGGTTATGCTTTCGTTTATGTGAAAAAATAAACACTGATGTCAATAACTGATTTTGCTCCAGCAGAAATATGAGCCAGAGACTATAATATATAATAGTATATAATAATGGTGTGGCGTTTCTTATTAAATCATCTCACCGTTCAAGACTTCTGTGACTGAGATCCAGCTGTGGAGTGACTGTCCTCTCTCTGTTTTACAGTAGTAGAAACCCTCATGTGACTTTGAGACAGTAGTGATGCTCATCTCTCCTGTCGTCTGATTCTGGATCAGTGATCCGTCTTTATAGAAATCAGCGCTGAGGATCGGGGAGTTTGTAGATCGATGTAAACAGTGTAGAGTCAGAGTCTCTCCCTCAATCACAGGATCAACAGAACTCTCCAGAATCACCTCACCGTCTACAAACACAAGAAATACATCAACAGATGCTAGTGACGATACAGGCTGTATTAATCAGAGCCATACTTCAATTATTAATAAGATCTGGAGGGTCAAAATGTTCACTACTATTAATCTGAGAAACTGATACTTTTATTCAGCAAGGATCCATTATCAAATGTGACTAAATGTGATCAGTGTGATCAAAAAAGACATTTATAATGTTACAAAATATTTGTATTTCAAATAAATTATGTTCTTCAAACTTTCTATTCATCAAAGAAGAAATAAATGTTGTCCACATAAATATGAAGCAGCACAACTTGAGCATCAAATCATCATATTATAATGATTTCTGAAGGATCATGTGACACTGAAGACTGGAGTAATAATGCTGAAAATTCAGCTTTGATCACAGGAATAAATTACATTATATTCACATTTATGTTGGCGATTGTGCTGCATTCACTCACAAAAATAAATGTTTTATATATTTACGGTAGGAAATTTACAAAATATCTTCATGGACGATCTTTACTTAATAGCCTAATGATTTTTGGCATAAAAGAAAAATCTATAATTTTGACCCATACAATGTATTGTTGGCTATTGCCACAAATATACCCGTGCGACTTATGACTGGTTTTGTGATCCAGGGTCACATATACAGTATTGTGTCAATAGTTGGTCAATCACAGGTGACACAACTCTAAAGATAATAGAAACACTTTATAAGGCGGCGATAAAAGTGTTGGATAAAAAACCCTCTCATTTCATCACTGTAAAATTCAACAACAAAAAAAAAACATAATTTATTGAGTTTTGAAGATAAAAAAAAAAAAAATCAAATATGTTTTTTTTTTTTTTTTGTAGTGTTGTGTGCTGAGTATTTGTTTTTGTGTGTACCTGCCTAGGGACTGCGGACACAATATTGCTATAATCCGGCTTGTTTACATTGTGTATTTTGTGCAAATGTTCATTATCATGCTTTATCCCTATCAAATAAAAACAAACTGAAACTGAAAATTAGCCTTTGGCTAAATCCGGTACAATGCATGAAATGGAAACATTTACGTTAAAAATTGTACATGGTCCCTTTATAAATAAATAAACAAATAAAACAAATTTATGGAGAGTTGCATGAGATCATTCAGTGTTTCAGACTAGAGAAGTACGATATGATGTTTTCACTCGGTTCATGCAGGAAAATCCTCTCTCACAGATGGCTGTCGATGGACTTAGTGTCAGCATTCATTTCACCAACATCAAGATATGAGAGAGGTGTTCTGGATTCTCAGTGAGGAGATCTTTGTACAAGCAATCTAGCTTGCAACCCCGGTGCTCTGAAGACAATGTTCTTCACTGCGCACGCAATCTCTGTCACTTAGCAACAATAAATGAAGTGAGAACGGCACTGCTTTACAAGGGGTGGAAGCACCAGCTGTCTTCCCCAAACATCAGAACTTGCAGTTGGATGGAGAAATAATGACCCTTTGAAGCTTTGACACTTTTCTCGGATTGTTCCGGTACGCAATTTTTTTTTTCCCAGGATGGTAGGGGAAGACTCATGAATATTCATTAGGGAAGTCATCCCTGATTGGTCTGATAACCTACCCCTAAACCTACCCGTCACTGGGGGTCTTATGACCTCCCTAACCCCGCCCCTAAACCTACCCGTCACTGGGGTTAAGAACAATCAGGGATGACTTCTCTAATGAACATTCATGAGTCTTCCCCTACCATCCTGGGAAAAAAAATATCGCTTCCGGTACAAGATTCTAAGCATCAGGAGTTTTGAAAACAGTGTCACCTTGTGGCAGATCAGATCTATAGCAGCCATAAAGCAGAGCGCACAGCTCTGTTGTTTTAAAGCCTGACAATGCTAAAAGTGTTCATTTACTGATGGAATAATTCACATATTGAAGTGTAGCAATAAATAATAATAATAATAAAACCAGACTTTTTTGAGGCAATTAAATGGTGCTCTAATTATTATATGCTGTTTATATAGCAGACTTTATGATGGTCAACTCACCTTTATTTATGTAGCGCTTTTTACAACACAGATTTGATCAGCTTTACAGTGATAGTGTGTTTGCACATGGATTCAAACATTCTGACACACAAAGTAAAGCATTCATGTGAAAGTGGAGCTTTCAATTTGTATTGATCATGCATTTCTCTTAAAACAGGGACGGAGATTCATGAGAAATTGCGCTGTGGATAAATCAGCATGATCAAAAACTAGCGCTGTCATATTTTTCCTTAAAATAACTGGTCAATAATGTGAATAAAGAGAGGAATTTGATTACACTACTTCAGATGGCCCTTCCTTTTTTTTAGTTCAGTCAATCTTTCTTTTGTAATTTACTGTAAACATCAAAATATAATTATTGTTCACAGTAATATTCTTCTCAATATGTCTCAATCAGTAAAAAAAAAAAAAAAAAAACTTTTAAAAGTTTTAAAGATTAATTTCGAAGCTGCGTCTTCTTGACGTCACATTTATCGGCCGCATACGTCATAAAGAACGTCTTATTTCAGGACAGTCACCATTATAAAACTGAGCGTTATTGCTAGTGAAGTGTAAATTGTTGTAGTTTCCTCATGGGAATGTAATGGTCAGTTTACTGAGATGAAGAGCCTCATGACGTTTGCGGCAGATAAATGTGACCTCCGGAGGATTCAGCCTTCGACATGAGACACAGCCGGTGACTCCAGGATTTGATGATCTGTTGAGATTGAGAATGTGTTTGTGTTGTTCACCATGAGCTCTGAGTGACTGAACTTACTCACAGCGGCCTTTCTGGAGCCCATAACCACCAGTGAGAAAGCTTTAGAGTTCAGGGTATTAAATATTAGCAAAAACGACTAAGCAATCACAATTCTGTATGCAGATAAAGAAAAGAAAAGAAAGAAAGATCAGAAGGCAAGTGGTTGTTTGTATTTTAAACGCTGAAGTTAATCGAGATTTTCAGATTTGAATTCTCCTAAAACACTTCTAAAAATATATCACACACGTGCGGCTGAAATAATCAACAAAAGAGTATTTCTGTTGGAGCTTAAATGTGCACATAATGCAGACTAAACATCTGTTTTCTATATGTAACACATTAACTAAATGAAATGATATTCATATCCAGACTTCATGTTTTCCATTCTGAGCAAAACCGCAGTCTCTTGATTGTATGCGTGTTTGTAGAAGAAGGGGGACACCACTATTATCCATTCCTCAAATATACAGGATAAGCCTATATACTGTAGTGATCATGCCCTAATCACGCGAACGGACAGCCAATCAAACCACAGCATTGGTGAGTGACTGTGCGCAGAACTTTTTAGCTTCGTTTTCGCTCTATCATAGAGAGATGGTTCATGTGTTGTTTTTCCCTAATTCCTGCCAGAGTTGTGTGTGTCAATGACTAAACACACACACACACACACACACACACACTAATGACCACCCATACCAATGTAACCAGTGAACTTGATGGACATTAAAGTCATTTAAATGTGGATCCTATCTCTGTGTTCTTACCGACACACCATAGCGATGACCAAACCTAAAGAACCAGTCCACCTTCATTACAGTGATCACAGTAGAGAGAGTTTAGGAGGACAATGATGTTGAACTCACCCTTCACAGAGAGAGAAACAGCAGAGCTTGATGTTGATGAGTTTGGTCTTCCATCTATCTGTCCTTTACACCAGTACTGACCCTGATCAGACTCAGTAGCTCCTCTGATAGTGAGAGTGTCTCTGTTTACAGTGTAACGCTCAGACGTCTGTAATATATCACTGTCTTTATACCACTCGTATCTCCAGTCACTGTGATCAGAGTTTATCACACACTTCAGATTGACTGTTTCTCCAGTGAATACAGGACTGACTGGTGTCACAGTCACTGTAGATGTGGGGAAACCTGAGAAGAAAGACAGAAACACAAAATGACTCAAACATCTCTTTCAGGGAAAAAGTAAAAGAATTACATTTTGTAAATGTTTTGAGGATGTTGAAGATCTCAATGATGAAGTTTTATTGCAGCAACAGTGACAAAGTGCAGTAAAGCCCCTGCGTTCATCAGAGTCAGAATAAACCCTGAATAATCTCTGCTCAAACATTATATACTGTATTACATTCTTCTTCCAGCTCTACATGTCAATGAAGTTTTGTCTTAAATGTAAATTGAGGAAAACAATGAAAGTGAAAGCCTTCCGTTCCCACATCTTTGATATTGTTTGAGACGGGAACTCCATGTATCCTTCATGTATCTTCTGAACACAGGATTATTCTCGACGTCCCGCTGCCGTTTCACACTAGAAGTGATAGAGTTTCACTCCGGTGGTGTTTACATATTACTGAGATCAGGAGGAATCGTCTCTATGATAATTAAGCTCTTTTAGGGAAGAAACATATTCTTATACATATCTTGAAGTGGAAGCTGAGTCGGGGCAGACTAACATTTCTCACACTATATAGTTTATAGATGATCTTATCTCATATTTCCTAGTATTAGTTGTGTTTTGCTGTTGTACTGTCATTAGTTTTGTCATGTCAGTTGTTTTGAGGCTCTGGCTCCGTCACGATCTCAGACAAACACCTCTGACTCGCCATAGAAAGCAGAATGAAGCTCCTGAAGGAGAGATGAAGATCTCCAACTACAAGCTCATATGAGGAGATACTGAGTCTGAATCAACTTCATCAGACTATCTGAAGACTTCATGAACTCATTTAACATCATTATCTGTGAGTCACGTCATTCTCTCTGACTTCAGCACAAAACTCATCTTTTCTATTAGTAAATATCTCCTGTAACCATAGCGACAGTGACTAAAGTAAATCTCAAAGATGGAGACGCCAATAACACTGGAAAGTCACAATTTACATGATGTTTTAAAAAATATCCTGATAAAAATGTGCAACACACACAAGACATCTGAAGACAATCATGAAGTGAATTGCTTATAAGAACAGATGTGGCTGATACAGAAGATCATAAGTGTTGAAATATGGATTTTAAATGATCATTAAACAGATGTGAATATGAAGACTCACCTGATACAGTCAGTGTAACAGCATCACTGTCTGTGTGTGAGCCTGATCTCTCTCCTCTACAACTGTATTCACTGACAGACACACGATCAGCTGTGAAACTGTAATATGCTGTTGTTGTTGTTGTAAATGGATAGTCAGTGTTTCCATCTCTAATCCAGCTGTATCTCCACTGAATGCCTCCTCCTCCCTGTATGTCACATGTGAGAGTGACTCTCTCTCCTCTGAACACAGGCTGATCTGGCTTCACCGTCACTACAGGTTTTCCTGTATTAATACACATATGAGTAAATATTGATTAAAACAGCATCACAGTCTCATGATCAATGTTAGTGTTTATGAACTCAAAACCTCCTTATGAGAAAAACACTGTATTAAAAATGAAAGATCTAGTTTGATGGAAGTTTGTATTGATTACATCAAAATAGTGTGTAATTATTGATAGACTATATACTGATAAACTTTGTATAAACTGAAAGACTGGGTAAAGTGTGTCATACATGTAAACTGAGTCTATAATACATGTGTGTTATTTTCTATTTGCGTGTCACAGAATTGCAGCTTGTACAACATTTACAAATCTTACATAATTTAAGAGTGTAAAAATATTACAGACTTAAACATGCAAAGTGATGAGGTCATGTGACAATGTATCATATACAGTTAAATAATAAACTGTTGTACAGTAAAACATGCTGGGTTGAAAACAACCCAATTTGGCAGCTGATTGGGTTAAATGTTTTTTAACCAAAATTTTGGAGTAAAATTACTACATTTCTGGATTAAGATTAACCCAAAATAGTTTTAAATTAAAACCAGGAATACTGGACATTATTAAATCACTTTATACACACATAATGACTATCAAAATGTATAATTTTATTAAAAATGAGAATAAAGGCAAACATAGTCAAAAGTAACAGTGTGCATGAGAGAAGAAAAGCAGAAAAAAAAAAGACAAATCATCAGATACACAGTTTACAGGATGAATATAACTTGCATTTAAGACCACATTAGACTTTTTTGTATATTATCCAGCAGCAACGAAAACATTACACTATAAAATCATTTATTGGTTTTGACTTTAAGTAATTGTATTAAATATTGCACCAACTTCTAACAATTGGAAATTGATACTCTCTCTTCTGCAATAACAACTCGTTTAAATATTGTTACAACTCCCAATAAGATCCATATTGTAGTCATTTATATATATATATATAGTAAAAGCCAAGGTAAAATATCCTAATCTAAATAAAGTGCAAAAACTTTTGCGGAATTTTCATTAAACTTCTTACAGAAAAACACTATTATTTTACAGGTATTTCCTGAATTATTAGTAACAAACACATTCACTTTAAATCAGCCAGAAATAGCACAGATGAAATGTGAATTAATGTAACTATAAGCCACTGCATCAGCACAGTTACTGACTCTTAAATAAAGTAACATACAGCTTATCATCAGTGTGTGTTGGTCTTCTCCTGACTGAAGCACAGGCTCTACTCTGTAAAAAATGTCTAGCCTCTCCATTTTTTAATTGGCCCAAGTGCAATTATTGTTGCAATAGTCTGTTAACATTGGCTCAATGAGAAATAATGAGAAATAATATATCAGACTAATTGAAAAATTTAGATGTAACCAGTCACTAGAAAATTTTGACTTGGGGATGTAATTTTTTTTTACAGTGTACTCTTCAGCACAACGGTGACCCACAAAACTCACACAACAGAAACACTTTAAATCCCAACAGAACTTTAAACACTAACAGATCTCTCAAGATCTCAGCGTCTTCACTTATTACAATCCAGACTTTATTTCTTTCATACTACAGTTCTTATTGAGAATTAACAGAGGTTTAGGTGTTGATGCTTTATTGAATATAATAAAGTTTGATGTCACCATGATGATGATCAGAGTTTGCTTTTCTTGGGCTCTCTTGACCCTTGACTTTTTAACATTAGTGTTTCTGATACACAATTGTTATAAAAAAATAAAATAAAAAATAAAAACCGCTAAAGAAACTGATCGGATGATGTTGGTCAATTTTTAGTGAAGATATAATCATCATGTAGCGGCCTGATTCACTGACATCACTTGAAGTCAAATCTATGAGTATGTTAACTGTTAATTTCACTTGATTTACAGTAGTCTTGTAATACTGTGGCATCAGTATTAGTGAAGTAGACGATCAAACAGAGCTTTTTTGTGACTTTATCTTGTTTTGTGACGTTCAGAGTTGATCTGAATATTTTGTTGATTGCCACCATTGTTGAGATTCATCCGCTGATTCTGATGTCTGTGTGAAGATATGATCCCATCAAAACATTTTCTACATAATGACTTCATAAAATCTTTCGGAGTATCACAGCACAGCAGGAACTTCTGTAGTAGTATTGGCATGAGAAATAACAACTAATATTAAACAAATGAATCAGAAGTTAATTAGACTCTGGTATCAGTGAATCACTACATGATGACTTTACCGTCACTAAAAAGTGACCAACATTATCTGATCGTGAATCAGAAACACAGTTAAAGCAGCCAGAGATAAATAATGTTAAAGAGGCAATGGTCAAGAGCCCAACTAAAGCAAATACTGGTCTGAATGCTGACTGTAAGCAGTCAAGTCTATTAAAGCAGCTGAGGGTTGTCCTTCACCAGTACAGATTTCTTACTGCACAGCGTGGCGTAGCATATCTTAGCATAGCATAGCTGTCAAAAAAACGTGTGCACCTTCCCTCCAGCAACACCTGTCACCTTCTTCTTCTTCTTCTTCTTCTTCCAATTTTATGGCGGTTGGCAACTAACGTTAATGGTGCATTACCGCCACCTGCTGGACTGGGGTGTGGTACTGGGGTCTAACCTTTCCAATTATAAAACAACAACAACAACAACAACAACACCTAAATTCTTCTAATTAGTCCTGTATTCCTCAGAAACTAAATATATATTTAAACATATTCCACCTGAGTCTTCTAAGTTTAATCTTAACTGTTTTCTTTGCAATTGTGAACTTAATCTTTGTCTTTCTTCCTGATATTTAGGACATTGTAGTATAACATGATCTACAGACTCTGGACTATCACAGAATTCACAATTGCCATCAGCATGCTTCTTCATTATTACCAGAATCTTATTTAATCTTGTGTGTCACACCTGTCACCTGAAGGAAGGTTCCTACCTATATTCAGTAACCAGTCACCCAAAGAGAGACCCCTACTGGACACACACGTACATAACAAGGTTTAAATAAAGACAATATGGCTCTTACAGTGACATCAAACTTTACTTTTATTTTCCAGTAAAACATTAACAACTTAACCTCTAACCTCTAAACAACTAAAACACTAAACTAAATTGTAATAAGTGAAGATGCAGAGACTTGAGAGATCTGTTAGTGTTTAATGTTCTCTTGTTGCCATTTGAATTAATTCAGGAAATACCTGTAAAATAACAGTGTTTTTCTATAAAACATTTAAGGAAAATTTGTATTAAAGTTTTTTTTTGCACTTTATTTAAATTAGAATATTTTACTTTAATTTTAATGTTTTTGTTTGGCCAGTCATTTGACTTTTATTTTCAGTAATGAGGAAGGAGATAAAATCCCTGAATACAAGTTTGAATTTGGATCTGTTCCTGTAATAACTTGAGAGAGATACAGTAGGTCTGAGGATTAAAGATCATTTACAGCTGGATCCACATGCACAAACAACAGCTTCTTCTGTGCTGCTTTTAAGCTGTTGAACTGCACTAGACTGTCGTAAATATTCACATACAACATTTAAATCTCACTCTTCATCAGTTCCTCACACAAAGCATCACATCCTGAAGATTTGGATTACAGCCCAGGAATAAAATACAATGAATTGTATGACAGCATAAGTAAAATTATGCCCCATGATAAACAAAATGTATGAAATATTGCATGATTATGGCTGAATGATCACAGAAATTGTAATCAGTTCAATATTTTAAACTGTAGTATTGTTTAACATTAATCTTTGTAATGCCAAGTCATAACAGATGAACGTTATCAGTTCAAATGAAGTAAATTGTAAATCAGTCAAGTCAACTGCATTAAATTGATAGGCCCAAGCTCACAATCCTGATTTGGAGCAGATGATCACTGGACTGATCTGACACACACTCCTCACACCAACAATTGGCCCTCATGTTTTTTTGCCATGATCATGTTGTGCCATCATTGCCACTCATGGCCCAACTCTGGCTGACACATGCCATCGCCGACAGGAGGCCAGCAGTGCCAGCGTGAGGCCAAGACCGCTTGCTATGGGATCCGCTGCCATATTAGCATTGTCATGTGAGCTACAGATTGAGTTCTGTTGTTTCCCAGTTATTCACGACTCCTCTCCCATGGTCTAAGGATAGTAAAGTGTAATACAATGCTAAATCAGACATATGTACAATATATGTGTACAGTAACATTACGATGTCCAACAATCTATTTAAATAGTACATTTGGTTTAATTTGTCGTTTAATGAGATCTAATATGTTGTCAGTGCCTAGAAGTTTCACGTGAATAAATACATAGATCCGACTATTTTACGTGTGTACTTTAATGGCCCAGAGGTGGAACTTTTGCCAAGCGTGTCAGAGGTTCTGGGTTGCGAGATGTTTCAAAAGTGGTGGGGACAATGTCGACCCTGGCAAAAAGTGGTAGGGACATATCCCACCCGCAAATTACGCCTAATAATAATAATAATAATAATAATAATAGTAATTTATTACATTTATATAGCGCTTTTCTAGGTACTCAAAATGCTTTACATATGGAAGGAGGGAATCTCCTCAACCACCACCAATGTGCAGCATCCACCTGGATGATGTGACGGCAGCCATATTGCGCACGCACGCACGCACGCACGCACGCACGCATCGTTATTCATATGTTGCACAAAAGCAACAAGAATAACTCAAACTAAATAGAAACAATTTACAGGCCAGAACGAGTTTCTATTTACAACATGTTTGCAGCGTTGAGCAATGTAGCCAATCACAGACATATGTGTTGATTTCTTGAACGCAATGGCCAATGAGATGCATTTAAGATAGAATCCACTCACCGCTCAAAACTGCTGAATTCTGCTGGCAAATCCTCTGATTATAACAAACGAAGTGTTGACATTATGAAAGATTTATTGTGCAGTCAGCTTCACTGATGATACCTGAGCTTTGTGAGATCGTGATGAACTCAGATATCATCATTACAGGGGTTTTATTTACCTTACTTGTGAGCATCACCAAGCCACAGCAGGCAACAGCAAACATGACCCTAGTTATCTGTGGTTGGCCTGGCCGTGCGTCACTCAGAAAACAACAGGCCAATCAGAAGAGAGGCTAATGAATATTACGTAGATAGGCCAAAATCGACCTGTTCTTGGCAGAGCTCCTGAGAAAGGAGCTGTAAAAATATATTGAGATGGTTTTGGTACTTATACAGCAAATATATAATTTTAAAGGGACAATGTGTAGTTTTTTAAGTATTTTATTATTTAAAATCAATATTTTTATTAATAAATATGTCCTCAATGGTGTACAAATACCTCTGCCAATGATCTGACTTATCCTCGTAAACTAAGAATTTATTATATTCATATACATAGGACGGGTAGGTCCACTGAGGTTTCCATGTCGTTCCGCCATCTTGAAAAACTATAATAGCAGAGAGGGACAAAAAGTACTACGCCAATGCGTTTCCACAACGCGTTTCGTTCAGAGCCAGCGTCACGTGACTGAAAGCAGCTGAAACATACACGAAGATTTGAGAGACGCTTGTCACTGCCCCGGCAAGTTTAAAAGGCTGCACTGCACGGTTATTTATAATGGAGGACCATACTTACTGTGTGTGGAGTCACAGGACCGGAGCTTGCAAAAAACAAGGTTTAATGTCGGGATAGCTTTTTCCAGGTGGAAAGAGATGATGCAGGAGAAAGCTTTCAAAAGAGACGCTGAACTTGCCTGCTTTCTTCTCAACAGGTAAGTCAATGTTACGGTCTAAATTACAAGCTTTTTTTCATTGCTTTCTCTGCCTTTGGAAACTTTCAATTATATCAAACATCCGTTTGTTCGTTGTGTCAAGTTGAAGTTTGTTTGAAATAACAAACCTGTTCACCCGAAGGAAAACTTGATGAAGTGCTATTAGGAGACATTCTGTCATAGCTTTTTGGTACATAACGGCAACCGTAGAAGCAACACGCATTTGAAAAAGTGAGGCACTGTAGAGCACTATTCGTTTGAATGCAAAATACAATTTCAACGCTAGATGGGAGAAATTCCTACACATTGTCCCTTTAAGGACATCAAAACCTAAAATAAAACTCCAGAAAGGTGTACAATATGGGACCTTTAAAGGGAATGGGAGATGAGACTCTGATTGGTTTATTGCACTTAAAGCCCAAAACACACCCATTACTCATTAAGAGAATAGCGACGACACTTTTAGACCATGCGCTGGGTGTTAAACTAGCAAAAAATGGATTCAGACACGCACTAAGTGCACTTGCCGTGCGCTTTAGACCATGTGCTTAGATCGTTAAATAGGGCCCATAGTGTTAATGGTCATATTCAAATTACAGCAAACTATATCATTTATTTTGATTTGAAGGGGTGTTTGTCTTTTCCGCTCCCACTAGTGACACCAAACAGAATCACAAAAATATAGATTTTGAGAAGAAAAAAAAAATCCAGAGCTTTCAAAGAATAATGTTAAAGTCTCTGGTAAGTTCAGGGAATATTAGTTATAGTTCAGAGTATCAACAGGTAATGTGACAGACCGGGTAAGTTTACTGATAAATAAGCTTATAATCTAAACTTTTCATAGCAAAAATAAATATGATAAATATCACCACACAACAAATGTTGAAACAAAAAGGTTAAACATTATATATATATATATATATATAACCTTGTTCAGCCATTTTAGGACAGACTGTTTTTAGTTCAGTTAATTTATTGAAAACATCAAAAACAATATCATCATTGTTCACAGTAATATTCCTCTCAATAGTTTAATCAGTAATAAAAAAAAATATTAAAGTTTAAAAATTAAAAAATAAGTTTAAAATAATAATGATTGCACATATGCAGTGAGAATGTAAATTGCATATTGAAAGGAGAAGAACGACTCTCTGCTTCTTAGCCTCTGTTTTCATGGATCTGTGTGTCATGTTGAAGCTGCGTCCTCTTGACGTCACATTTATCGGCCGCATACGTCATAAAGAACGTCTTATTTCAGGACAGTCACCATTATAAAACTGAGCGTTATTGCTAGTGAAGTGTAAATTGTTGTAGTTTCCTCATGGGAATGTAATGGTCAGTTTACTGAGATGAAGAGCCTCATGACGTTTGCGGCAGATAAATGTGACCTCCGGAGGATTCAGCCTTCGAAATGAGACACAGCCGGTGACTCCAGGATTTGATGATCTGTTGAGATTGAGAATGTGTTTGTGTTGTTCACCATGAGCTCTGAGTGACTGAACTTACTCACAGCGGCCTTTCTGGAGCCCATAACCACCAGTGAGAAAGCTCTATATTAAACACCAGTATTGGTATCGGCCCGATACTGCGCTCTCATATTCATACTCATAAAAATGCTCCAATACCAACAACTGATACTATGCAGTGTGTGTACAGTGTGTACAGTGTGTAGAGTGTGTAGAGTGTGTAGAGTGTGTACAGTGTGTAGAGTGTGTACAGTGTGTTCAGTGTGTACAGTGTGTACAGTGTGTACAGTGTGTAGAGTGTGTAGAGTGTGTAGAGTGTGTACAGTGTGTAGAGTGTGTACAGTGTGTAGAGTGTTTGTGTCCAGACAGAGAAACTGACAACAGAGAGTATAATGGAGATACAAAAGCTGGTTAAAAAAAGAAAGAAAAAAAGATACAACAGAAAGTCGTCTGAAGTAAATGTCTAATCACTGGAATATTAAACAAAATATATAACGCCTATATTGCTGTTACGAGACACACAAGCTTGTCGAGCGCATCCCTTTCTCACAGACATCAGTGGAAAGATTGTAGTGAACGTTTTTAGGAGGACAATGATGTTGAACTCACCCTTCACAGAGAGAGAAAGAGAGATTGATGTTGATGAGTTTGGTCTTCCATCTCTCTGTCCTTTACACCAGTACTGACCCTGATCAGACTCAGTAGCTCCTCTGATAGTGAGAGTGTCTCTGTTTACAGTGTAACGCTCAGACGTCTGTAATATTACACTGTCTTTATACCACTCATATCTCCAGGGTTGTGACCAGTAATATGGACCACGTGTCTGGTCAGTTCTCCTGATCCAGTCACGGTGAGTCTCTATCACACACATCAGATTGACTGTTTCTCCAGTGAATACACGACTGGCTGGTGTCACAGTCACTGTAGATGTGGGGGAATCTGAGAAGAAAGACAAATATGTCAATATTTTATGTCAACTAAATAGTTTCATTCAAATTCCGCTGAGAACTTTTTGAACTTAAAGATTCTCTATAAACTCAGTTCATTTCTACTAGTAAATGCAGTGATTATTAAACCTGTTCCTTTGTGTTTTGAGTGATTTCTGCCGAACATCTGTAGTTTATTTTCCTCTGTAAAACTCAGTAAAATGATCCTGTATTTCTGCTGTGAAATAACTGGACAGTCTGAACTTTCTGTCTCTGTTTCTGGTCACAATGTTCAGAGTTTTGACAGTGACAGTCTTTTATTTTTCTTCTGCAGAACATCAGTGATCAGAGATGACTGTAAACTGTCAGTAAACAGAGGCTGTGTGTTTTATTTCTAAACTGTGTCTCTGGACAGGATGATGGAGACTAAAATACTCTCTTAGTCATGATTTCTGTCATATAGAGTAATTTGACTTATTTTATGGCACATTTATGGTGCTTTTGTGTCCTTTTTAAACTCTAAAAGTTCACCATCTCATTATTATAGCGATCAGCACATTATAAATATATAAAAAAAATCTAAAGAAGAAAAATGTACAGATTTGGAACGACATGAGGAAGATTAAATTTTGACAGTATTATTATTTTCAGGTGAGATAATGAAAGCTGATCAACTGTCTATCAAACATTAGAATTAAGATTAATTTCATCCAACACTCAAAGTTTCAACATTCATAATCAGAGACAGAACGACGACAGGATCATCTGAAAATCAAAGCAAAGCTGCATTTGTATAAAAACTTCAGTAAGTGCACAGAAAGATATCTATGAAATATGTACAAATATTTTTAAATTAAAGTGTATAATGGCCAATAACAGCACTTTTTTCTTAGCTGTTTCTCAGGTCTGTGTTCACATGCGTCAGACAGAAGTCTTTATCTGTTATAAGATCACACTTCAAGTAAAATACTTCAGCTTTAACATGTATTTTCAGATCTCTGCATTCAGTTTCATTCAGTTTTGCTCCTTCAAGTAGTTTGAACACAAAAAATGTAACATTTAAACCCTAAAAAGAGAGATGAACTGTAACGCTCAGTCAGTCTGAAGCACAGCATTTGTGCAAAGATTCACAGATAAAATAATAAAATACAAAAATATGTTTTTGGAAGTATTTTAGCTGCTGGTTCATATCATGTGTAATGAGCGCAGTGTTTTTATGATGGCGTTTAAATACTTTAATTATAACAATAGGTTTTGTAGAGGAATGTAGAGTTTTAAGAGCTCTACATTAAGTTCTGTCTTGCTCAATCTGTTTTAAACACAAGAACACGTCATCTGTGAGAGAATTAAACAGAATTAACCCTTCAAAAGAGGAGTGAGAACCGCATTATTAGTGTGAACGTAACATCTCAGTCAAAGACTCTCGATTGTATTTGTGATCATAAATAGGAGAGAGAGTTTAAGAGGACAATGATGTTGAACTCACCCTTCACAGAGAGAGAAACAGCAGATCTTGATGTTGATGAGTTTGGTCTTCCATCTCTCTGTCCTTTACACCAGTACTGACCCTGATCAGACTCAGTAGCTCCTCTGATAGTGAGAGTGTCTCTGTTTACAGTGTAACGCTCAGACGTCTGTAATATTACACTGTCTTTATACCACTCATA
This sequence comes from Leuciscus idus, assembly GCA_021554675.1. NCBI lineage: Eukaryota > Metazoa > Chordata > Actinopteri > Cypriniformes > Leuciscidae > Leuciscus > Leuciscus idus. The sequence goes on from CM038622.1 coordinate 11,690,381, forward strand.
TCTCCAGTTACTGTAAGAGTTTATCACACACTTCAGATTGACTGTTTCTCCAGTGAATACAGGACTGTCTGGTGTCATAGTCACTGTAGATGTGGGGAAACCTGAGAAGAAAGACAGAAACACAAACTGACTAAAACAGCTCTTTCAGGGCAATGTAAAAGAATTACATTTTGTAAATGTTTTCAGGACGTTGGAAATCTCAATTATAAAGTTTTATATATTATAGGCTAATATTTTTGAATTAAACATGCAATGTGACGAGGTCATGTGATAATTTTAAACAATATATTGTTGTATAATGTGTTCTTATGCACATTGGTGATAGTAGATAGTGTAACTGTCAAAGGACATGTTTTTGTTGAGATGTGTATTTATGTTTTTGTTATATGTGTTATTGCCTTTGGCTTGCTCAGTTGGGGATATTTTGGGGATATTTAATTTAATTTTATCAATCAATAAATTCCTCTTGAAACAAATTTTGTTGTATTATTTTAATTTAATACTGTGAAGCTGCTTTGATACAATCTGTATTGTGAAAAGCGCTATACAAATAAATTTGACTTGACTTGACTTAATTAATTAATGTCAATTTGAGTTCATTCAATTTAAAACAATTGTGATATTCAGAAGCCGATGTTTATAATGTATGCCCTTTGAGGTGTTTAAAGTTAGGGGTTCTTTAAGATTTACGTAGAAAACGTGATGTGTCACATGACCCAGTTCAGTTTGGAGCGGGTCTGCGTCATTTTTGGGTCAGAACGAATATGGATGCAGAGAAACGACATGTAGACTGAGAAGGAATTGCGTGATCTGCATGGTTTGAGAGGCGCACACGGTCATTTGCCTTTATATATTTCATAATGTTTATAGTGTTGTTTTATATTACTTTACGTGTAATGTGATGTGCTATTCATGATGTTGATTGTATTTGTCGTATTTCTGTTGAAACATTCACGTGCATTTCATCGGACATTGGCTCGAGAGACTTGTGAAGGACTGAGAAATGCATATTTTGAGTATAATGTTTTTATTTCTTGTAGTTTTCACGGTGTATACGGTGTCTACTGAAGAGAGAGAGATGCACAATAAACTACAAAGACATCTGTATGAAGCGTGGCCTTTATTTCATCAGATCAATGCAGCTATAGACAGAATATACAAAGCTGACAGGAATTCTGAGGAGGACCCAGATGAAGAATATGCAAGAGGTGTTATTTATTGACAACAAGTAACTGCACAAGATAGGTGAGGTAGGAATACAGTCCAAACAATAGGACAGGGCACACAACTGGAGAACAGGTAGGTTGAAGATGAGACAGCAAAGACGTGACAGCCAAAGATGGAGACAAGGCAGTGGCTCAGGGAATCAGAGGCATGACAGTTGGTGATGAGACTAGATGTTGCACCAGACTCTGCCAGACCAGGAGAGTCAACGCCAGGGTGCGGGGCAAGAACCAACACCAGACAAGACTGAACAGGCCAAGACAACAAGTAATAAAAGCAAAATAAAACTGATAATGAGACTAGAGAAAAATAAAGAAACTAAATTCTGTAATAACAGGATCTAGCAAAATAAACAAAAGATCTAGAGATAAATAACTAAAACTTGCGAAAAGAAATAAAACAAGACTGTTAACAAGAGAACTATAGAAAATAAATAAAATAAAATAAAACAAGCGGGAAACCAAAAATAAACTTGGAAGAACTAGATCGAGATAAAGACCTGAACTTGACTAGACTTTAGTAATGTTACATGTGAAACTGAAGCTTCAAAGCACGTATTGAGTTTCCAGCGCAGTTTCTCACGAAGCTCCCTGCCGGAGCGCGTACTGTTCTCAGAGAAACACGTGATCAACGAAAGACAAAACCTCACTTTCTTTCCAGTCTCGTGAATGCTTCTCTTTGCGTGTCGGGATGTTTGAACCCAGACCACTACTCTACAGGTTTTTGGAAGTTTAAGTCCATTTACTCATTTCTTTTTTTATAAATATGTCTATAGCCTATGTGACATGATCAAATATTCTGACATATAAACAGCATAGAAACCATAAAATAATTAGACCACCATTTACTTGCATCAAGCAACTCTGTTGGTATTTTTATAATTAGGATTAATTGTTACATTTAATTTATCCGAAAAAAAAGAAGAAGCGTGAAGTTCGCACACTGACAAAAGCTGCTCCAAATGAATGTATTAATAGCACAACGTTTCGACCATCAGGTCTTCATCAGGCACAATACCAATGTAGAGTAAAGTCAACTTTAGATAGAAACAGGTGATCACCTTAATTGGGCCCACACACAAAAACATGTGACAAATAATACAAGTCATGTAACAAAAAATAAATAATAACAAATAAATAAAAATAGAATAAAATAATAGCAATATAAAAAATGTAACAATATCTATATTAATGAAAAAGAAAAGAAAAAAGGATATAGGATATAGGCTATATATACAAACAGCTTAACTAATAATCAACAACAGATGAAGAAATGGCTCAATCACTATAAAAAAGGCTTAATGTCAAAATCCTCATTCAACCCTGATGGTGACAAAGTATTTAAGGTATACATCCAAAAACATTCCCTCTGTAATAATTTCTTCTCATAATATCCTTCTCTAGAGGTTTTTTTTTTTTTTTTTTACCTTCTCTATACCGATATATTGTAAAACACTGGCATTATGACGTACTTGTCTAAAATGAGACGCTATAGGATTACTTCCTCTTGCTGGCTCCATTATGGCAGAAGAAGATTTTCCTTCTTTGAGTGCGACATTTGAATTCAGTGAAGCAGATTATTCTGAGATTCTGCTAAAAGACTTGTTACCTTGAGCGATTATCAATTATTATAGTTCACCCAAAATCTTCGGAACACAAATTAAGATATTTTTTATGAAATCTGAGAGCTGTCTCACTCCTCCATAGGCTTCTAAGACACTATAACTTGCTGGCCCAGAAAATGCATTAAAGAGATTGTTAATATAGTCCAAGTGACTCCAGTGGGTCAATCTTAAAGGGGTGGTAAAACGCCTTTTTTCGAAGGCTTGATTGTGTTTGTGGGGTTCACTGTAACATGTGTTCATGCTTCGTTTTTAAAAATTCGCATTATTTTTCACATATTTAACCATTATTCTACACTGCTCTGTCCCTCCTTGTAAAAACGGTCGGATGATTTCCGCGTTCTATGAAGCCCCCCCCTTCAAAATACGCAATGGGCTCAGATTGGTTAGCTGGCCCAGTGTGTTGTGATTCGCTAACCGCCAAGTGCACGTTGTTCGGAAACGTCACGCCCCCTTATCTTTACCGGTAGTTTGTGCTTCAGTAAACAATGGCGTCAATATTGCCATACCAGTTTGAGCCCGAATCAAACCCAGAGAATGTTAGTGGAGAGGATCGAGCAGAAACTGTTCAAGAACGGCTGTTAAAGGACGTTTCAGAAAGGTTTTGTAAGACTGCAGATCGCTATATGACACTGTTACTTTTGTATATTTAGAACGATTGTAGCTAAATATCTGTCGCCTGAACTATTAATCCAATACGAACACTAAACTTTGGCTTTACAACAGTAGCCAAATCAAACACAAAACCATGTTTAGCATGCCTGTAGATAAACAAGCATGTAGAATAGATAAACAATACATAAAAGCTAACTCAAAGAATAATTTACACTGATCACATAAACGACAACAACCACGAACATTCCAAGTTCGCTGCGCTGGTGATATTAAATAGAAGTTTGTATGTGTTTGTCGGATAAGTATGAATTAACGTTAGCATTTAACAAACTGGTTTGTGGAGCCAAACAGCGTTGTCCTTCGTTTACTTCCTTGCTACAACGAACAATTAACAATACGAACTATCACAGGAAAACACAACGACGAAAAATAAATCATATTTACAGGTTGTGGCCCGTAAACAGTTTCTGTTTTTAAAGTTGGAACTGCTCCATCTTTCAGGACTAGCCGTTGTGCGAATCCTTCATCGGAGGAGGGGTTTATGTAAATATTGGGCTTAGTGATGTCAGCAAGCCCGCAGGAATGTCGTGTAGTCCCTACTGGCCGTTTTTTGTAGTTCTTAGAAATTGATTTCTTTAAAAGCAAATATCTCCCTTTGCTTTAAACTTTGAAAGTTGTAACTTTGCAGATGTTGTTTATGCTCAAACAGCAACATTACACACTAACTAAAGTTAGAAAAGTGAAATCGTGTTTTACCACCCCTTTAAGTTTATAAAGCGACGAGAATACTTTTTGTGAAAAAACAACAAAAAAAAAAGACTTTATTCCACTATTCATTTCCTTCTCTCTGGGCCTCGAGTTTTTTCACGTAGTGTAACTGCGCAGCGCGTCTGTGTTGCACGTCACACACATGACCAGCGTCGGCCAATAGTGAGCCTACGTGTGACGTACAACACAGACGCGCTGCGCTAAAACTTTTTTTTTTGCGCACAAAAAGTATTCTCATCGCTTTATAAACTTAAGATTGACCCACTGGAGTCACTTGGACTAACGATGTCTTTAATGCATTTTCTGGGCCAGCAAGTTATAATGTCTAAGAAGCCTATGGAGGAGTGAGACAGCTCTCAGATTTCATCAAAAATATCTTAATTTGTGTTCCGAAGATGAACGAAGGTCTTACGGGGCTGGAACAACATGAGGGTGAGTAATTACTGACAGAATTTTCATTTTTGGGTGAACTAACCCTTTAATGTTAGCTATGCTTAAAGCTACAATCTGTATTGTTTCACCACTAGGGGTCGCTAACCTCTTCAAAACATTAACAAAGGCGTAGATTGATGAGAGTGCAATCATGGCATAGAAACACAAGCATGGAAACAAGGCCCTGCCATAAAGTTATTTCACTACTTCTGTTTCATTGTGACTTTAGAGTCCTGAGAGTTATAAACTCTATAAAGTCACTTCAGTTACGAAATGCAGTTTTCACTCTCAAAATCACTGATAACACATTATCTGTCTTATAAAGATACACTTTATGTCGTTGTGCATCTGACAGAATAATGACTAAAGGTGAATTACTTCAGTCCTCTTGGCTGATTCAGAAGAATATAAGAAAAGTGTTGAACCACAAATACTGAACAGATTAAAACAGAAGTGAATATGAACACTCACCTGATACAGTCAGTGTAACACCAGCATTGATGTCTGATCTCGTTGCTTCACATCTGTATTTATCACCATCAGACACAGATATGATGTTGTAGACTCTCTCAGTGATGTCTGGAATGATTGAATCATCTCTAAACCATCTGTATCTCCACTGAATGTGTTCTCCTCTCTGTATGTCACATGTGAGAGTGACTCTCTCTCCTCTGAACACACGCTGATATGGCTTCACCGTCACTACAGGTTTCACTGAGAAACAGAAGTAAACATTGAAAATGTGTGTTATGATGTGTGTTATGAGCTCAAAATGTCCTTATGTGAAAAACATCATGATATTAAAGACCTAGTTTGTGTTTTTGAAAAAAAAAAAAAAAAAAAAATATTGGTATAAACCTGTAGTCTACTGTACTAACATCTGCACATGAAAAACATGAAGAAAACCTTTGAATCATTGCATGTGTCCTGTTTCACACTAAAGTACCCCATTATGCTATGTTTAAGGTTCCTAATTTTGTTTTGGAGTCTCCTACACAGGTTTACATGCATGTAAGGTCACAAATTATTTAAAACTTTATTGACAAAATGAACTAGCTTCCGGCAGACGGCCGTACGCATCGATTTACACCAGAAGAGTAACAATTGAACTTGAACTCAAAGCTTACGCTACTCCTACATCTACGTCATACATCGTCAAGTGTTACTCTTCTGGTGTAAGTCGACTTGTGTACGGCCGTCTGCCAGAAACTAGTTATTTTAGTCGACAAAGTATTAAATATGGAAATTTTTCTTACACGAACGCATCGCTTCACTTCAGAAGGCCTTTATTAACCCGTCAGAGTCTGTGGAGCTCTTTAATGATGGATATGATGCACTTTTATGGACTTCAAAAAATGGATTGTGTGTCCATTCACTGCCATTATAAAGCTTAAGAGCCAGGACATTTTTTTATATAACTCTGATTGTATTCATCTGAAGGAAGAACGTCATATACACCTAGGATGGCTTAAGTAAAGAGAAGAGTAAGATGGAGTAAATCATGGGTTAATTTAGATTTTTGGGTGAACTATCCCTTTAACACTCCAGTTACTCTGCATGAACCAAGCAGTTGACTTGAATCAGGGGCAAATTGTACGTTTCTTAATGTTTTCTCATGAATCTGAAAGAACTATTTTGTGGAAAAAAATCGAAAAGAATCAAAAGTTCTGCTCGTCGAAGCAGTTCTGCTGCGTTTGATGTTTCGTAACGAATTTCTTCTCCTAATATTGTATCATAAAATCATATAATCATTAGGGCTGGGAATCGATTAAAAAAAATTAACTAATTAATTGCACAATTTGCTGTAATTAATTGCAATTAATTGCATTTCCTCCAAGCTTGTAATCATCAATAATTAAACTTAGAATCACCGGAAAAAAAGGAACAGAAAATAGCCCTATATTAAAATAATATTAAACATCAATATATCAATGTATTATTATTTTTCAATAATCGATCAACATAATCAATTTAAGATTTTTTTTTTCAATTTTTTCTTTTACTAATTATAAAAATAAACTATAGTCCTAAAAAAGCTATTATTACCAGAGCATGTGATCAGAGCAGGTAATTTTAAAGGAATAGTTCACCCAAAAATAAAAATTCTGTCATCATTTACTCTTCCTCAAGTTGTTCCAAACCTTTATGACTTCCTTTCTTCTGCTGAACACAAAAGAAGATATTTTGAAGAAAGTCGGTAACCAAACGACTGATGGAGCCCATTGACTTCCATAGTAGGAAAAAAAATACTATGGAAGTCAATGGGGACCAGCAACTGTTTAATTACCAACCTTCTTTAAAATATCTTCTTTTGTGTTTAGCAGAAGAAAGGAAATCATACAGGTTTGGAACAACTTGAGCGAGAGTAAATGACAGAATTTTCATTTTTGGGTGAACTATCCCTTTAACATTGTTGCCCAGCAATACTATACCAGCTCAGCAAACAGAAGTCTACAGAGAAAGTTCACCTTATTTGAGCGGACTTTGCTTTTCCAGTGCGTGATCGGTACATGATTGGAGCGTTTGGTCCGTGAACGACAGAGCAGAACATGCAGCGCAAACACGGAGTCGAACATTGAGCAGAGAGCGCAGCGCGCCGACACCTATGGCCGACACACACACACACACACACACACACACACACACACACACACACACACACGGAACGGAGAGTGCGGCCGCGCACACGGAGGGGAAAAGACCCGCTCTCATGAAAGCTGCGCGAGAATGAAACCCGATCCCCATATTTTCGGCTTTTCAATAGCAGCCGCAACAGGAAATCATTAAAACGAGGCAAAAAAAAAAAGTGCTGTGTTAAATGCGTTATTTTTTTTTAACGCGTTAAACATCTCAAATTAATCGCAAAGATTAACGCGTTAATTCCCCCAGCCCTAATAATCATACATTCTTTGTTGAAATATGCAGAAATTTAAATGACAAATATGAAGATTTTAAATATTCGAACTGAAGGAATCCCCACCCAGTGCAAGGATATAGTCTCTTCTAGCACACAGAGCCGCCGCTGCATGAAGAGTTGCCAAATCCACGTTTTCCTCCTTGGAATTGAGCTACTTTTACACTTTTGCTGCGGGTTGCATATTTTCAAAACTTGTCTTTATTATATGTGGTTTCTAGCATTTGTAACTTTTACAACAATTGTAACTTTTAGTCTCCGCCGAGGGAGGCGGCGCGCTAACACCGCGGCCTCGACTGTCAGTAGCTAGCGCAGCTCTTCAGATCAGGAGAGTGAGGTTTACACACACAGCTCTTACTGGAGCCCGTTATACCATTAATGACAAATTACATTCATTCTCATTTTTTATACAGAAAAATTACTGTATTATTCATACAGTATTTTTCTGTTGTCTTAAATAACATAGAAATGTATGTAAAATTACAAAAACAATGGTGATAATAATTTGTAAAATCACCACCAGATGGTGCAAAGGGACAGCTGACACTATAGAGGTGCAGGTATGACATCACTTATAGGCCAAAACACTGAAGCGAGCTGCATTTTAGCACAACTTTCATCATCCCGAAGTCAATGTTTTTTTAATGGGTTTTGTTGTTAAATGGCTGAAATAAGGTCAAGACATTTTCACATTTTATTCTACGACATAATACATCAATATTAACTGGTGATGATATAACATCATTAGGGGTGTAATGGTAAAACTGGTGGTTCGGTACTTACCTCAGTTTTGACATCACGGTTCGGTTAAGGGGGAGAAAACTAAACATAATTTTTTTTAATTTTTTTTTTTTAAATAGTGGTTTACTGAACAAATTGTGTCTCTGTCTTTAAATGAATTCAGTTATAATTAAAAGTATCTTAAGGATAAATTATATATATATCTCTGCTAATGCTGTAAACAATCAGGAGCCCTTACTTGCACATTACTATAATATTAAAGGGTGACAGCAGAGCCTAAATTCAGTTGCTTTTATTATATTATATTATCATATATATACATACATACATATATATATATATATATATATATATATATATATATATATATTTATTATTATTATATATATAAATCAACACTCAAATAACACATTGTATTCAAACATATAAACTGCACATAAGGCAGTTTTTTGCATTAACTTCTAAATCTAATTACTCCAATTCATTGTTGAAATAATAATTTACAGTGGCTGTCATTTTCAAGACAGATATTTTAAGCATAGCCTACATTAAATAATGAAGACATCACTAACAGGTTAAGTAAAATAAAATGAATGTATAATATAGTGCATATATTTAGTGAAAGAGATCATTTCTCTGCTGACTAACAAGCTGTGGACACTGATGGACTTGCCTGAGGTAAATGTCTACGTGGCATATTGTCTACAAGGGTTTTTGTTGCATTTACACTGTTCTGACCACTAGGGGTCACTGTGGAGACAGGATTTGGATTTGCTGTTTCAGTGTAATAAAATATTTCAAATTATCAAAGCACTGCGGTAAATTAAGCAGTAATATTCTAGAGCTATATAAGCAATGTGAAATTAATAACTTTCATAATAAAACAATATAATAGGACGAGATCAGTGAATCAGACCACTGCATGTCTATCATCTGTTCAGATTTTCTCTTGCAATTTTTGCCATAACAAATGTGCTTTAGAAACTCAAAGTTAAAGCAGCCAGAAAAAAATTTATGTTAAAAAAGTCAAGAGCCCAACTAAAGCAAACACTGATCACCATAACGGTAACATCTTTATTTTTTTCAATAAAACATCAACAACTAAACTTGTGTAAATTCAACAAGAACTTTTGTTTGAAAGAAATAGTCAAACTGGATTGTAATAAGTGAAGACGCTGAGATCTTGAGAGATCTGTTAGTGTTTAAAGTTCTGTTGGGATTTAAAGTGTTTCTGTTGTGTGAGTTTTGTGGGTCACCGTTGTGCTGAAGAGAGTCTAGTAAACCTATTCAGGGCCAGTTGAACACACCCATGCTAAAGTTGACTAAAAAGAGGAATAAAAAATTATCTTTTGGAAATTGATGTTAATACCTTAATTAAAAAAAATTAGGAAAACTCGAACCTTTAAGGACATACATTTTCTTTGTGAATGAATAATGTATTGTGCTGAAGAGTAGAGCCTGTGCTTCAGTCAGGAGAAGACCAACACACACTGATGATATGTGGCATTGCTTTAAAGGCAGTAACTGTGTTGTTGCAGTGATAAATACATTAGCTCATGCATGTGTGCTATGCTATTGCTAGCTAATGGTTAACTGCAAGACCATTACATATTACAGAGAATGTTTGATCACAATAATCCAGGATATATCTGTAAAACAAAAGTGTTTTTCTGTAAAATGTTTATTGAAATTGAAAATAAAAGTTTTTGTATTTTATTCAGATGAGGGTCTTTTAGAGCTGGTGGCGCGTCTTGGACGGTGTGAGCGTCGAGGAGAGTTGAAGTCAGGTCGACTTTATGGTAATGAGCTATGATGCGGTTCTAGCAAAGTAGAATAAAAATGTCTCTTTAGTCAAAAAGGTTCCTGACCCCTGACCTAAAGTGTTTGAGTGTCAAATCAGACTTTGTTCACGGACGGATAATGAAGATCATAGTCTGGTATTATGCAAATGAGTTACTTTGTAAGTTACGGAAGAGAGACTGGAAACACTGACGACTCGTTTCTGCAGTTCAGAATCTATTCCTTTAGGAGACAATAACTTTATTTATCTGCACTTTGATCCTTACAATTTTGCAGACCTTTTACATTCAAAAACAGCAACATCACTGCATGACAGGGAATATTGAAAAAGCATAAGAAATAGGGGTACAGTAGGAGTCCATTTCTGTCCCCCAAGGTACAATCTACACTAACGTACCCCATAGGGCTTATTATTGTACCTCAAGATACGTACCTTTTGGGGGTCAAAAAGCATTAAGAGGTACATATATGTACAGTTTTTTTAAAGGTTAAGGTACAATATTGTACCCTTGAGGGTACAGCCCCAGTGACAAGCCATTGTACCCCTAAAGGTACAATTATGTACTTTATTTTCTGAGAGAATAATGAGTGAAGTGAATTGCTTCAGTTGTCTTAAGAACAGATGTGGCTGATTCAGAAGAATATAAGAAAAGTGCTGAAACACAAATATGGATTTTAAATGAGCAACACAGTTGAATATGAACACTCACCTGATTCAGTCACTGTAACACCAGCACTGATGTCTGATCTCTGTGAGTCTGATCTCGTTGCTTCACAGCTGTATTCACCACCATCAGACACAGATATGATGTTGAGGACTCTCTCAGTGTGTGAGATGACTGAACCGTCTTTAATCCATCTGTATCTCCACTGAATGTCTTCTCTCTGTATCTCACATGTGAGAGTGACTGTTAAAAAAAAATGAGTGTTAAAAAAGTATTGCAGTATCAAGAACACTGTCATGAACTCAAAAAAAAAAAAAGTTTGCTTGTGTTGATGATTACATTATAAATAAATAAATAAATGTATTGTTAAAACTAAATAAAATATTTATATTTAGTCCACATGTATATGATCTTTGAATTAATCAAGCATGTTCAAATTGCACCTTGTCCAACATTTACAATATTTACTGTACACAAGTTAAATACATTTTCAATAAGACTAGTCAAGTTGTCTTATGATACCATTAAATTAATATTCATATTAATGTTATTTACACACTCTTAGAAAGGATGTGTTAAATGACTCAACCCATGTTAAATTCACTTTAATGCGTGAGCTTTGTTCATTAACTCCTTTATAGTGTTAATGAATTTATACACAATAAATGTGTCAGAAAGGTCATCACAAAGATGTGTAAACATGTAACATTAACATATGTGCTGTCCTTGGCCACAAACAGTGTGTTAAAAAACATACCAAAAGCCCTATTGTAAAAATAAATAAATAAATATATATATATATATATATATATATATATATATATATATATATATATATATATAAAAAAATCTAATTCATAAACTTTCAGCATATAACAATAAAATAATTGAATTTTAAGCATAAAAAAAAATCCAACATAAGGCAAAATATTTAAAAATATGTTTTAAATATTTAAAATATTTAAATTATTTAAACTTGAGTTTCTCAGGGGCAGGAGCTCAGGTGTAAAAAAGGGCATCTAGAACTATTTTAAATGTACAATAATCAGATTAAGTGCAACAAAAAGATAGACGTCAGATAAAAATAAACAGTAAATAAACCTTTAATCACAGCAGCATATTTGATTTTTAATGGGAATGAAAGTGAGGCTGTGGATAAACATCTTCAGTGGGTTTTACTGTTATTTAATGTGTTTTTGGATTGTTCTGCTCATGAAACACTGAAAAAATATATTGTGTGCACTTGCACTTGAACAGTGGGTCTCAAACTTTCTACACCAAGTACCACTATAATGACCAATATGAAAATACAGTAGAGTAGTAGGCCTAACTATTACAGCTCAAAAATGAGGCAGTTTTATTTCTAATAAGAATATTTATTATTGCCAGCCACTTTAAACATTGTAAAAACACAGACTGAATATTAACACTGCACTGTGCTGCTTACACACAGGTAAATAAAAAACTTAAATAATGATTAAAATAAAATGTATTGCAGATTATGATTATGATTATGTTATGAAAATGTATTAATAAAAACTGTACTGCACTTAAAATATTAAGTTAAAAAAATTACTGTAATTAATAAAAATAATAATAATAATAATTAACACAGGCTCTGTATTCATATTTAACCTTTTCACACGTACATTTCAAATATTCTGGCTGACCCCCGTGAGGTTTTCAAGGCGACGTTATTTAGAACTTATCACTTTATTGTTTCCATGGTGACGCGTGACACACTGCAGCCACAATAGCGCTGAATGACTGATGATCTGCTTTTATTTGTATTTTTTTATTCAAAATATTCACGTGTTTTGTTGTTTAAACACCTTTATAACTATCGCATTAGTTGAGCTAGCCTGTATGCGCATTATATATAATGGAAAGGATTATTATTGCTGCTTTCATAGACATCAGTGTGTATTTTATAAACTCTACATCAGTGGACACACACTTTTCTATCATCTGAAACTGCGATTTATAATCCAAAGTGACTTAAAGGGATAGTTCACTTTGAAATTAAATTTTGGTATGTTTTAGCTTACCTCAAGGGCATCCAAGATGTAGGTGTCTTTGTTTCCGCAGTAGTTTCAATTTTGATATTTTTAGGTCAAACCGTTCTTGTCTGTCAGTCATATAATGCAGGTCTATGGTCACTGTCTCAAAGAGCATGCACAGAGAAATCCAAATTAAAACAATTCCCCGTCGTCCAAATTAAACAATTCCCCATCGTAAGTACACATTGATGGCCTAAGACACGAAACGAGCGGTTTGTGTGAGAAAACGAACAGTATTTATATTGTTTTTACCTCTTATACACAGCCATGTCCAAGTGACGTGTGCGCAGACTGGTGCATAGATATATATACACTAGATGTCGCCTTGTCTACGGCAGTTAATTGGAACGAATGTCTTTAAGGTGACATCTAGTGTATATATCTATGCACCAGTCTGCGTACACGTCAGATCAGATCACTTGGACATGGCTGTGTATAAGTGGTAAAAACGATATAAATACTGTTCGTTTTCTCACACAAACCGCTCGTTTCGTGTCTTAGGCCATCAATGTGTACTTACGATGGGGAATTGTTTAATTTGGACGATGGGGAATTGTTTTAATTTGGATTTCTCTGTGCATGCTCTTTGAGACAGTGACCATAGACCTGCATTATATGACTGACAGACAAGAACGGTTTGACTTAAAAATATCAAAATTGAAACTACTGCGGAAAAAAAAAGACACCTACATCTTGGATGCCCTTGAGGTAAGCTAAAACATACCAAAAATTAATTTCAAAGTGAACTATCCCTTTAAATGTTCAAATCTACTTCAAAGCAACACTAAGTAAAAAATTGTACCTTAAAATGTTTCCAAAATCGTATCAGTGGTTCATCAAGTTGTAACGGTGAAAGGCACTTCTGGATTCGCTTTGCTGCCCTATATCTGCTATAACCACACTATGCAAGTTTGACAAACCGGGTCGTGTTTCTGTTGTTCGAATGAGACTTAAGAAAACTACAAATTTGACTTGCTTTACGTCAAGCTTTACAATAGTCATTATTTAGTTTTTCTTTGTTTCTGATGTCATAATACATCATGCTTTCATGAAATCATGCAACATACTCAACCTTGTCTGTGGACATCATTCATTCCAGAGCCGATGCTAGATGAACAGCGAGCGTGCGTGCGACAGTAGGCTGCGGGCGGCGAAATTATTGGACATTATTGGGTAATGGACAATTCCGCTTCCAACCTGTAGGGCGACTGTGCATTCTCAAGCTCTCTGAGTCTCTGATGGAGAGTTTATTAAAGATACAGCATCATTCAACACTAACTCACATCAACACAAATACAATCAGGGGTCGTATTCACAAGACATCTTAAGGCTAAAAGTAGCTAACTTGCAGATTTAGGAGAAAATCTTACAAATAATGGGCATGTCAGTCCTAATTTTAGGACTCCTACATTTTTTGCTCTACAAGTATTTCCCAAAGGTTTTTAGTGCTAAAATCAGCTCCTAAATCTGTGGAAATAGGCTTAAGTCAAGAGGACTCCTTAGTCCGATAGACCGATAAGTATATTACCAGTACTATCAAAGGTAATGGAGAAAATTATCATAAAGCAGCTTACAACGCATCTAAATAACTGTAACCCTGCTTTAAATCACATGCAATTTGGCTTTAGGAAGAACTATTGCACAGAAACAGCCGTTTTGCACTTCACAGAAAAAGTAAGAACACAACTTGATAAGGGAGGAGTTGTTGCCGCTGTATTCTTGGACTTGCGTAAAGCCTTTGATACAGTGAATCATGATGTCCTTATTTCCAAGCTTTCTAATTTTAATTTTTCAGCACAAACACTAGCATGGCTCTCATCTTACTTGTCAAATAGGATGCAGTGTGTTAGAATTAAAGATGCACGCTCCAGCTAAATAAAAAACACAATGGGCGTGCCTCAATGATCTGTATTAGGTCCTTTACTTTTTAGTCTTTATATTAATGATCTTCCACAGCACTGTCACAGTGTTGATATACAAGTATATGCCGACTTAGTACACACATGCAAAAATGCTCAGCTAGCAGCTGCGAAATAGACTCATGCAATGCAAGGTGTTGTAGAGTGGCTTGAAGAAGCTTGTCTTACCTTGAATATCAGCAAGACAAAAGGTATGTTCTTTTATAAAAACAAAGGGCCAGATTCAAACTGCAGACATTTTTATTAAAAAATGAATCAATTGATATAGTTACTGATTTTAAATATCTTGGTATAATTTTAGATTTGAATCTTAACTTCAAGAAACATATCAAGAAAATGACAAAAACTCTAAAATATAATTTGGCAAACTTTAGACAGGTTAGATCGTCCCTCCCTATGGATGTAGTCACAATATCTATGCATGCTTTAATTTTTTCACATATTTCATACTGTATCACCTGTTGGGGACAGGCCAGTGAATCTGCCATTAGACCTCTAGAATCATAATATAAGCAAGCTATAAAAATCCTTGATAAAAAGCCATTTCGGTACCACCATTGCAAGATCCTAGAAAAACCCAATTTATTGAATTTTGAAAATTTTAGACTCTTTTCAAACTTGACTCTAGTGTATAAGAGTCTACATGGCCAGGCCCCTGCATGTTTATTGGTTTTTGTTTGCAATCGCCCTGTCATTTCTGTAAAATCTACCAGAATAGTGTCTATTTTTGACTGCAACATAACTTTTTGCCGTTCAACCTTTAAACAATCTGCCTTTTCTTTTAAAGCCACTGGAATGCAATAACTGATGACATAAAGAGCTGCAGTTCCATTAAGAGTTTTAAATCACAACTGAAATCTTTTCTGAAGAATCTGTACCCACTGACACTGATGTGGTGCTGACAAAACGTGTTTTGTGTATGTGTGGTTTTGTGTACGTGTGGTTAGGGGGTGTGTGGTTAGTGGTTAGGGGTTAGGGGGTGGGGGGTGGGGTGTTATTTGTATGTTTTTTTTTAATGGACTGCAGATGTAAATTAGCCTGTGGCTAACTCTGGTACAATGCATCAAATGGTAACATTTATGTTGGAAATTGTACATGGTCCCTAATAAAAAAAAAATATATATATATATAAAAAAAAAAGTCACTAAAATCAAATCACAAACAATCCTAAAATGGATGTTGCTGGTAATCTGCCTCGAAGACACTGAACGCCATTTGAGCCTTGGGTGCTGAGCCTTTTCTTCATAAATGCAAGAAATATTCGGATTTATAGATTTTAATCTGCACCGACATTATATAAAGATTAATTTATGTACAGGCAAAATACATTGAATGCCGGAGAATAAAACATTACGGTCAAGTTGAAAACAATCAATACGTTTACATGCACCCTCATAATGCGACTATATTGGGATTTTGGCAATAGGCTATTGCGATTAAACTTTACTTCATGTAAACACAATACTTCAATCAAACTAATGCGATTAAGATCATAATCATAGTAAACTATGTGGCATACGCCGATTTTAATCACAATAAACAGGCATGTAAACACCTTAAAGGAGTAGTTCACTTTAAAGGGGTGATAGAATGCAAAACCAAGTTTACCTTGGCATAGTTGAATAACAGCAGCTCGGTGGGTGAAATGGCCATATACAGAATCTCAAAATCCCATGTCACCTCCTTAATATGAAAATCTCAAACCTTTAAACTGTAGCTGTAAAACGGTTGGATCTCAAATCAGCTCAGATGTGATGTCGCACCCCTAAATTTGCATACACACAGCCCACTTTCTGGGCCCAGCAAGATCAATGGTGGTCATGCAGTCAGACACAGTTTAGCCGGCGCGCTAAGTTTACTGCTTCTGGAATGATCAAAAATACTGACGGTGGCTGGCCAAAAAAAAAAAAAAACCTGATACAAAGACACACTTTATATCGTTGTGCATCTGACAGAATAATGACTAATGGTGAATTACTTCAGTCCTCTTGGCTGATTCAGAAGAATGTAAGAAAAGTGTTGAACAACAAATACTGATTTTAAATGATCATTAAACAGAAGTGAATATGAACACTCACCTGATACAGTCAGTGTAACACCAGCACTGATGTCTGATCTCGTTGCTTCACATCTGTATTTATCACCATCAGACACAGATATGATTTTGTAGACTCTATCAGTGATGTCTGGAATGATTGAACCTTCTCTAAACCATCTGTATCTCCACTGAGTGTCTCCTCCTCTCTGTATGTCACATGTGAGAGTGACTCTCTCTCCTCTGAACACAGGCTGATCTGGCTTCACCGTCACTACAGGTTTCACTGAGAAACAGAAGTAAACATTGAAAATGTGTGTTATGAGCTCAAAATGTCCTTATGTGAAAAACATCATGATATTAAAGACCTAGTTTGTGTTTTTGACAAAAAAACAAACAAACAAACAAACAAAATATTGGTATAAACCTGTAGTCTACTGTACTAACATCTGCACATGAAAAACATGAAGAAAACCTTTGAATCATTGCATGTGTCCCGTTTCACACTAAAGTACCCCATTATGCTATTTTTAAGGTTCCTAATTTTGTTTTGGAGTCTCCTACACAGGTTTACATGCATGTAAGGTCACAAATTATTTAAAACTTTATCGACAAAATGAACTAGCTTCCGGCAGACGGCCGTACGCATCGATTTACACCAGAAGAGTAACAATTGAACTTGAACTCAAAGCTTACGCTACTCCTACATCTACGTCATACATCGTCAAGTGTTACTCTTCTGGTGTAAGTCGACTTGTGTACGGCCGTCTGCCATAGTTATTTTAGTCAACAAAGTATTAAATATGGACATTTTTCTTACACGAACGCATCGCTTCACTTCAGAAGGCCTTTATTAACCCGTCAGAGTCTGTGGAGCTCTTTAATGATGGATATGATGCACTTTTATGGACTTAAAAAAATGGATTGTGTGTCCATTCACTGCCGTTATAAAGCTTAAGAGCCAGGACATTTTTTAATATAACTCTGATTGTATTCGCCTGAAGGAAGAACGTCATATACACCTAGGATGGCTTAAGTAAATAGAAGAGTAAGATGGAGTAAATCATGGGTTAATTTAGATTTTTGGGTGAACTATCCCTTTAACACTCCAGTTACTCTGCATGAACCAAGCAGTTGACTTGAATCAGGGGCAAATTGTACGTTCCTTAATGTTTTCTCATGAATCTGAAAGAACTATTTTGTGGAAAAAAATCGAAAAGAATCAAAAGTTCTGCTCGTCGAAGCAGTTCTGCTGCGTTTGATGTTTCGTAACGAATTTCTTCTCCTAATATTGTATCATAAAATCATATAATCATACATTCTTTGTTGAAATATGCAGAAATTTAAATAACAAATATGAAGATTTTAAATATTGAAGGAATTCCCACCCAGTGCAAGGATATAGTCTCTTCTAGCACACAGAGCCGCCGCTGCATGAAGAGTTGCCAAATCCACGTTTTCCTCCTTGGAATTGAGCTACTTTTACACTTTTGCTGCGGGTTGCATATTTTCAAAACTTGTCTTTATTATATGTGGTTTCTAGCATTTGTAACTTTTACAACAATTGTAACTTTTAGTCTCCGCCGAGGGAGGCGGCGCGCTAACACCGCGGCCTCGACTGTCAGTAGCTAGCGCAGCTCTTCAGATCAGGAGAGAGAGGTTTACACACACAGCTCTTACTGGAGCCCGTTATACCATTAATGACAAATTACATTCATTCTCATTTTTATACAGAAAAATTACTGTATTATTCATACAGTATTTTTCTGTTGTCTTAACATAGAAATGTATGTAAAATTACAAAAACAATGGTGATAATAATTTGTAAAATCACCACCAGGTGGTGCAAAGGGACAGCTGACACTATAGAGGTGCAGGTATGACATCACTTATAGGCCAAAACACTGAAGCGAGCTGCATTTTAGCACAACTTTCATCATCCCGAAGTCAATGCTTTTTTTAATGGGTTTTGTTGTTAAATGGCTGAAATAAGGTCAAGACATTTTCACATTTTATTCTACGACCTAAAATACATCAATATTAACTGGTGATGATATAACATCATTAGGGGTGTGATGGTAAAACTGGCGGTTCGGTACTTACCTCAGTTTTGACATCACGGTTCGGTTAAGGGGGAGAAAACTAAACTTTTTTTTTTTTTTTTTTTTTTTTTTTTTAAATAGTGGTTTACTGAACAAATTATGTCTCTGTCTTTAAATGAATTCAGTTATAATTAAAAGTATCTTAAGGATAAAAAAATATATATCTCTGCTAATGCTGTAAACAATCAGGAGCCCTTACTTGCACATTACTATAATATTAAAGAGTAACAGCAGAGCCTAAATTCAGTTTTATATATATAAAATCAACACTCAAATAACACATTGTATTCAAACATATAAGCTGCACATAAGGCAGTTTTTTGCATTAACTTCTAAATCTAATTACTCCAATTCATTGTTGAAATAATAATTTACTGTGGCTGTGTGATTTTCAAGACAGATATTTTAAGCATAGGCTACATTAAATAATGAAGACATCACTAACAGGTTAAGTAAAATAAAATGAATGTATAATATAGTGCATATATTTAGTGAAAGAGATAATTTCTCTGCTGACTAACAAGCTGTGGACACTGACGGACTTGCCTGAGGTAAATGTCTACGTGGCATATTGTCTACAAGCTGTTTTACTTATGTCTTTCCTTCACTGAAACACTGATTGAGCGATTACATGAGATATATGTAAATACAAAAATTCCAATAGATGTGTAAAATGTGTTTTTATGCATGTTTGGCCTGTGTTTGTGTTGCAGTTACACTATTCCGACCACTAGGGGTCACTGTGGAGACAGGATTTGGATTTCAACTGTTTCTGTGTTTCACGAAGCCTCGATCTGCCCTCCACTATCTTATGTAGTGGCCAATTCATTTATCACATCCAGAGTCTATTCTCTTAGTATAATAGCTGTTATTTTCACATTATTTACAACAGCTTTGTGAGATCATGGCATCAAAGGTATAACAATCAGATATTAATTAATTATACATAATGTTTTGAGCTGTCTTTTAGACACTAAGAGACAAGAAATGTATGAATCTCAACAATGGTGGCAATAAATAAGAAACTTTAGTGACTTTAGTATATTGTTTTGTTACATTCAGAACTGATCTGTTAATCGGAATATGTTGTTGATTTTGCCACCATTATTGGGAATCATATACTGAATCCTGATGTCCGTGGGAGTCTACATAATCCTGTCAAAATATTTTTTGCATAATGACTTAATAAAATATTTCAAAATATCAAAGTACTGTGGGAAATTAAGCAGTTATATTCTAGAGCTATATAAGCAATGTGAAGTGAATAACTTGCATAATAAAACAATATAATAGGACGAGATCAGTGAATCAGACCACTGCATGTCTACATGATCATCTGATCAGATATTCTCTTGCAATTTTTGCCATAACAAATGTGCTTTAGAAACTCAAAGTTAAAGCAGCCAGAGAAACATTTGTGTTAAAAAAGTCAAGAGCCCAACTAAAGCAAACACTGATCACCATAATGGTAACATCTTTATTATTTTCAATAAAACATCAACAACTAAACTTTTGTAAATTCAATAAGGACTTTTGTTTGAAAGAAATAGTCAAACTGGATGTCAAACTTGTTTTTCTATAAATTGTTTAATGAAATTTTCTTTAAACATTTTTGTTTAAAAAAACACTTTCAAGGCCCAGAAAGGTAGTCAAGACATTGTTAAAATAGTCCATGTGACTACAGTTGTTTACAGTGGTGTAGTCTACGTGATACGCAGGTATACACCATATACCCACTAAAGGCCAAGGATTTCCGTATACCCACTTAAAAAAACGTGAGGATACGTAACAACTTTGTTTTGTGTCAGAACTTTCACACTTTCATTCATAAATTCACCCCATCTGTGTTTGCGAAGCGACACGGATCGATTCACGGAATCCAGTCACAAATGGAACTTGCTGTATAAAGCAGAACGTCACGGAATTTGGCCATTTTTGAACGAATAAATCAAAAGTAGGGCTGTACAATGAATCAAATCTCGATATGGACTAGTGTCTGTGAATATTAAAGTTCAAAGAAACTGCAGTTGTTCTACGCGTCTCTGGGAATGAGCGCTCAATGTGTGCTCCACTACACACACACACACACACACACACACACACACACACACTGAAGCACGCGTGACGCTCGTGGTGTTTTCAGCATTTCACTATATCGAGACATGATGTAGGCTACACATGTGAACTTCATTGCAGAGCTGCTATGAGACTCACTTCACGAGAATTTCACCATTTCATTTGATAAAACTATTGTCATTCATTCGTATCATATACAGACAGAAACTGTAATGTCTTTACGACAACCTGTCAATACTTCAAGTAGGCCTAATAATAATACTAATAGTTTATTAAAACACACAGAAACTCAAATGTCTACAACCCACCAAAATAAAAGTTTGGTCTAACTCAAAGAAATTATGAAAGAAATTGCACAGTCAAATGTACTTTAAAATAATAATAATAATAATAATAATAATAATAATAATAATAATAATAATAATAATGAAGAAATCTATTAAAACCTTATTTTAAAGGAATATCACAGAAGTTTTCATACGTTTTAATTTAAACAGTAAACTCGCCAAAACAAGAACACCATTTTTTTCAAAAACACAATTTCTAAAAGTAAATGTGTATTACTGCCAATAATTTTTATTTATTTATTAATTGTCAGCTGATAAAAATCTGTGCTTCAGGGACCATATTCATATAACATCTAAGGCTAAATGTAGCTCTTAACTGGCTGAGTTAAATAGTGTATAGTTAAATTATCACAGTATACTCACTACAAAAAACTAGACTACACCACTGGTTGTTTAACCCTAATGTTACTGTGCGTTCACACCGCCGCCGGCAAGAGCATCAGACGGTGAGAGCGTCGATGAGAGTTGAAGTCTGGGCAACTTCATGGTAATGAGTTATGATGCGGTTCGGCGGCAACCAATCGGGATGTAGAAGTGCTCCGGGTGTGAGGAGTCCAGAGAACGCAGTTGTGCAAACTTTGGTTCCGACAACATTAGTTCCCAAGCAAAATGGAGGAGAGGTTGATCATGTGAATTTGATAAGGCGGCGTGCAACACTATTTATAAGCCACATTTTCACGCTAGAACGCTTGTTTTTCAGTGGGAATGCAAAGTTTATTAGCACTTAACCATGAACACAAAAGCCACACCACACAAATGGCTTTTAATTTGTTCATTTTGTTAGCAAACACATCACTATAATTGTTAAGTTATTTCCATCGATCAATTTCTTACTTTCACATTTAAAAGATTTCCTGAGGATAACTTATACCCTACTTGGTCAGTCTGCACAAATAACGATCAGCATGCTTGTTTGCTTTGCGGACCCTTTAAATGAAGTAAAAAAAAAAAGACCAAGCATTCGATCTACGTCAGAGCGTCCACGAATCTTTCTACGGCATCGTTGGCAGGGCGGCAGTGTGAGCGCACAGTAATGAATAATGATAGTAGTTTCTGTGCACAAAACCCCCCAAAAATAACGACTTTATTCAACAATATCTTCTCTTCCACGTCATTCTCCTCTGCTGTTGACGTAGTGTAAACAGTGCAGCGCTTCCAGGTTCTACATCAGAACGCCGGCTCACTATTGGCCAGCTCCTGCGTCAGCATCACACGCATGTGTCCTGGTGATCATGTGACCAGCGTCGGCCAATAGTAAGCCGGCGTTCTGACGTAGAACTGATACAAAATGTGTTTTATTTACGGAAAATTACTGTATGTTTATGAGACGGCTATTTTCGGTTATTTCAGGCTTAGTTTTGTTAGTTTTTTACAGTGTATGGTTCATGAGCAACACCTGGCTCTTTACAAAAATCATGTGGTCTGATCTCTCACCCTTTACCAACAAATTATCGCTAAAAAAATAAACTTCACTAGAGATCAGTTTTCTGCAGAAAAAGCAGTACCAATTACTATATATATATATATATATATACCGAAGTTGATGAAAAGTTTAGAATAATAAAACATGTAAAGTTGTTCTGGCCGAAGTGTGTGTTCAGTGCTGTTGGCGAGTGTCACGACAGAAATCAACCGCAAACCTTGTGTTTCTATGATAACATATAGAGCTCCTGCACTCAGATTCAAGCAGCTCAGTCGCTTGTTTGTGGTAATGGTAAAAAAATTTAAAACTGCACCGAAAATGTCAGAGTATATATAAAATACATATTTCCCCCCCCCCTTTTTTTACTGAAAATCATTTTAGTAAAACTGCTGCTCTGCTGTGCCAAGAGACATTTCGAAACATTTCACCCGTGGATACTTTCGCTTTTGCTGCGGAGACATTTAATCTCCTATAAATGTTGTATTTATGACTGTATGTTAATTCGAGTATAGCTTTCAGTCGGTGGAACTGTTCAAAGTCATTAATAAAGAATATTAGAAGCACAATAAGCCGCGTAAGAGAACTGAACCCACTACTGACAGGAGGATTTCTGTGCGCTTCGAGTGAAACATGGACGAGCAAAGTAGAATAAAAATGTCTCTTTAGTCAAAAAGGTTCCTGACCCCTGACCTAAAGTGTTTGAGTGTCAAATCAGACTTTGTTCACGGGCAGATAATGAAGATCATAGTCTGGCTTTATGCAAATTAGTTACTTTGTTGCATAGATAAGTTACGGAAGAGAGACTGGAAACACTGACGACTCGTTTCTGCAGTTCAGAATCTATTCCTTTAGGAGACAATAACTTTATTTATCTGCACTTTGATCTTTACAATTTTGCAGACCTTTTACATTCAAAAACAGCAACATCACTGCATGACAGGTAATATTGAAAAAGCATAATGGGGCTTTTAAGAAATAAGCAGAAAACAGATCCTGAGCTTTATTCAGTAAGCAGTTCTGCATCTGAGAGAATAATGACTGAAGTGAATTGCTTCAGTTGTCTTAAGAACAGATGTGGCTGATTCAGAAGAATATAAGAAAAGTGCTGAAACACAAATATGGATTTTAAATGAGCAACACAGTTGAATATGAACACTCACCTGATTCAGTCACTGTAACACCAGCACTGATGTCTGATCTCGTTGCTTCACAGCTGTATTGACCACCATCAGACACAGATATGATGTTGATGTCGATGACTCTCTCAGTGTGTGAGATGACTGAACCGTCTTTAATCCATCTGTATCTCCACTGAATGTCTCCTCTCTGTATCTCACATGTGAGAGTGACTGTCTCAGGCTGATCTTGATTATCCGTCACTGCAGGTGATAAAAAAAGTATTGCAGTATCAAGAACACTGTCATGAACTAAAAAAATAAATAAAAAATTAGTTTGCTTGTGTTGATGATTACATTATAAATAAATAAATGTATTGTTAAAACTAAATAAAATATTTATATTTAGTCCACACGTATGCTATGATCTTCGAACAAGTTGTCTTATGATACCATGAAATTAATATTCCTATTAATGTTATTTACACACTCTTAGAAAGGATGTGTTAAATGACTCAACCCGTGTTAAATTCTTACACTTTAATGCGTGAGCTTTGTTCATTTTAATTCCTTTATAGTGTTAATGAATTTAAACACAGTAAATGTGTCAGAAAGGTCATCACAAAGATGTGTAAACATGTAACATTAACATATGTGCTGTCCTTGGCCACAAACAGTGTGTTAAAAAACATACCAAAAGCCCTATTGTCAAAAAAATATATATAAAAAAATCGAATTCATAAACTTTCAACATATAACTAAAATAATTGAATTTTAAGCATAAAAAAAAATATATATATCCAACAAATATTTTTTCAATATTTAAAATATTTAAATGATTTAAACTTGAGTTTCTCAGGGCAGAAACTATTTTAAATGTACAATAATCAGATTAATTGCAACAAAAAGATAGACGTCAGATAAAAATAAACAGTAAATAAACCTTTAATCACCGCAGCATATTTGATTTTTAACGGGAATGAAAGTGAGGCTGTGGATAGACATCTTCAGTGGGTTTTACTGTTATTTAATGTGTTTTTGGATTGTTCTGCTCATGAAACACTGAAAAAATATCTTTCCAAGAAATTTCAGTAGACAAAAAACCCCAGACAATATGAGCTGTGGAAAATTATAAGTGATCTATGAGCTTTAGCTTTTAACAGCGGATGTCATTGAAAACGGTAAATGAATCCCTCACAGCCTCGCTTTCATTCCTGTCATGGCACAGCTCTGAATAAGGTCTATAAATTACTTTTGAGTGATTTGTTACAAAAGTGCATAACATATGCTAAACACGAAGCTTGAACGCGTGTGTGTGTGTGTGTGTGTGTGTGTGTGTGTGTGTGATGCACTTGAACAGTGGTTCTCAAACTTTTTACACCAAGTACCACCATAATGACCAATATGAAAATACAGTAGAGTAGTAGGCCTAACTATTACAGCTCAACAATGAGGCAGTTTTATTTCTAATAAGAATATGTATTATTGCCAGCCACTTTAAACATTGTAAAAACACAGACTGAATATTAACACTGCACTGTGCTGCTTACATACAGGCAGGGGCGCCGCTAAGGGGGAGAAAGTTAGGACGACCCCAGAGATTGATTTTATTAATGGCATAGGTGCGGTAGAGGGCCCAACCTCATATTCTTTCATAGAGCCCAAAGTTTCTAGCGGCTACTCTATACAGGTAAATAAAAAAACATAAATAATGATTAAATTAAAATGTATTGCAGATTATGATTATGATTATGATAAAGATTATGTTATGAAAATGTATTGTATACTTAAGTTAAATAAAAACTGTACTGTACTTAAAATATTAAGTTAAAAAAAGTACTGTAATTAATAATAAAAAAATTAACACAAGCTCTGTATTCATATTTAACCTTTTTACACGTACATTTCAAATATAGGCCTATGTCACGGAAAAATTGAAGACCGGAAGTACGTCTTTTAGTAGGGATACGGCTCTTCCGGTTAGCTTTTTACAATGGCGGAGTCCGATAGATACCGCTGGACCAAATCTCTCCGCAACCTGCCTGAAGTCACATATGATGATGTGGTTCGGATGGTTAATGAAAACTCTCAAGTGGAAACGTCAAAACTGAGGAAAGGGTACAAGTTCTTCTGGGAGAAATTCATTTTCAATTACAGAGGTAAGTGTTTGAATTCTGCTGTTATAGCTCTAGCCGTTCGCCAGTAAGGTAAACGTTTCTATGGTAACAGTGAGTTGGACCAATCAGCAGACGTTGCTGCTACGCTTAGGATTGTGGGTAGTGCAGTTTTTTTTCGGATAAAACATGTTTTTCTTAAAACAAGGTTGATTTCATACGAACTTATAGCTTCTACAGGAGCAAAAACCTTCGTTTCACAACCTCATAGCTCGTAGTCAGTCTAACTCGGATGGTTTATACATTATGGCTGATAATCTAAATCCTTATTGAGAAATACTGTTGACCGGAAGTTCTGAATCCCTACTCCGCGTTCCGGAAGCAGGAAGTGTGACATAGGCCTATTCTGGCTGACCCCCGTGAGGTTTTCAAGGCGACCGTTATTTAGAACTTATTACTTTATTGTTTCCATGGTGACGCGTGACACACTGCAGCCACAATAGCGCTGAATGACTGATGATCTGCTTTTATTTGTATTTTTTATTCAAAATATTCACGTGTTTTGTTGTTTAAACCTTTATAACGATCGCATTAGTTGAGCTAGCCTATATGCGCATTATATATAATGGAAAGGATTATTATTGCTGCTTTCATAGACATCAGTGTGTATTTTATAAACTCTACATCAGTGGACACACACTTTTCTATCATCTGAAACTGCGATTTATAATCCAAAGTGACTTAAATGTTCAAATCTACTTTAACAACAAGACAAGGCGATAGCTGTTGTGTAAAAAAACTACTAAATAATACATTTAACAGCAGCAATCGTTCTCCTCCACCATGTTTAAGTTTATGGGCCGCCCGACTCGGAATCAGCAGGCAAAAATATTGCTTTCGTAAATAAATATAAGTATGAAGACAGATTCAAAATCTTACTAGCAGACAGCAAGGGTATTGATTAACATGATGAAGTATGATTAGTTAATATGATGTTTTATTTACAACAATATACAATTAAAAATGAAATGGCAAGTCACTGTCATTAACAGACTATATGGACTGACTGGATCTGTTCAGTTCAACTAGATCATTTACATAACGCATTTAAAAAAATAACATGAAGTGTGTTAAGCACATCAGTCTCCTACACATACTGTGTTAAATGCTGTAAATTCTGAAGTTGTGTTAATTTTTAAACTACACACAAATGTGTATTTTTTTCTACACATTCTTAGCAAAATATGTTTAAATTAGAGTGTTACACATAATTTGCATAATTTTCATCCTTCTAATAGTGCATGTTTCTTTAATTTCCTTGCTGTTAGGCTACTTGCCCTTCTTTACAAATGAAACCATTTGCCATCTTTTTTTTTTTCTTTTTTTTTTTTTTCATCTGATCACTCTGGTTTCTGAAGCTCGACTGTCATAATGCATCACAAACAATAGTTTATTTTAAAGGAGATATTATATCATTCAAACGGACCTTTTTTTAACTGATGAGAAAAGGTTTGTCTGGCGGTTGTTGAACAGAACCTGTTCTGGCCGGTAGATGGGGCTGTTTACAGTCAACAGGATTCAACAGAAAGACTGTGTGACTGATCTACAACTGCAAGACTGTGTTTGACTGACTGAATAAACAGCCAGAAACAGTGTTTCAGCAGCATGAGGAACTACACAGACAGATGATGCTGTGTGGAAATGTGTGACAGCAAAATATGGACATAAACATCAGCAAAGAGACAAATATGAGGCCCTGATCTGATCCATACAATATACATAAAAAATAATAATAAAAAAAACTACAACACAACACAATTATAATAATAATGCATAAATAGTACCTTCAGCATCCGTCCCATCTTGACTGTCCAGATGTCCAGAGTGAACGAGGGACATCAGCACTAAAAGCAGAAGAAACAGATATGAAGCTTTTCCATTCATTCAACACAACACACACTGAAACATGTCTAGAGTTTATTCCACATGAACTGAAAGTGATTTTCTGTTGTGATGCTCATTCAGGGGAGAACTGATGGATTATTCTCCAGCATTTAACCCTCAGGTGCTCTTCGATCATTCTTTCCGATCGTTTTGAATCTCTAAAAATCACAGCTTCATCGGAATGGTACGAAACTTGGTAACTTTCTGGGCCTTGAAAGATGCAATGACATCGCTGGCTATGTGGGGTCAGAAGCTCTCGGACTTCATCAAAAATATCTTCATTTGTGTTCTGAAGATGAACGAAGATCTTACGGGTTTGGAACGACATGAGAGTGAGTAATTACTGACAGAAACTTCATTTTTGGGTGAACTATCCCTTTAACATCATCACACTCAGTGACGTCACATGACTCGTGAACTGATATGAGAGTCGATTCACTGAAGGATTCACTGATGCTCAACAATAAAGCAGCAGTTTGAACCACTGAGCTTCACAACATATGATGTTAATCTCGTCAATAAATGTGATCAATCAGTGAATCTCTGTATCTCTGTCTCTTTTGCTTTTCTATACAACTATTCATGTTCCATATCAATTTTGTATCATTCCCTCTGTTCCCCTGTTTGTGTTTGCTTATTGTTTTGTAAAACATGAAAAGTATATAAATAACATATAGAATAATGCATATTCATGCCACTATGACATTACATAAAACAATTTAAAAAAGATTGTGTATTTTTTAAGACACTCGCATATAGGGCTGGGTACCGAGTTCGATACTTTTTAGGTACCGACCGAATTGCCTCGATACTATATCGAGTATCGAAAAATGACTTGTTTTTCGGTACCAGATTTCGATACCTTAGGGGTTAATTCGTCAACGTCAGTGCTCAAACAAATACATATGAAATGCACAACGACACGCATAAAGTCGCTCACGCACATACACGCAAACTCTACACACACGAGACGCGCGGAACTCTGCGCACATACTCATATGAGACGCGCGCGCGCACACAAACTGTCCACGCACACATTCTCATATGAGACGCTAGCACACACACACAAACTCGCGCACATACTCAATAGCCGCGTTTCCACTGTCGGGCCAGGGCCGGGCCAGGGCTTTAAACGGGCCGTGCCGGGCTGATAGCCTCGGGCTAATAGCACCAGGCCTGCGTTTCCACTGTCGTGCCAGAAGCTCCACAGCACTTCACTAAAACACGCCCGTAACACGCCTCTCTGGAACAACGTCACACTAACCCATCATTTCACCAACAAATGGAAGTTTTATCAGAAAACTAATCAGAAATCACTGGAAACCGCGTTGAAAACAAACATGATAAAAGCGGCCGTTTGCTGGCATTTTTGTTGTTTACTTGAATATTTAAAACCCAAGCATCGATGTTTTACCACAGGTTTACAATAAAAAGTGATACACTGATCATAATGAATTAATTTATGTCAAAATTGCACATTAGTCACTCAGAAATAAATTACCGTTAGGTCTATTTCACAAAAGAAAGAGGACACACTTACTTCTTCAGTCGCGTCTGTTACTGTTTATCTGGTAGCCTAGTTACAGAACATATTTACATCACATTTAGAAAGAATGATAATTTCTACAAATATATGCCACCAAAAATACGACCTGAGGAGCTTTAGCACTCTCTCGACTCCCATACAGATATTTTCAGTCAGAGAAACAGAGGAAGCTCCCGAAAAAAAAGTTGCTTTATTTTACGATAGTCCGGTATAAAGAGACGAGACGTAGGCTACTGACAGATAAAATAAAAACATGACTGTGATAGCCTTTATGATTGGTCTGATTTCTTCAAGCGTATGTTTTTTTTACTATGCGTATCTTCAAGCGTTTACTATGTTAGCACACACACTCACAATACCTTAAAGATGTGGAAAAGCCGATCAAAAGTGTGGCTACATTTCTCCATTCTCGATGACAAGCGTGCGATGCAGTATATGCGGTAAAATAATTGCTGCAAAGACGGTACCGCGACAGATATGATGAAGCCCTTGACAGTGCACGGAGTAAACAGAGCAGAAAGTTGCTCCGTCTTCGACTGGTAACTGAAGAGATACCTGTTGATCACTCTGACAGTGTTTATATTGCAATAATGACCTACTGAATGTACACTGCCGTTCAAAAATGTGTTGGGTCAGAATTTTTTTTCAGTAAGGATGCATTAAAGTTATCAAAAATGACCTTAAAACACGTGTAATGTTACTAAAGATTTCTGTTTCAAATAAATGCTGTTCTTTTGAATTTTTTTATTCATCAAAGAATCATGTTTTCATGTTTCCAAAAACTGTTTTCATATTTCTGAAGGATCATGTGACACTGAAGTAATGATTTTGAAAATTCAGCTTTGACAACACAGGAATAAATTACATTTTGAAATATATTCAAATACTATTTTAAATTGTAATACTATTCCACAATATTACAAGTTTTACTGTATTTTTGCTCAAACAAATTCAGGTTTGTTGAGCATGAGCTCTTTATAAAAAAATATTTTGTTCCTTTGTGCTTTTTTTTTGTTCCTTTCTACTGACTAAGGAGCATGAGTCAAACTGAAAAAATAAAAACCAAAGTTTTTCTGAGGTAATGTGTTATGTAATCTTGTTAAAATGGATTTCATAAAATTGGTATCGAAAAAAGTATCGTTCAGGAACCGGTATCGAAATCAAGGTATCGGTATCGGTATTGGTATCGAAATTTTTTGAACGATACCCAGCCCTACTCGCATACACACATTACAAGCTACAATTAATATGATTAACGTGGTAACAGAGTATGGGGAACACATATTCACTATTAACTACAACTTTAGCCTCTATAAACTCATATTTTACTGTTTATTAATAGTTATTAAGCATATTAATAGTTTTTGTAGCGTTTAAGTTTAGGTATTGGGCAGGATTAAGAGATGTAGAATATGATCATGCAGAATACGGCATTAATATGTGCTTTATAAGTACTAATAATCAGCCAATATGCTAGTCATGTGCAAATAGGCAACTATTTAAAAGTGAGAAATGAACCCTAAAATAAACTGTTACCATTAACGTTTCACATCACT
This sequence comes from Leuciscus idus, assembly GCA_021554675.1. Lineage (NCBI taxonomy): Eukaryota > Metazoa > Chordata > Actinopteri > Cypriniformes > Leuciscidae > Leuciscus > Leuciscus idus. The sequence continues at coordinate 11,721,398 of CM038622.1, forward strand.
GATTCTTTCCTGGAACAAAACAAGCTTCAGAACTCCAAACCAAATCAGGTCAAAGTGTTTGAGACACATGACATCACTTCCTGTTTGATGTCGGCACCATCAACTTCATTGTGACTTTATAGTGGCTGCAAAAAGAATTTGGACACTTAGTGTGTTTCACATATACAACACTTTAATGAACCAAATCCAGTTCAGTTCAGGCCAATTCACACTGTACCGACATCAACGACACACAACAGAGACTCAGTCGGTTTCTGTCGATCAATGTGTTTCTCTGTCTCTGTTGGCATTGGTCAGCGCTTGTTTTTGCATTTATTAAATGTCTGAGGAGTGACATACTGTAATCTGGTGATTGTCCACATTGGTCAGTGTTTTGTTAGTGTGAAAAAGAACCAGAAAGACAACCAGGTGCATGACCTCAGACAGTACTTGTGATGATCACAATGTAAATGGACAGAAAATTAAGTGGCCCGAGTGGTTTATTTATGGGTCCTTTTAGGGGGTCCTGAGACATAGATTGATGTTTCTGCAGGTGGTTGCCCCAACTCCACAGTTTTTCAAGCTTCTAAGAGGACCAACAAAACTAAACACTTAAACACTGCAGAGCTTCAGGAGAGACAACAGCATTTTAAAGCAGGTGTGGTTCGGGTCACGGTCTTTATGTCAAACGGGTCGGGTAACTGTCGGATAACAGGTCTGGTGTTCTGTTTATAGTCATTGTAAAGGACCACTTTGGAGTTTTAATGTATGCTGTTGAAGTATGGGTTGGGTTATTGGTAAAATATTTGTGTAAATGTTTGTAATTTATTCAAATAATTCTATATTTTGTATGCACTTTAATGTTATTTGTATGTGATTGACCGGGAATTCTGTGCACCTGTAATGTTGAAATTTGTCCCTTTGGTGGCACCGTAGTTTGCACAAGGGAAGATTAACTTTTAAAAGGTAGCTGTAATTAATGTTTGTCACCCTTGTTTGTTCATGTAATGACGTTTGTAGCCGTGAAAACAAGTGTGTGAAATGTTTGTTGTATGTATGTTTTCAATACAGTTTTCACGGTGCTAAGGTGATGATGGATTAAAAGGTTGAACGTCATGCTGGTTTGGCAAACTAAATAAAGGACACCTTATGCATCTGTGGCACTAGTGTAAATAAAAGTCATTTAGTTACTATAATAGAGATCTGCAAGAATGGCATTTATTCATGTGTATACAGCGGCATAAACTATCCAAACTGCTAGAGGGAGCTCTCGCCAAGGTCTGCTCAAGAACGCGTTATATAGCCTAGCAGTTAATGCAGAGACGAGCAGATAGACAATCATAGACAGTATAAGAAATGGACAGAGTCATCTCATTGGAACTCAATTGAGGCAAGTGAAGCCCATTTTCAGCGATTTTTTAGGACTTCCGTTCCTGACGCGCAGACTCAAACTGAGCTTGACGACGTAGATGTGACGTGGGCAACCCGTCTGTCTTCTAGTGGCTGTGGCATGAGAAATCTGAATCATTCCCTTCCGAATCTTGCAGAGACGGAGAGTGTGAGTAGGAGCTGTCCATGAGCTAGGAGCAGGAGAAACTTTTGCTAGGTATTCTGATTAATTATTTTGTCATTTTGCCTCCACGTCCCCCCGATTGCCCGCGAGCTTCTCCTCCCGTCAATACGGTAATCTCTCTACTGTGCGACAGAGAGTCGCGTGGTTATGACGCAATCGTTAGCCTACTTTTACAAAAACTGTTTTTACGGGGCCATAACGTAAGCTACAAGGTAATGGAGCATTTTATACATTGTCGTGTTTCTTTAGAAATAAATAATGGACAAATGGAGTCTTCAAACGCCTCAGATGTAAAGTTATTCGCTGTCAAAGTGACGCCAAAATGAATGGGAGTCAATGGGATGCTAACAGCAGGTGAAGTTCTGCTACAAGATGGTGGCACGCGGCCGGCTTCAACTTCCGGTCGACTTCCTTCCCGCTTGTAGACAATAGGCCTATTTCACAAAAATGGCTGCCGAGACCGGAAGTAGGGTAAACTCTTTTCCGGTGAAAGCGATATAGCAGTAGCAGTCGGAGGACAAATGCGGAGACTAAAAGCGGCCAGTCCTGTTGCGTACCTTTTTATGTTTGCACTCATAGAAGAAACAACCGTATTTATAATTGCACAGCTTTCCTTGTGACGAAATGTTGAAAAAGCGCTGGATTTGGGCTATACCGAGAGAAGAGGGGCACTTTTTTGTGTGTTAAGCACTTCACGGAGGATGAAGTCCGTGTAACTTACGAGTCTACGAGAGTCCGGTCGTAGATATCTTACACCGCAGGCCGTGCTTTGCAGGTTTTCATGGAACAACTGGGGAGAAGTTAAATCATGCCAGACACAGACGGCAAAAAGACGTGTCTGTGCTGTGAAGGAGGAAGCTGATGTTGAAAATGGAGTGTTGATGCCGGTTCGGGAGTGATGCCCTGACAAAACATGTTTATATTGCACTTGATTGTTATCTGATTTGCACGTCATGCACTTTTATTTATTATTATTAACTGTTGGCAAATTAAAATTGTTTGTAGAAGTTGTTTTATGTAACTTTCTTAAAAATGAGTGAACACGGAGCAGTTTTTCCGTGAGTGGGACTGGAAAACCCGGAGTTGATCAGGAGCGGAGTGATAACAGAACGCTTAGAGTGGAGAGAGGAACATGCTTTTGCTCCACTCCAGGCTTTGATCACATCCCCCTAAGCAGGGTGAATAGCCTACACCTTGTCTTTCCCATTCAAACTAAAATGAAGACATTTATTACACTATTTGAGAAATGTAAGCATATTTACAGCATTAAAATTATGAACAATGAATTTAAGATATAAGGACAGGGGGGAACCCTGATATTGACAGAAATCCGTCGTATACTCTAGTAGCGACTGAGAACTTTAATCCCTGTATATATTATGAAGTGTATTACTGAATATAAAATTACATACATTATGATATATTAGTAAACATATGTCTCACATTTTTAAATATATGAAAATTCTTTATGTATTATTCAATATATTGTAATATTAACACAGTATATTATTCTGTATATTTTCAAATATACTGTTAAACCATTCCATATATTGATCATTCATATATAGGGAAATATATTTTGTTTTCATAAGGGGACCCGACAGTAAAATGTGATTTTGTAACATCATGATTTTTTAAAACATGTAATATCACTCACTTCATTCATGTTTTTAGTCTAACAATTTTTTTATTATTTGCCTTAATTTCATTATTAGACCTACTAGCAACGTTAGGTCAAATTCACTGTAAAGATGTACAATTCTTAGTTTCATTCATGGTGGTAACATGCAAAATTAGCCATTTTCTAGTCACTAGTGGAAGATTGCTGCAATCTCCGGGACAAACTAACACTTAATAACATGAAATTTTAACAAAAGCCACTAGATTTCAAACATAGCCTACAATCAGACATCATTTCAATTTATTTATTTATTTTGTTTAGCTATAGTAAGTGTGAGCTTAGTCATCAAGTGCCATGCCATTTAAATGAATGGAACTTTTTTTTTTTTTTATGTAAGCAAACGTCAAGAATAATTTGTCCAATAATAACCTTTGTCCAATTTCGATCTTGCCACAGCCCCCTGAAAACTATCAACAAAACGGACAACATCTGCTATTCTTACTTTTGTCAGATATATTAATGACAGAGAAAACAAGCTGTTCACAGTCCATTTTGAGAATGAATGGCGATCGTAGCGGGCGGCGGCGCGACCGGAAGTATCGCTACCCTACTTCCGGTCTCGGTCGCCATTTTGTGAAATAGGCCTATACACACAGATTTGAGATGCTCCAATTGTGATTGACTGTATATTGTCAAATCTGTCTTGCAGGTAAGATTACTTCAGTTTATTATAAGTAAAAGGGGTCCATGAACAGTTATGTTAAGTATTTTGTGGTGTTAAGTTGGTTTTGAGCACAAAAACTGTATTGTCATTACTCATGAATAGAGCGTGATCAGAAACCACATTAATGAAAGCTCGTACGTGAAATGAGAATTGCTATTGTGCCCAGGTACGGAAATACATTATACACAGTAATGTTATTTGGTTATTGTGTAATATTGATGAGTAAATTAATAGGTTAATCGACGCGAGGTCAGTACCGCACGTGGAGTTCGCTGGTGTCCGCCATTTTGTGCAAATTGTATGCAGCGCTGGCATTAGAGATAATGAAAACTCAAGCGACGTGATTTGCTCGATAATGGGATAAAAGAGTTGTGAAAGTGAAATGTGACATAATTAAGAGAACATTAAAGTGTTAAGGGTTATTTAGTTAACAAGTCATGCTGGAAAAGAGAATGTATGTACTCTGGGAAGTGTTTAACAGACAAAGGGAAATGTATGGGTTCAAATTAAGTTTAACAAGGGTTTTTGTTTATTTTTGATGTTATGGTGAAAGATGGGTGTTCACATGCTTAATATGCAAACTGTATTTGCAAGTGAATTAGTTAAGATTACATTAGTTTGTTGAACAGCCATGTGATAATTTTATAATGAGCCATTAGAAAATGTCATACTGGATTTGATATGCGTAATATAGCAGTTAATGCAGAGACGAGCAGATAGACAATACACACAGATTTGAGATGCTTCACTTGTGATTGACTGTATATTGTCATATCTGTCTTGCAGGTTTGCATGCAATATTTCCCTATTAAAGGGGTGGTTCGGGATTTTTGACATCGGACCTCATTTTTAAGTCAGCCTGGTTGTTATTCATCAGTGGAGACATTTTTTTTTCAAAATTATCCAGTCCTTATATTTGGATAGTTAGCCGATGCTAGGCTAGCGCGAGTCAATGGTATATGTTAGCCAGCCATTAAAAACCGTTTTACCCACTCCACAGTGCACCAAACGCAAATCAATTATAACACTAGACTATCGATGCAAATGTCCGTTGAGAGAATAATGTTAGAAATCAAACTTACCTTTCATCTCAATGATCCCAAAGGAACTAGTTTCTCAGCAGCTGCGGAATTTTACTTTGCTCCGGTTAGTAATGCGGCAAAAAGTAAACACAGAACAGAAGCGCACTGTAATCAGTGTACCAGCGGCAGGTAAATACACTTGCGTCATGTGTGTACCGGCTCACTCGGTTGCCTAGGTAATCAATATCACTCTGCTGCTGCTGTAGACAAGGCTTATGATTACAGGGAACAAATTATAACTAATGCAATGTGATGAAAGGTAAGTTTGATTTCTAACATTATTCTCTCAACGGACATATACATCGATAGTCTAGTGTTATAATTGATTTGCGTTTGGTGCACTGTGGAGTGGGTAAAACGGTTTTTAATGGCTGGCTAACATATACCATTGACTCGCGCTAGCCTAGCATCGGCTAACTATCCAAATATAAGGACTGGATAATTTTTTTTTTTAAATGTCTCCACTGATGAATAACAACCAGGCTGACTTAAAAATGAGGTCCGATGTCAAAAATCCCGAACCACCCCTTTAAATGTGTTGCACCAGAAACGACGCCTGCTCCTTTCTATATGTGTAACACATCAGTCGAGACTCTCTTTTTGGATCCAAGGGTTTGCGGGTTCAGTGAACAGGACCTGTGCAGCGTGACTCTGCGCGTCTCGTGAAGAGAAACATACTGATTCCAAGTACATTACAAACCAAACAAAACCAAACATTCTTTCCATGAGTGTTGTCGCAAGTTGCTCTCTAGCTGACATACCTGATGATTATGCAGTTGATACTTAAAATTCATCATTGTGTGAAAAAAAAAGAAAGCACAATCTTGTGTGTAAGGTTATGTTGTAATGCTAAATATTGTCATGCCATTGATTTGGATTAATGCACATGGAAACGTGGGTGGAATGAGCCACGACAAGGAGATTTTTTCACAAGCTTTACTGAACTTCTTCTGACACAGATGTAGGTTACAGTTCACAGCACACTCACCAATAGTGCGATATTCATATATTCAGTCAATGCAGCTGATAGGTGCTCTTGCTCCGGCCAGCTACCTCTAATAACAACAGCTGACGTTTCCAGCGTAACTTCACGCTCCATACTAAGGAGTGCGTAACTGAACAACCAATAAGAAACAAGAACACAGTAGAGGTAGTTAAGGGACTTAAAGGCAGGGTAGGCAGGTTTTTTCTAAAGAAACTTTTTCCCAAATTAGTTTAAACTGTCTTTATATACCAATACATAATTAAAATGTAAGTACTCTGAAAAAGAGAGTATAAAAATCGAGTGTCTGTAGTCCTCTCAGGGCTGCAATAAACACAGCAACTTATTCCATTCGGAACGAATGAAATGATTGGCTGGGCGACTGTCACTCTCCCTCGCTACCATGGCTACCACCCCTGCTGCTACAGGAGCTGCCCACATGCGGTCAGGAGCTGCAATCACAATTATGGCAGAGAAAGAGCAGTCAAAATTCCCAGTACCTGCATATACAGTCAGCGAAGGCAAACAAGGCAAAAAAAAGGAAGACTATTCGAAAAGGCTATGACCAAAAAGTCTTGGATAAAGCAGTGGTACTTGTCTCCGGAGTGTAGTCCTCATCAGAGCCAACAGTGCTTTCATCGTGGAAGCTCTTACATGCAAAACACCATATATGTTATGAATCTTACACGAAATTCACCTTCATCATCACAGTGTAACTGATGGTAATGGGAAAACGTGTATCAATGCAACCTGTTTTTAGCTTTGCCTTATGTTACTAGCTCGTTACCGAATCAAACTCATTATATTTTTAACTTTACCAGTATCAATATGCTAGCTTGATAGTGAGTACTAACAGCCATGTTAGTTGTTTATATTCATAATGATAAAGTCAGGTATTTTATTACATGTGATTCTGACATGATGTCACTACATGCACTGCACTCCTCTCCGCTCGGCGCTAGCAAGCGTCCTCCAGCTGAGCGGTCGGCATCGCGCGGTCATGTGTTTTGGGGGCGTGGCTTTGGAAGGAGCCCAGAAGGGAGGGGGTAGGAGTGAATGGAATAAGTAGCTGTGTTTATTGCAGCCCTGAGAGGACTACAGACACTCTCTTTTTATACTCTCTTTTTCAGATTACTTACATTTTAATTATGTATTGGTATATAAAGACAGTTTAAACAAATTTGGGCAAAAAAGGGCCAGGTTACTACAATATAACTGTAGAAGTGTGTGCATTATGATGCACCGGGACTCTTCTTAACCTTTATTTAACCAGGAAGGTCCCATTGAGGTTAAAAACCTCTTTTTCAAGGGAGTCCTGGCCAAAAGAGTCCTGACTCAATGTGAGATCCACCTATCAGAGAGGTTCCTGAATCTGTTGATTTTTTTGATTGGATGAATGAATGAAGACTATCTTGCGTTTTTGCCGGGGGCTTGAGTACACACGGAATCGGCGATAAACATGTAATATATCAAAATAAGTGATATTTAAAGGAATATACAACAAAGCGAAGTTTTCACTCAAAACAAACACTCAAAATAAAGTATTCACAATATTAAACAAAATGCTGTTCAAATGTTCACATAGGCTGTCACAGTTGAGTTGTGTTCTGTTTTGTTTTGGACTTGTCTTCCTGTCATCATGTCACGTGTCTTCACTGTCATCATTAGTTCAGTTGTATCACCTGTGTCTAGTTAATCATTATCATCTACATCACCTGTGTTCAGTTAATCAGTGTTCATCAGTGTCTGTATTTAGTTCCCTCTGTTCAGTCAGTCTTGGTCCGTTCTCGTCATAGTCTTAGTTACGTTGTGTTTGGTGTGTTTAAACCGTTTAAATTTTAGTAAAACGTATGTATTGGAGCCATTGGCCTCTTTGTCTTCTTCAACCTACACCATACCCTGACATAGGCTACATCTGTGTTTATTCTGCCAGTTTGAACTGACTTTAGACACCCAATAAAAAAATGACACTGAGACCAGCTTGTAAAAAAAATAAAAAATAATAACTGTTAAGTGTCTCAGAAAAGAGAAGTTAGTTCTGAGAAAAGCTTGAGCATCATTTGATGGCAGTTTCCTCTTGGTTTGATAAACTGTGTCAAAAGTAATTAAGCTCAGACACATCTATGAGTGATTTAAGTGTGCAGATACTTTTTGCAATTATTTCTTAAGACGGACAGAGAGAAAGAGAAGTGATAGAGAAGCTGATTGTGTGTTCGGTCACTGTTCTCAAGCTCTCTGAGTCTCTGATGGAGAGTTTATTTAAAGATACAGCATCATTCAACACTAACTCACATCAACACAAATACAATCAGGGGTCGTATTCACAAGACATCTTAAGGCTAAAAGTAGCTAACTTGCAGATTTAGAAAGAAAAACGTAAAAATAATGAACGTCAGTCCTAATTTTAGGACTCCTACATTTTTGCTCTACGAGTTTTTCCCAAAGGTTTTTAGTGCTAAAACCAGCTCCTAAATCTGTGATAAGTTAGGCTTAAGTCAAGAGGACTCCTCAGTCACTAAAAACCAAATCACAAACAATCCTAAAATGGATGTTGCTGGCAATCTGCCTCGAAGACACTGAACGCCATTTGAGCCTTGGGTGCTGAGCCTTTTCTTCATAAATGCAATAAATATTCTGATTTATAGATTTTACTCTGCAATGACATTATATAAAGATTCATTTATTAAGTATTTATTCATTTATTAATATAACTCTGATTGTATTCGTCTAAAAGAAGAAAGTCATATAAGCCTAGGATGGCTTGAGGGTGAGTAAATCATGGGCTAATTTTCATTTTAAAGTGAACTACTCCTTTAATCACATTATAACCACTCTGACCAAAGTGCGCTTGTGCTTGGTTCTACACCGATGCCGTGTGTTGTTCACACAACTTCAAGAATGAACTACGTGACATTATTCTGAAGTTTTCTCTTCTCCAAATCGTTAAACTCTGTCAACACTCGCTGCGCAGTCTCTGCTCCGTATCTTCATCCAGACGGTGTGAAGAACATGACGGCAGTGAAGGCAAACCTGGCATTGCGATGTTCATCACGCCACAGAATAATATCCAGTATGTTTATCATTTATTTTGAATTTGATGTGAGTAAAATTAACATCCATACTGAATGCCTATCTGAGTGTGGTATAACCATACTTAAAGGAACACGCTGACTTTTTGGGACTTTAGCTTATTCACCGTATCCCCCAGAGTTAGATAAGTCCATACATACCATTTTCATCTCCGTGCGTGCTGTAACTCTGTCTGACGCACCCACCGCTAGCCTAGCTTAGCACAAAAACTGGAGATAAACGGCTCCAGCTAGCATACTGCCTAGAGCCCTGCATGGGGCAAAACATCCAGCCCTAACCGAGACCTGGCCCGTGGTGTTCAAGCCCTAATCCGGCCCCAGCCCGAAAACGTCTGCAATTTTTCAGCCCGTACCCGACCCAAGACCAACATCAATATCACTTAAAGCGCTCTTATCAATTAAGCGCGCTCTCTGATGCGGGCTGTCTCTGATGCGTGCTGTCTCTGCTAGACGCACGCACATACACACACGCTACTAGGTAAACTTTTATTATAGGCCTCAAACATAACTACCCCCACCGACAATTATGCCCACAAATATTAATACAGACTGTCCATTACAGAGAAGCATAAGCATGCAGTAGAGAATACCCAGCAAACACATTTGCGTTGTAGCAGCGTCTGTGGCACGTTGCATTTCTGCTATGGCAACGTCGCTGTCTTCGTGCTCGCAACATTGTAACAACGTATAATTGTAAGACGCGCCAGGGCTGTAACAACGTTGTTGCGCGACATTCAGAAACTGAGAGATGATGTTCTGGCCATTAGATAGATTATATTACATTAGATTAGACTAGATATAGATATTCCACATTTAGCATGTTTTGTGGTTAATTTTTAATTAGTTATATGTTAAACAATTATATCGCCTACTTTTTAAATATTGTTTATCCCTATTATTATTTATGGGTCTAATATTAAATTCATTATAATCAACATCTGCAAGTGTACACTTTGAAGAGTAAAAATGACTAATTAAACTTTATTAAAACTGCATATGGTAATCAAATTGCACTTCCAAAAGTCATACATTTGTGAGAAAACAAAACAGGGAGTGGATTAACGTCAACTAGCATGAGCAGACATGAGAACATTTTGCAAAGAAATGAATGAGATGACAAATGAAAGGAAAAAATAAACAGTTGTGCAAGCAGTTACAAAAAAAAATTCTCTGTGCGTTTCCAAAAAAAAAAATTAAAAAAATGAAAAAGCATTAATGTGCAACAAGTAGGCTATGCGCTGAAATCAATTAGGCCTACTCATCATTAAAGGGTAACTAAACCCTAAACCAACTTTTTTTAGTTAATGATCTGTAAGCATGGGGCTTTATTAGTGCTGTTCATTAATTCAAGTAGTTTTTTTGACATTTGTGTTTAAAGTGTTTTAATTTTACAAAATATGATGTAAAAACGTCTGAGTGCTGCCCTCTTCAGGTTGAACAGTGGCTACTGCAGTTGAATTTTCCTATTGGAAGTTGTGGTACCCTCTGACGTCAGAGGGTACCAGCTAACCACGCCCTTGCCTGCAGAGAGATACGTCACAGATGCACGCCCCCTCTCCACTGGGCTCTGCCTACTTTTCCAGCATTTTTCAAATATTGCCCGTGGGTGGAGTCAGGCTCTGACCAGGGGTTTAGTTACCCTTTAAAGTCATTTTGGCTTCATACTTTTGGCATAAAGTTATTAAATATTTGTCATACCTGACCAGATGTTGTTCAAATAAATGTCACATTAGACAAGGAGGTTGTGTTTGAATTACGTATATTATTTAGCTGAGGTAAATTAAACGCAATTCTCACGTATGGATTGCTCAATGAAGTATGAGAGACGGCCCAATGGTCAGTTGAAATTTAAAAGGCTGATTTTCGCGCTTCAGGGCAGTGACAAGTACATATGTCGTCCAGTGGTTGTCCAGACACCCTAGGCACAACCTTAAGCAATGGCCCTGAACAGTGGTTCAATGTCAACATTGTGACAACGCTGTAACAACCTTCAACACACAACGTTATAGCAACCTTTAGGCTAGGGCTGTGCGATATAGCTAAAAAAATTATCACGATAATGTTTCATATCGTTCGGTATCGATAATTATTGACTTTTTTTATAACCTTTTTTTTTTAAGACAAGTACAAAAGTTTGAATTTAAACCACTGTTTTTAAAGTTTTTTTCCCCACATTATTAAGGCAAACAACAAATGATATTAGTTTTAGCAGTCAAAAATTAAATGTAAATAAAAATATCTTCTTTATGTCTTATATTAAGATAAAAAAGTAAGCGTTAAAGAAACTCTTGAACTTAAATAAAATGTTACAAAATGTGTGCAATGTAAAAGTGTAAACGTAGAAGAATCAAGGTAGGTCTTGAAACTTTGAGGTAGGTCAACATCTGTAATAAGTAGGGGTGTAACGGTTCACAAAATTCACGGATCGATACGACACAGTGATGTGACGGTTAGGTACATTTTTCGATACAACAAAAAGAAAGAAATGCCAAATAAATTTCCTTGATTTAAAAAATATATAATTATTAAAAGAGAAATTATTTTAAATAAGTTTAAAAAGAGTTTTCCCTACATCTTGAAACTTTTTGTTTTATAAATGGGGGTAATGTATTTTAAGGATGAACAAATAATGTTTTGGTCATCACATTACAAATAACATTTAAATATGATAATATTTGAGTTTTGAAGTTCTGGAAAAAGATGTGTGACGTACTTGAAAGCATTTTACTATTCCTGTCAAACTTCCATGGTTACAGTGAGTGTTACTACAGTAAAGCCATAGCCTATACAATGAATGTTGCTGATCTGTGGACTTAAAGCCTATAACTAGTTCATTCATTGCACAATGTTTCTCCTGGTTTCCACGTCAGCGCTGTTTGATCCGTTAATAACGGAGAAGTGTGAATGCTTCTCACTAGATCTTGCAGCGATGTTATTACTTCAGTGGCGAATTCAAATGCTTTCTTTACTGGATCTCTTAGAGCTGTGTAGTAACAGTGTCGCTTGATCAAGATCGGCTCGCGCTGCACTCACTGACATTGATGGTCCAAACTGATAAACGGTCCGTGAAGCACAAAATAACACAGTTTCGTTCCGCTTTCATTGCGCTTGCCATTTGATGTTGGGCAACGTTGTGGTGGTCGCGCGTGCATTTGAATGAAAATATTGAGCGCCATATCGAACATTTTCATATCGTTACCGACAATGGTGTACCGTCGATAAATACCGATACCGTTTTATCGCCCAGCCCTACTTTAGGCCATGTTGTTAGAAGGTTGGATACGTTGTGCCAACGTTCTGTGTTTGCTGGGTATTATATAGCCAAATGTGATCCAGCAGTAAATAAAGATTTACGGCCTACCTTTTTTGATGTCAAGTAACTTTACTGAAGAACAACGTTTCAAAGAACTCTTCGCCAACTGGCTAACGTTAAATAATAATAAAAATACAGTATAATAAAGAAAAAAAAAATCCGTTGAACTGTGTAGGCTCATTCACTGTTTATTCGCGAGTATTGAGAAGAAAAAGAATAGCATCCACTGTTGAAGACCCGACTGCTCCCAATAAGTGACAAAATAACATCAACATTTTCCTATTTACATGTTGTGATTTGTATAGTCACAGCGTGTACAAATAACAAGGTCACATGAGACACAGACATCTTCTAACCGTATACATAATGGGAACTATATTCTCAGAAGGTGAAGCACTGCTACTTGGGCGGAGTGATTTGCTCGCAGCACTTGAGAAGCCCTGTGGTGAGGAGCAGAGAGTTCGCTCAGAGTTGGAGTAAATCACTCCGCAGAAGTAGCAGTGCTTCGCCTTCTGAGAATATAGTTCCCAGTATTTATACGGTTAGAAGATGGTTGTGTCTCATGTGACCTTGTTATTCGTACACGCTGTGACTATACAAATCACAACATGTAAATAGGAAAATGTTGGCGTTATTTTTTCACTTATTGGGAGCAGTATGCTAGCTGGAGCCGTTTACCTCCAGTCTTTGTGCTAAGCTAGGCTAGCGGTGGGTGCGTCAGACAGAGTTACAGCACGCACGGAGATGAAAAGGTATGTATGGACTTATCTAACTCTGGGGGATACAGTGAATAAGCTAAAGTCCCAAAAAGTTGGCGTGTTCCTTTAACGAATAATCAGAATAATGAAAATTGCATGTAAACTGGAGTGAAGAGTTCTGCTCGTGTCATATAAACATGTTACTGCGATTTAAGACCTTACTCTGACTATTAGAAATAATCTCATTATTGCTGCACATGTAGTCATTGTCCCATCGTCTGCGCTGATAGCCTTGTGGGAAGCTCGGTTGACCCGAGTTCGAGTTCCGGCTTGTGAACCTTTCTCCTTTGAGGAGTCGAGTGGTGGAGGGATGCAGAAAACTGTCGAGGTAACTAGGTGAGTTGGCTGTGTGTGTATGTATATATATACCTCCTCTCGAGATGTTTAGATAGACCGTTTGAACATGCTCTTCCGGAATTGTTTATAAAGCACTGTAAGAATTTGAGAAATTAGAAAATGGCAGACAGTCTGGTTGAAGAGTGACCAGACCCTGAGAGGACAAAGGACCTCTCTGGAAATTAACATTTGAACTCCCCCTCGTGCACTATCGAGACGAAAGTCTCACCTTCGAGTCATCCTAATCTACATCTCTTTCTCTCACCCCCCCTCTCCTTCTCCCCCATGCGAAGATCACCAAAAACTCAACCAAGAATATATGGTTGAATGTGAATGATATAACATAGAGTATTATACATATTTAGTATCATTTGAAATGTCTCAGTGCGACTGGTACAAATGTCTCATTTCCAAATAAGTAAAACAAAAGGTTTTTAAGAGTTAAGGGCAGGGTTTCTCAAACTCGGTCAGACACTGTCCTGCACAGTTTAGCTCCAACCCTGATCAAACACACCTGAGCAAGCTAATCAATGTCTTCAGGATCACTAGAAACTCACAGCTAGGTGTGTTTGATCAGGGTTGGAGCTAAACTGTGCAGGACAGTGGCCCTCCAGGACCGAGTTTGAGAAACCCTGGTTTAGGGATAACTGGCACAAAGGAAGGTGGTCTCCTGGCAAATGGTCTCCTACCCCCAAAAGGTGTCAAGTCTGAATGCAAATTTCCATTGTTAGTACATGTTTCCATGTGAAAGAGGCCGGTCTATATAATGGAATGTAGCAAAGGGTTCGGGGCCTTCTGTTACTCAGATGATGAGTAATCATCATGTTCCATGATGTTGAAGGACCTCAAAGAATTCAGCATCATGTATTTTAATGTTGGGTTCGCATCTCTTCTCTTTATTCAAGAGCATTTGATGTTTTGTATTGACTATCTTTGAATTGATTATGAAATTGGCATGATACATTTACCTGACACAATAAATTGTTACATTTGATTATTCTAAATGACTTTGACATTATTTTAATTAAAGAGTTAAAAGGAATAGTCAAACATTTGCTTACATTTAATGATAAACAGATATCATTAAAACCTTTTCATTTATGGAGTCAGATGAAATAACGAGAGAAAACATATTCAAATGTATTGCATTTAATAAAAAAATACTTTGCCTCGAGAAAAGACAGTAACACGTAGAGACCTTCTATGCTGGTCGGATGCCGGACTTTGGGCCGATCGAGTGCCAGCTTACAGCACCATTTGTCGCTTGAATTCTATAATCTCTAAAGATGCAGACATGTAATAGGCTGACAAATAGCTGAACATATTAATAGTGACCCCTAGCCTATATTTTAACATCTTTATTTGAATATGGCAACATTATACCTCGTTGGCTCGTTCTTACAATATTTCTATGATTATATCACTGACAGAGACGCCTCTCCCATCAGCCAATCACTGTGGTCATAGTTAATAGTGTGATGACATCATCCATAGCAATGAGGTCAGTCCCGCCCTTTCTCTTAGCTTAAAGGGATACTTTACCGTTTTTTCATATTAAACTATGTTATTCCCTTAACTAAGACGAGTTGATACATACCTCTCTCGTCTCAGTGCGTGCACTAAATCCCTCTGTCTTGCGGCGAAACTTTGTTAGCCCAGTTCATTTAATATGGGCCAAGCAGAGAAGCTACCAAACACCTCCACGTTTTACCTATTTAAATACAGTTACTCGCGAAGTGTAACTCGACCTAGAACGGTGACACAAAACAAAACGTTGCGCTTTTCTAAGCGTGTAAAATGGATAACTATTTTGTATGGCGGAATACCATAGCAAGTGCTTGTAAGCACTTCGACTTGGCGCAGTAATATCTTCACTCGTGAAAAATCCTCTCACCGGCCCCCGCTCCCTCTAGTGAAGATATTACTGCGCCAAGTCGAAGTGCTTACAAGCACTTGCTATGGTATTCCGCCATACAAAATAGTTATCCATTTTACACGCTTAGAAAAGCGCAACGTTTTGTTTTGTGTCACCGTCCTAGGTCGAGTTACACTTCGCGAGTAACTGTATTTAAATAGGGAAAACGTGGAGGTGTTTGGTAGCTTCTCTGCTTGGCCCATATTAAATGAACTGGGCTAACAAAGTTTCGCCGCAAGACAGAGGGATTTAGTGCACGCACTGAGACGAGAGAGGTATGTATCAACTCGTCTTAGTTAAGGGAATAACATAGTTTAATATGAAAAAACGGTAAAGTATCCCTTTAAGACTTCTCTCTCTCTCTCTCTCTCTCTCTCTCTCTCTCTCTCTCTCTCTCTCTCTCTCTCTCTCTCTCTCTCTCTCTCTCTGTGAATAAGGTTGAAGAGAAAACTATTAACTAAGAACTTTTACTGCTATTTAGGAGAACACTTAGTCATAAGAAAGCATGTTTTGTGTATACAGCCCCTGATTTAACTGAACTACTTGAAATAGGAAGAAACATTACAACAAAACTAAGCAAAAATACATGCACACATTGCCTCCATGTTTCACAAGCATTATCACACAGATAAATGCATCATCAACCTCTTTGTCTGATCAACACGCAACATATCATCACAATGAATTTGAACAATGAAGAATACAGTGAGGCTGTGGATTCATATATAGACTCTCCTACACAACACTCATTATTGTATCCCATCTTCAGCTGAATACATTGCATTAGAAATAGAAGATATTAAGATACTCACAGATGAGAGGCAGTGCACTGGAGCCCATACTGTCACATTAATAGACTGTTTTAACAGCGCTGTGTGCTGAAACACACACACACTTCCTGTGTTTAAACAGTCATTTCACACTTCAAGAAGAGATGAGGGAGGAGGAGACAAAACTCTACACAGAAGTACAGGGTGGGCCATTTATATGGATACACCGTAATAACATGGGAATGGTTGGTGATATTAAAGTCCTGTTTGTGGCACATTAGTATATGTGAGGGGGAAAACTCCTCAAGATGGGTGGTGACCATGACATATACTAATGTGCCACAAACAGGACTTTAATATCACCAACCATTCCCATGTTATTACGGTGTATCCATATAAATGGCCCACCCTGTACATGAAAAAAGAGAAAGGATAAGAGAGAGCCATTCTAAGATATTTAGCTTGTCTTTTGGTGTATGCAGGTTGTTTCTGCTCTGTTCATCTACTTGAAAAAAGTTTTTACAGTAATTGTTCTCGCACTTCTCACAGCCTCACACTGCAGACAGTGAATACAAAGTGAAATCACCATGTGATATCTAGTTAGGGCTACTGGTGTAAAGGCGCTTTCACACTGAGCGAGCGTGATGCACACACACTGAATGCAAATTGCAAAACGATTGATCGCCTTCGGATAATTAACGCCTGGACAATAGGTGGCGCTGACCAATAATACATTTTTCCATGTGTATGTATCTCATACGTTTTTCCATAGGCTTTATAAGCTCATCCCCTTACGAAAAAAAAAGAAAAAAAGAAAAGAAAAAAAGCTGATGCATACTTGCAATGAACTTGAGTGATGGCCACCTACTGGACATACAAAGTAATGTTTCCAGATTAATTACACATGTTTGACTCATTAAAGGGATAGTTCACTTTGAAATTAAATTTTGGTATGTTTTAGCTTACCTCAAGGGCATCCAAGATGTAGGTGTCTTTTTTTCCGCAGTAGTTTCAATTTTGATATTTTTAGGTCAAACCGTTCTTGTCTGTCAGTCATATAATGCAGGTCGATGGTCACTGTCTCAAAGAGCAAGCACAGAGTCCAAATTAAAACAATTCCCCGTCGTCCAAATTAAACAATTGCCCATCGTAAGTACACATTGATGGCCTAAGACACGAAACGAGCGGTTTGTGTGAGAAAACGAACAGTTTTTATATCGTTTTTACCTCTTGAACACAGCCACGTCCAAGTGATCGGAGAGCGCGGGCGGGTATAGATATATACACTAGATGTCGCCTTGGCTACTGCGAAACCGTAGCCAAGGCGACATCTATTGTATATATCTATATAATTAACAAGTTATCCAATGTATTTGTCATTATTTCTGTAAAATGATCAGATACAAATCTTCTACCGCTTTACTGTTATTGTATACATCCTCATATTGCACACAGTGACAGAAGACTTGAAGCGATTTGTCAACATTTCAAGCCCAGTGTGATTGATGCTATTTAAATACATGAGAAAGTAAACAAAGGAATACATTTGAAGATATTTCAATTATTTTACTACTTTCAAAATATCAGAGACTCCAGTTGCAATGAACACCAATAGCCTACAAATGAAACTGAATAATACACACAAAGTGACACAGATAAAGTGATTTTGATTCAGGTCAGATGGACTGAGTGATGATCGGCCGCAACATGATTTAAAACATGTTCATTTCTTCTCTAAAAGGAGCTATTCTTCTCTATTTTGAGGTTTATCAAACTAAAGATGCAGAAAGGGCATAAATATTTCCTCTAGTCGGGTAAACCCACAGAACAGAAACAGAGCAGAAGTCAAACCACAACTATGAGCTAACCTCTATTAGGCCTCTTAAACTAAAGACACTCTCTGTCATATTCTCTCTACAAGCAGCTGCTAAAGTTAACAAAACATCTTCAATGATGAGCTGAAAGAGCAATTTTCAGAGATTAATAAAAACAGCATCAAAGGTGTAAGAAACTTTCAAGAGGCAAAACTGTTTTAAAGAGAAAAGGTTTATTCTTTGAGGATTCTTTTCACAACCGCAGCCACCCAGATGTGAAACAGAAATAACCTAGTGGACTCAATGAACATAGACATTTTATACAGGTTTCTGACATTCTTGACTCCTCCTTTCCCAGTTTCTGTAAATTCCCCCCCCCCCCCCGGGCAGGTCATGCTGTTCTTTGTCCCTGAGAAGTCAAAAGGCCTTCATTTACAATCTAAATGACCTCCTGCTTCCCTCAGGAGGGGGCCTGGGACCCTATTATTATACGACACCCTGTATTCCTTGACTAAAACTCTTTCTCGTGCCCCAGGTGTCCGTTATCTTCCTGGCCCATCTGGCGTTATTGTGTTTGTTCTTTCATGTCCCTTCAGCTGTAAGAGACCCTCACAGAAACGCATGACTAAATGATATTAACAGTTTGGAAACGATGAATATAAGTAATACTGAATTTTTTCCATAACAGGTGATTTGCTGTGACTCTTTCATTATCAACCACCAATGGCCTCCAAAAATGAAGGCTACTTTTAGAAACAACTAATGCTTTGACTTCCGCTACAAGGTACGCCTACAAACCACACCACCTGAGAGAAACGTCTGCAGAACTCGCTTTGCGAACATTAAGGTTGTTTATATTATCTACTTGTGGACTAGAGAGTGTATTTTGTTATTTGAAGAGAACAGAGCTGATTAAGAGAATTTAGATTAAAAAAAATAAAAAATAATAATGAAATGGGTCCACATTCCAACAAAGTAGGTGGCGAATAATACACCTTAATGTTGGTGCTCCCCGCCATAAAACTGAAGAGACCTCGAGATGTGGGCTGTGTCCCAATTCAAAGGCCGATCGCATCACAGCAGCTCGATGAAGGCTGTCCCAGTTCGAAGGCTCCTTCAAATGTGTCCCCCGTTTTCCATGAAATGAAGGATACAACAGATGGATCATTCATGGCCTTGCCTAGTGATAGGAAACCAAGGCTTTCTGAAGCATTTTGAGGCTTTCATAAATTTTTGTCGAAAAAAGGTTCTTTACTCGTAGCTTTTAACACAATGCGCATTAGTGACATCTGGTGGTATTGAACAAATCACAGCAGAGCAGAAAAAGCATGTGACCAAACAATGCTTCAGAAGTCAATCAATAAAGTTCTGTCTAATATCATCGAAATTAATTCGTGCCACTGAGACCACAACTCACAACAATGTGTAGCCTGGTCAACAGATTCACATATTGATTAAAAAAACGAATATATATACTGTATATATACGTTTTTTTTTTTATCAATATGTGAATCTGTTGACCAGGCTACACATTGTTGTGAGTTGTGGTCTCAGTGGCACGAATTAATTTCGATATACACACAAGTATGTGATCATAATTATAGTAATTGTAATTGAAAAAATATTTTGGGTGTTCGGTTTTTAAAAAAAATACAATTTATGTTATAGGGAAGTATAGTGTTCATCATTTAAATAATGCCCCCTCGATAATCATTTCCATTTTTATGCATCATCAGATGAGGTCGCGAAGCGCCAATTTTTTTCAAACCAGCTGTCCTGAACTTCTGATACTGCATGACAGTCGAAGCTTCAAACATCATCAATCATGTGGTATTGTCGTTTCGATACAAGCATCGGTACAGTGTGTGATACAATAGTGCTTTGAAAACTGTGTTGGAGCATCAGAGCCCCGGATCAACCGTCCCATCACTAGCCTTTCCTACCCCAGAATTCATTGCGCATCAGTGACAATACGTGGCCTTTGACTAAATTTGGGTATTGTGATTTAAAGCAGAAGCAAACATTATGGGCTGCGTTCCAGTCCAAAATTGTCACCCTTCACTCGCTAACTTCCCTCCGTCTCGTTCACTCGGATGTACGTCATTGCTTATGTTGCACGAGTGCCCACTACTGGTGGAAACTGCAATGGGCTGAATTGGAACGTCCTAAGCCCTTGATCACTTGGAATCAGCTGTGGAGTTGATTTCTTATTTATTTATTTTTCCCTTTAAGAATTTGTTTAATGTAGCATCCAAATGTTTATAGGTGTGTTTGGGTTGTTTTAAATATATTTTTTTTAATATAATTTTAATATATCATTGTTTGTTGTTGTGGTGATTAGACGAGATCTGTGGTGACGTCACAATCGTACTGCATTGTGGGACATATAGGTGCCTGAAGTGTACATATGAAGTAGACTCGTCCCGTCGGTCAAAATCGAGGGAACGAGGGTCTGTCCATATAAACTTCCCTCGTCCACTTCATGAAGTGGAACGCACTTCAAATTTGGAAGTTTTGTTTTAGGGTTTAACATGTTTGACATTTGTTAAGTTGTGATTGAGGGCCTTCTCTCTGTGGTCAGATACAGTAGAGCTTTGTGATGCAGGGTCTTAGTATCGCTTTTAGATGGGCATAAATTTTAATGGCTCGTTTTT
This sequence comes from Leuciscus idus, assembly GCA_021554675.1. Lineage (NCBI taxonomy): Eukaryota > Metazoa > Chordata > Actinopteri > Cypriniformes > Leuciscidae > Leuciscus > Leuciscus idus. The sequence continues at coordinate 11,742,008 of CM038622.1, forward strand.
CATTTTAATTATAAGTGGGTTCTGCTCTGCAGACATTATTTGTAGTTTTCTACTCAGTATATTTTGGTGTCGCTATTATTGGGTGTTGGACCCATTATGAACTCTTGGTTTGTGAGCGGCTCTATAACTGATTCGCATTGGCTTTCTGAAATGTTATGTCATTGAGCAAATACATTTCTATGTTAATACCGATATGAAAATGAGAATATTTTATTGATGAAATCTGAATAGCTGTCTGTAGATGTTAAAATGTTTATTCCAGTAAACTATGAAACTATTTTGCTTCAAGCTTGATTTGTTTAGATTTTAGTCACACATCATTATTAATAATAATAGTAGCCTATTGCAGAATAAAGTAATGAAAAGTCAGTTTATTCATATAGCACGGTATACACAATGGTAATTCAAAGTGTTGTGTTATAAAAATGTTATAAAACATTAAGAAATAAAATAAATGAAAGTAAATGAAAACCTAATGCAAATATACATAAAATAACTAAATAGTAAATAGTAGGCTGCTACTGCGTGACGTGTGAGGTGTCAGTAGCAGAAAGGGGTTTGGAGGGAAGATCGCTGATTGGCTTGATAATGTGTTCAGACTTCAGCCTAGGAGACTAGCACGCTCTCTTTCAAAAGTCACGATGACAGCACTCTGATGTAACTCAGCATCATGCCTGATCCAGCGAAGTCTGCACCCGGAAGGAGAGCTACGCGATCTACGTGTACAAAGTCCTGAAGCAGGTTCATCCCGACACCGGGATCTCCTCCAAGGCGATGGGAATCATGAACTCTTTCGTCAACGACATCTTCGAGCGCATCGCCGGTGAAGCGTCTCGTCTCGCTCACTACAACAAGCGCTCCACCATCACATCGAGAGAGATCCAGACCGCCGTGCGTCTGCTGCTGCCCGGAGAGCTGGCCAAACACGCCGTGTCTGAGGGCACAAAGGCTGTGACCAAATACACCAGCTCTAAGTAGAGCGAGCTCAGCTCAACACACACACAAAGGCTCTTTTAAAGGTCCCATGACATGAAATTTTCAATTTCTGAGGTTTTTTAACATTAATATGAGTTCCCCTACTCTGTATATGGTCCCCAAGTTTCTAGAAATTTTAATCGGTGTAAATCGAGCTTTTGCTATCTTTCTCTGCCTTTGAGAAAATGGAAGCTCAACCAGGCTGATCTTGAATCTCCTCCTTATGACGTCATAAGGAGAAATGTTACCTCCCCTTTCTCTGCTTTGCCCGCCCAGAGAATATTTTCAGCCCATGAGAAAATGAGCTAGGATGTAGGAACGCGCACGATTTTAGTTTGTCCACGAAAGAGATATCATGGCTTTTGAGCGAGCGAAGCATAATAATTGCTCAATAACTGGATGTACAAATGAACACCGAAGGGTCAATTCAGAGCTGGGCTTGCTGAACGTCTGAAGCTAAGTCTGGATCAGTACCAACTCTCTTTGGCTCAGCTACACACCTCTGACAAGTAAGTCAACTATTATAAGTGTGTTGCTTTACTGTTTATGGTTAACTTACCTAGCTTGTTACACGTAGAATGTGGCTGTAACATTAGCTATGCAGTTACTTGCACTAATGTAAAGATAGACAGCATCAAGTATGTGTGTGAATACACATACTGTAACGCGAGTGTTGTATTGTACACTTCTTTGTTATTTGGATAACCGTTTTCCTGTTGGTTATATGGCGCGCGCGATATCCGCATTTCAAGATCGCAGACATTGATGTAATTGTAATAAGATAAATTACAGACGTTACAGATCTCTCATGAAAAGGCAACAGTAGGTTCGCGTTAGCTACATGATAATAACCGTAAACCATCCGAATAAAGTACCGTATTCAGACATAATATTTTAAACTAACCATTCGGAAACGTCCTGCTGGAGCCGCTGAGTTGCAAATTCTTCATCCGCTGCTTCTCCATCTGGATCAGATTCTGGGTCAAACTGAAATGCTTGAACGACTGCGTGTCTTCGTGCCATTGCAATATATCCAATATAAACATGCGCTGTACCGTTGCCGCAAGATGGTCAAGGCCACACCCACCCTCCACCTTGCGCTGCCCAGAGCCATAGAGAGAGAGAGTTGCGACACTCCCATAGACCTCCGTTGTAAATAATGGCGGCGCTTTTAACCGCCTACTTCCGGGATTTGAAGATCGGAATAGTTCCAAACACTGTCATTTGGGCGTTGGACACCATTCACTTACATTGCTGCGCGTCGAGTTGTTCCAGAGTTAAGTTGCCGAAATATCGACCTCTTTTGAATTGTCAACTGTCTATATTGTATCAGAGGCCCTTTGCAATGCTTATACTGGTCTTCATTTGTACATGCACAGCGTAATTATTTATATTTTATGTTGGTTGTTTCAACCAATTTTCAAGCACTGCCTGCTAGCTAACGCTAGTTAGCTAGCGCGACTTCGTCAGCTAAGAGTTCGGTAATGAATCGCTACCACCTTTATAGCAACTTTTATTTAATTAAATTTTTTGGGATATAATAACTTTTCATTATGTTATTATTGTCTTGAGTGAAGCGGCTTGTGAGAACAATGCTGGACCTTTAGGATTGTTATGGCCATCACCAAGTCCTGTCTGTTTCATGGATCACCTGCCCCTGGTTTTTGTTTTTCTTGTTCACACACACAAGCACACATTTTTGTTGTCTGTCATTGTTTAATAAAAAATATTTTATTTGAAAACCTTCATTTGTATCAGCCATGCTTAAATTCGTTTTTAATCTGTTATAGTTTTGATAATGTGTATGGCCTTAATCTTAAAATAATATTCTTAGTCTTAACATGATCATGTTTCACGTTGTGGTCCTGGGGGTGGCCACTTTCATCAGAAGAAGTGAGCTAGCTTCTAAGCGAATTCTGAACGGACCGCCACGGCAGACCTCTTTGCGTGATCACGAAGGTAGGCTAATGGCTGAATCAAAATTTATAAGCAAAATCACGGGAATCAATAGCCTTATACAGCCCAGTTGTGCTAAAATAAATATCATGAGACGTCCATCATCAGATGAATGATATGGAAAAGTTAAGTTAGAGCCGCTAAAGCCAGTGCTACTACCCATGCGAACATGAACACTAAGCTTTTCCCTCCAAAAATATAGCTTAAAACTTATCTCCAAATGCAAAACTGACATTAACAAAATGCAATAACAGCTGAAAAAGTACTTGGGTGTGTGTTTTATTTTATATTTACCGTTCAATAATGCAATCGCTGCTGTCTGTCCCATAGAAGAACATGACAGCCAGCGTACGTTTTGGAACTATTGGGGCTTACATGAACCACGTGACAGCCATAGCGGCGACATCAAAGAGTGTCGCAACTCTCTCTCTCTATGGCTCTGGCGCTGCCTTTCTCCTCCTCATCAGCATTTAAAGCTACAGACACCGAAACGGCCCGTCTGAAGGAAGCTCATTCTGGGACTGGCTTGTAGTGGCTATAATTCTGCACCAAGGCTGAATTTTTGGTAAGAGATTTCAGATACAGTACTAAGGACCACTAAGGCCTATATTAAAGCCTACAAAAAGTAGCATGTCATGGGACCTTTAAGAGCCACACATATTATCTGCAGAAGAGCAGTTGTATTGCACATTTAAATCACATGCATGTAGAGAAAGATGCCGTAATATTATGTTTAGACATGGCTTTTCAGAGAAAAAGCTTAAGCTCTGATACTAAAATGCATGTCAGAAATCGACTTATTTCAAGGGTCTAATTTTATATTTTTGCTACAAGATAAAAGTCTATTAAAAATCTCCACAAGTCTTTTAAATCTATTTGCTTCTTTTTTATATATAGACTAAGATGAGAAACGTCTGTTCTAACGGCATAATTGGCTTTGGTTTTCAGTAAATGTCCTGAATGCAAAAGTGTTATTTTCATTAACATTTAAATTTGAATATTGTTTTTTCTCTTCTGGACAGTCCAGCTTCTTGTCTCTGATGTGTAGCCTACAGTAGTAACTGTGATAGTTCCTCTCCTCCCTCCCTCTCAATCTCATAAAATACAGATTGAATCAGTTCCAGGTGTTTTTTTTTATTTTTATTATTGTTTTTTTATTTTATTATAGTATATCAGAGGTCTGTGTGCATGCATAGCCTACTTATTTTTCATTAGTTGTTCACAAATGTTGACATGCCAATCTACAAATGTAATTTCAGCACTTTGTGCTTGAACCCATAATGAATAATAGTGGGCAAATATTAACACCCCTAAGACTCAGACAATATGTTCCAGCTCTCTGTTTGTTTTTATTTATTTATAAATCCGAAATGTCAAGTCCACTTGTATGTCATGAAGAGAACATCATGTTGAGTAACACAGGTAAACATTTACTATTTGCTTTTATAATCATTTTTATCATGCTATTTTAATGTCTACTTCTAACTTTTATTCCAGTTTGTAGAAGCGAACAACTAAAATCAAAGCAATCAATGTGTCTCGACTGTGATGTTCCATAAGAGAACATATTTAGGTTATTGAATATTTGATAACTTAGTTATTCTTAGTTCTTTACACTTCAGCACAATATAACAGAAACTGTCTAAAATGTCTTAAACACTTATAAATTTCTTTTTTTTCTGCTGAACACAAAAGAAGATATTTTGAAAAATGCCTGTAACCAAACAGTTGATGGATCCCATTGAAGTCAATGGGATCCATCAACTGTTTGGTTACAGACATTTTTCAAAATATCTTCTTTTGTGTTCAGCAGAAAAAAGAAATTCATACAGGTTTGAAACAACTTGAGGGTGAGTAAATGATGACAGAATTTTCATTTTTGGGTGAACTATCCCTTTAATGTAGCAGCCCTTCAACTTGGAATAAACAGGCTTGGGAGTGTTTCCATACGGGTGTACTTTAATTCAGACGAGTGTGCATAGCACCAACACCGTGAAAACTTAAAAGGAAAATAACAAAGGCAATTTAGCCAGATACAAAATAATCCTTTGACAAATGCACTTTAGCAAGCTAGAATCACATTGATAACAGAATAGCAGGCAACAGCCATCATGAAATGAATCTCATTAACATGAACGTATGAAATGAATTCATATGAAATAGTACATTACAACGAACCACATACCTCGCTCCGCAAATCAAAGGGTGCTAGAGAGTGGTGATCCAGGGAAGGCTGCCGCCATTAACTTAACTTGGACGTTGGAGAGATAGCTAGCAACTTCATAAATTCATCTCAAATTATTACTGCCAAAACAAATCAAGCACAGAGTGGTACAACACTTCAAAGAACACTTTAGTTGAAGGTTACAGTAATATTTTCCAATCTCTGACTCTAAACATGCATCGTCTTGTAACGTGCCTTCTTGTGTTTTTATTGAACGAGTGTGAGCGTGGAGATTAGTCCCCCATGCAGATAGCATGATGTCAACATAAAAGTCACATGAAATAAAAGTATGAAACAGGATAATCATAATAAAACACTGCTAGTGGTCAACTACAATTAAAGACTAACAGGTCTTTCATTTCAATTTTATTTTTTAATTTGAAAAATAAAATAAAAAATAAAAGTCAGATATGCTTTTATGACTAGTAATGTCAAGATGTTACTGAATACCATCAGCTTTATGCGAGAAAACTGAACTGACTGAATTCAAGACATTTTGTAAGTTGGAAAATCATTTTGACCCTTTGATATTGTTATTGTTTCATGACACTATGTCAAATTTCTATAACTGATTCATGATTTGTATGGTCACAATGAAATGGCTATTTCCTCTTTTATCTTGTGTCGTGAATCGTTTGCATTTGTGCTGGTAATGTATGCACTCCTATATTTCAATGCTATGATGTATGAAGTGTGTGTGTTTGTCCCTAATGAGAGTTGTGTGTTTGTTATTAAAGTGAGTGAGTGGCACAGAATCATTGGAGAAACAGTCAATCTGAAGTGTGTGATTTACAGTAACTGGAGATATGAGTGGTATAAAGACAGTGTAATATTACAGACGTCTGAGCGTTACACTGTAAACAGAGACACTTTCACTATCAGAGGAGCTACTGAGTCTGATCAGGGTCAGTACTGGTGTAAAGGACAGAGAGATGGAAGACCAAACTCATCAACATCAAGCTCTGCTGTTTCTCTCTCTGTAGTCGGTCAGTCTGACATCGTTCTATTTCTGAAATATATTGCAGCGAAACCACCACTATCATGATTTCATAACTTGTCTAAAGAACAGCACACATACAATGCCCACTCATATAAATATTCCACACAATACATTTTGTAATAGTATATAATCCATTTATAATTGTTGGAGAGGTTTTTATTTTTCAGTAGAAGTTTAATCAATTATTATACGAGAGTATACTGTATGTAGAACCTTTCTGACAATGCCACAGCAGGACCAGAATGAAAATGAGCAGAAATGTGCCACTCAGTCAATCCAATTATCAGAGCATCAGATTCTGAGGCTGGACAATGGCAGGTCATTATATTCAGACCATGTGGATTAAACTGCTACTGAAAGTCACAAACATCTCCAACAATTATATATTGGATTAGGTCTACAAGTGTATAGGTTTGGCTTAATATCAGAAAATACAAAGTTTTTATTAATATAGACAAGATTACAGCTTAAAATGTGTCTTGTGGATGTAGCATCATGCAGTGTTCAATATACAGAATGGCTGCGTCCGAAACCGAAAAGGTACTTAATTTCAATAAGTATTAATTAACGAGCGCTAAAAGAGTAGTTACTTTATAGCCAGGTCTCGTTAAGTATGAATGCGAGCCGTACATCATCCACCATGTTGACGTTATCACAAGTGCAACAACTTAAAAGATATGAGCAACAGGTTTAATTCATATATCTGTAAATATCTTGATATTGACGAAACTTGCTCATTTTGTGGTCTTGAAGAAACAGCTGCCCATTTATTTTGGGATTGTAGTATAACCAATAAAATATGGGTTGATTTAAGTTCTTATATTTTTAACCCTGTGACCCACAGTTTTATCCTTAAAGATATCATGTTTTCATTACAAAACCCCCAAATCGTCATCTCTTGAATATGTTGTTAAATTTCTTCATTTTATATGCAAAAATGTTTGCCCAAAAGCAAAAGTCGCTTAAATCTCCATTGTTTTCCTCTTTTTTTGTTATCCCTCAGGCTTATAAATAGCAAACAAAAAATGCATTTTCTTTATATATTATGAAGAATTATTCAAAGATATTTAACCTCGTCATTGTGCTTTTCTCCCCTTTGTATCTTATATTATGATGTATGCAAACCCATGCTATACCTCACTCAGATGTCTATTTCATGTTGTGATACGCTCATCTGCGATACTTATCAACGATTGTCCTGTCAGATGTTAAGAGACATTTAAAATAAGCGTATTTGAGATGTATATGGTTTATGTAAATCGTCACCCAATTCTCGCCTACTCTTTTATGGATACTAAGGATTCGTACATACTTATTCACTCGCCTACTGCTTTTCCCTACTATATAGTAGGGAAGTATGCGGTTTAGGACTCAGCCAAGGAACTCATTGCTTCGAAAATAGAATAGTACATCCCAAATCGTATTGTTAGACTGAGTGTTCCAAAGATACCCGGTTGGTCTACTTTTTCCTGTCAGAATCCGAAGTGAGACTACAAACGAGTGAAAAGTGTTCAAAAAAAAACTACAGACATGGAGAACGTGCGAGTCCGGCGGTTTGAGTGATTAATTTTCAGTATCTAACCTGACAAAAATGTATTTATTCAATGTTGTCTATATTATATTGCATCTGCAGCAGCATTGTGAACTTCTGTTTAGCCATTAACATTTAAATGCATCATTATATTCAAATTGTAAACACATGAGGACAGTCTCCATGAAAGACCCACTGGCAGATGAACGTGCTACTACATTTCTCTCCGAAAAAGTAGGAAATAAAATTAGATTGAATGAAGTTTTTTTTTAACTTTGACAAGACGATTGACAGGGCAGTTTACGGTGACAGGATGCACGCGACAGATCTGTCCGTTAAGATGACGAAGTATTGTGTCCCAAAGCTTGCCTACTCTTTGTCTACACACTCAAAAGTATGTACTTTTTATTCACAAAAAGAGTACATACTTTTAGGGCGTGGCATAAGTAGGCAAACTGGGACACAGCATCTGTCTCCCTCTCCTGACCACCAGACAGACGGAAGAACAGAAGAATAGAGAACTGGTCGCCACCTACTGGCATAACAATGTAATAAAATCTTTATTTGAAGTGTAACATTAGTTTCAAAGGTAATTTACTCATTTTGATCGCGGCTGCCGCAACATCAGTGTTTATATCCGGACCATAAACTTGTATCCCAATACTTTCTTTATTATTTAGCCTAACGTTTGCAACACAGAAATAGCTATCTTTTATTGATTAATCGTGCATGCGAGCCTATAGCCTATGTATTTGTGTATGACAAAATTGTACCAGACCTCAAAGGTAACGTAACCGTAAAATAAACCAGCCCTCACTTCCGCGATCCATGCCAATTTATTGCCTTTTTTAGGACAAATTGGTCTTGAAATGTTCCTCACTTGTAAGTTGATTAGGCTAGGCTAGGCTATATATTAAAGACATGAATAAAAAAATGAATACATAATATTAAACAATAACTACAAACTAATACAAGTGGATACAATCTAAGCATGATTAACAATGTTAAAAACTAAAGAGAAATCTCTTTACTGACTGAATTTTAATAAAATTACTAAATTATCATTATCATTTAGGCCCTAATCAGCTGAATCTGTAAATTATTTACTTTGTAAGTAAGGTTCGTTGATTTTCATGTCTGCCTCATACAAACAATGAGTCAAAATGTAATTATTGATCATTTTCATAAGATAATAAGTTCTGAATACATAGGCCTACGTGTTGTTACCGCATGGCGACCAGTCGGAAGTGCGAGTAACCGATCGCATTCCCAACGTGCCGTTTACGTGTGAATACATGTAACACATTTGTTCTTCTTACCTTAAACTTCAGTTGTATCCTCCAACTAGTCAACATTTGATTATTGCAATGGCAGATTTAGAAAGTAATGTGCAGTGTATCTATAGGCCTAAATGTTAATTTTTTTTTTTTTTATGAGCGTAGCCAGCAGGTGTATATGATAAATGTTATTAAATAATAGCCTAATGTTAGTGCTGCAAGGATATTACACAGCACCAAGATCTTCTCATCTGTCATCATCTTCTCATCAGTCAATGTCAAAATATTTGAAAACATACTGTTTTTATTATTATTATTTTTGCTCAAAACAAAACAAAAATACAGTAGCTAATTAACAGCACTCCATGCCGTTGCACTTCACACATCAAACTGGCAAAAGTTGCAGCAGGCAACACTGCGCAGACGTCACATAGCTTCTCCCATGGCTTCTTCCGTAGCTTTCTCACGCAAGAAGGGGGGTGACAAGAGTGTTGCACTTCTTATCTTCTCACGTGTCACATCACTGATCACAGCGTCTGTTCAAGGCAAGGTAAGTGACGATCGACATGATTGGCTGCATTGTTAGCTAAGCAGTGGCACAAAATACACCTCATAAAAATACACCTCATAGACACCGGAATCTTGTTTCTGGACACTAAGCTAGCATAAAGCCTCGTGCACACCGGGACGATTATCGCTCGCTTATCACCAGCGTTTTTTGAGACGTTTTTCGTTTTTTTTTTATTGAAACACAGAAATACCACGGTACACAAGCCAAGGTGGTGCTGGCTCCAGGCACGTGAACAAAAACGGCAATCTCATAGGTCGGCCAGTTTTTAACGCGGTGCATCAAAACAAAAAACAAAACAAAAAAAAACAACCCAAGGTGTTTATTTTTATTATTACTCTTTTTTTATTTTTTTATTTTTATAAAAAAAAAAAAGTTAAATTGCACGTGCGATAATCTGCTCCTGTCGTCCCGGTGTGCACTGGCCTTGAGAAACGTCTCCAGTTCCCTAATGTAACCTCGGTTCCCTGAGAGATTCTGAGGCAATGGCGTTCACCTCTATTTTGCGCTCTTGAACGCCATTGGCGGGCAGTTTCACGCCCGTAAGATTTCATAAGGCTTCAGTAGATTTGAGGAAGGAGGGGATAACCCCCATAGAGACCCCTTTCGATGACGCAGTGTCGAGAGGCAGACTCGAAAGGGAACCGTTTTCTCCTCTATCTTACTTTCCTCTCCCCTAATAAAATAACTTAAAAGCACAAAACTCATGTTTTCCTCGTCTCATCAAATTTCCTTTGGCATAGATCTGGCCCAAGTAAACAGTTGAAGAGTGGACCAGATTAGATCGTGTTTGCCGGCCCACTTCCTTTTTAGCAGAACTAAACCAAAACAGTGCCATAACTATTTGTGAGACAAATAATCTTAACAAATGTGGCCCACAAGTGAACCTTTAATTCTTGAATTGTCGAGTTCTGTTGTCAGCCCTTATGTGGCCCACATGTGGACTGACAGACCAAAAGCCAAGCCACATATGATCCTCAATTATGTTCGGTCATCTGGGCCGTACCACAATACAAATAATGGCCCAAAATAAAATTCCCTTCAATTCTAAAGCCATGGCCAAGCCATATCAAGGCCAAATACCAGCTACAGTCTCTGCTACATTTGGCCTATCTATGATGATTTAACGGCTCACATCCAGTTTGCTGATTGGATGTTAAAGACGCTAAAAGTCCTCAAGAATGGAATATTGTTTAAATAACAACACCCTGTTCACTGTGAGTTTATAATGCACTGCGAAGTCAAAATGCATTAAAGATTTCAATGAATGTTGGTTGTGATCCGTTTTTATAAAGTTTAGTCACAGTAAATACAATGAAAATCACCCTGAACTGTTTTTTTTTTATTATTATTATTTTTATTACAGATTCAAGAAAACATTGTTCATATGGTTATAGGCATGCACAGAAGAACATAAGCATTGTAATACTATCGTGTTGTCCATTGCACCATCCAAAGTAATCAAATATGGCTCATAGTATTCACTAAATACAACTATTAGTGATAAGAAAGATACATGCAATTACTTAATATTTCAGATATTCAAGCATAAATCACTTAACATAAAATGGTCACGTTCTCTGACACGTGATCTCAATCGAAGCAATTGCACAGGGAGAATATAGATCCTGCATACTCATGTTACATAGAAATTAAAATGATATGATCACAGATAGACATTGAACCATAGATTACATGTATTTGCTTCAGCTAAACACAGAGATGCAATGGACTACTTGCTGAGCTTCATGACGCAATTCTGTTTTGAAATAGTACAACTAGTAGAAATAGTACAAAGATTAAAAAATCTGGACGTTGTCAGAAATAGAATAGATAATCTGATTACGGTGTAAATAATTGTCCAAACTCAACGGAACATGACGTTTTAATTCAACATAATCCGATCTGAGAAAGCAGCAGCTGGTAAACATGCGTGATTATTTCACCAAAGGGTGTCTGTGCTCCTCTAAATTGTGACCCTGATGCTGAAGTGTGTGACCTGATGAATATGACCCTTTATTAATTGAATTAAATATTTTATCCTGTGAAATTTTTCATTGTCAATCATTTGAACGTATGTAGCTAATTTACATTTCGATGCCCAAAATTCTTAATTAATATTAAAAGTTGCTGACTGTTATTCTCTATGCTGTGTGCGCTGCTTTTTAAGATGAATTATTTAACAGTTAGATTTATTTAAGGCATGTAGGCCTACCATGCATTCATTCATTGAACTATTTTAAAAGACTGGAATAAGAGCACCAGCGCACACAAGCAATATTTTTTTTCCCGTCAAATTCATTGTAAAATCAACAGGTATGAAATATGATCAGTAACAGGAAAAACACTGTTAATAGGAAGACGAGCACTGCTCATTACTGCTGCAGGTTAGTGGGGAAATATTTTCACAATGCACAATTGGAAAGAAAATATTTATTGGAAAAAAAAAATGCAGGTTCAAGATAATTCATGTTAACTCAGATGATTCACTGTTTTAATCATGAACATGATTAACTGTTTTAATCAACTGACAGCCATAAAACATAGTAGCCTAATAATCTGCGGTCTCAAATATGTAGAGTTGTACAAGTAGAATGTGCAAGTAGTCCATAAGCAAATGCGTGCAGCACAACAGCACAAAAAATATATATCAAATTACATATTTTAACATAGTAATACTTGAAACTCTTATGAGTTATAACTGAACAAAGATTACTCACTTGTATATGTCAAGCGTGCCGCACAAGCCCTGAAAAGTGAAGCCAAAGCGTATTGATCGCCCCCCGGTGACTGGTCCTAGTATAGGTCATAAACCCCGCCTCCCCATGTTATTTAACCAACTAAACAATTAAATTACACTTCAAGTAACTTTTTTCCAAAGATGGTTTCTGTCATTTACTGTAGTTTTTATCACGCTGATGTAAGTTCAAGTGTTTGTTTTTAAAATAAGTTTGTTTTTAGTTAGTTATTTAATGCGGTGGTGTGACGTTATGATTGACAGCTGTGATTGACAGGTTCTCTGAGCGAATTGAAGCACCAACAGACTTTTTTTCAGGATCTTCGGAGGACTGAGGAGATTGGAGCTTCAAATTTTATATCTAAATTTCTATAATTAATTAAAAAAAGTGCAGGAGCGTGTGCTTGCGATTGATTCTGCGAGAGTGAGGGCGGGGCCTTGATTTCGCGGCTTTACTTCCGGCTCACTACTGCGCAGGTCTGGTCCCGAGATCGCTACTGCGCAGACTCAGGTCCCAAGATGTCAGCGCCATATCGGGACACTGGTGGCTTCACTTCTCACCAAAGAAAGAGAGCTAAGGGGCGTTGTCCATCTTTTTTTTACAGTCTATGGTATATGTACGCACATTGTCAAATCGATCAACACAAGAAGCATAACTCCATGAAAGTTTCTCTGAGTATGTGCTTTATGGCAAGACGTTTTGACTCTTATTCATTCCCAGGATATGAATTCTAGATATCAGGAATTAGATTTCTTCTTGTAACAATGGCAATTTTTTTGTATCAGGAATTACATTTCCAACAGTAAAATTTTTAATTCTTGATATTAAGAATTGAATTTCAACTAGTAAAAAATATCCTTGAAATCTGTAATTGTATGTTCACTAGTTAAATGTCACCATAGGCTGCCATTCAAATTGAATTTGTTGATATCAATAATTTATTACTTACTAGTTGAAATTCCAATTTCACATATCAGAAATAAAATCTGCACTGTGCTTAGGGACTGGAGCAGACAATGGACTGGGCTCAGGGGCTGGAGTGGATGTGTGTGTGGCCCAAACACACAACAGCAGCAACACAAATGGAAATGGCCACCCCTTTGATCCCACCAGGGTAGACAGAAAGGGCGAACTGTGGAATTTTACTCAATGGAACAGACTGGGGAATTTCACTCACTGGAACGGATTTGGGAATTTCACTCACTGGAACAGATTCTGTAATTTCTCACAATGGAACAGACTCAGGAATTTCACTCACTGGAACGGATTTGGGAATTTCACTCACTGGAACAGAATCTGTAATTTCTCACAATGGAACAGACTCAGGAATTTCACTCACTGGAACAAATTCGAGAATTTCTCACAATGGAATGGAAGGGTGTGGACTGTGGAGGGTTTGGTCGCAGGTTCGGGGTGAGCTGGATTCGGGATGGAACTGGATGAGGTTTTGTATTGTCCTCTTTGACTTCAACCACCACAAAATCAAAACCATTTAGACAGAGGACGAAATTAATGGAATCGACTAAGGGTAAATAACAATGACCAGGAAACAGGAATAACCTCCTCATCCAGTCCCATCCGAAAGCAGGCATTGAGCATATTATTGCTCCAACTCACCAAATTCCCCAAACTCCTCCACACACTGCTCGAGAGAACGTCCGTTTTGACGGATGGTGAAGAGATGATCCTCAGCCCTCTTTATTACTGAGTTTTTGTTGTGGTCTTGCATTCTGTCCCAGAGTAGGCGGCTGTGAAGAAGCGCACAATGAAGGAGATATTCAAACTGACTTTTAATCTAATATTAAACACAACACACAGGAGAATAACTTGGAGAAATAACAACAACCAACACATTGATATCAAATATTAAAGCTGCAGTCTCTTTTTTTTTATATGATATAATTTTTTATATGGCGAAATTTATATGATAGGCGAGTACATTATGAATCCATTTTCCGAAACGTGTTTTTGTCTTATCCTGAATCAATACGGTACACCTATAATAAGTATTTGTATTTGGACTATTTTATACTGGTTTGGGTCGTACCACTGCGGAGTAGCCCAGTACCTGCGTGAACCGTCATAGACATGAACAGAGAAAAGTAGCTCTGGCTACAACGTTCTTCCGTAAGACACATGCAGTTATGTTTATTAACCGCTAGAGCGCCAAAAGTTACGGACTGCAGCTTTAAACAATACAAAATGAGAAAACAGACTCAGACTCTGACAGTCTGTTGAATGTAATGCTGGGTACACACCAAAAGATAATCGGGCTGATTTTGGGCTGATTCCCCCCTTCCGACAATCCTAGCTATGTCCCGATTATCTTGATGGTTCTACAGATTATCTTATCCGATTTTCCCTTGGTGTGAGGTGTGTTAAGAGTGTCCGAACCTGCTCAGAAGAACGTTGGAGCCGCCCCGATCGCGAATCGTAAATATTCAACATGTTTAATATTTACGATCAGGAATCCTGATGTGTGGGGGGAACTCCGAGGACAAACGCGCGCACGCTCTGGAGATTATCACGTGAAACGAAATGGAAATGGAAATTTCCAATCAGAAAGCGAGATGATGGAAGTAACAAGCATAACAAACGCAGTCATGGCGCAGCACAAAGTGAAATTGATGTGGACAGCAGAGATGGAGGTATTGTTGGAGGTACAAGTATTGTTGTTCCAACAACAAAATCATTCCAAACACTATCATCGCAATTTCTTCCTGCATATCGTCCGCCATGCTTATTCTGAAGTCTCGTAAGATTTCCTGTGTTCACAGTCGAGACTCTGGTTGAAAATCTGTTTGTGTGTGGTGTGCTGTCTTTGTCACATTGTGATGTATCTATTCAAAAGAAAACACGTGAGACGGAATGTCTGTCTTCTGACTACAACTTTACTCTGAGTTTTTTATCTGCGCAAACGCGCGCCCCCGAATATTTCCCAACATTCTCAGCACCCTTAACTACGGAATCTCTACTGTCTCAAATGCAAAACTTGCAAGCATACAATACATCACACACATCATGGCACACCACACACTATAGGAGCAAAACGGTTAAATCTAGGAGTTTTTGTCCTCATGTTTGTGGTCTATCATATTTTGAAAATCTTATAAGATATATAAAATATTTTGGTCTGTACCCAGCATTACAGTGCTGATCTATAAAAGACACAATGATCATTAGGGTCACTTTAAGAGTTTTGTCACTCACATATTTTCTGTTTACATTAATTAACTGCTCATTTATTAATAAACATGCAGTGGCTGTCTAGGCTTCAGAAACTGTATTTTCTATTTTTTGATGTTCATGTGGTTTATTAATTCATAACATGTGATGAACTGCTCCACACCTTTCTTGTGTTTGTGTCTCCACAGCAGAACCAGTGAGATGAAGAACAACAAGCAAACACTCAATCCTACAGACACACCAATGACCAGATGAGAAGATGAAGCTGTTGAGACTGAAGAACATGACAAACACACAGATCTGTCCGTGAGTGACGTGATACTGTATGATCATATTACAATAATATCATCACTGATCATCACTGACCTCTGACTGAGATCCAGCTGTGGAGTGACTGTCCTCTCTCTGTTTTACAGTAGTAGAAACCCTCATGTGACTTTGAGACAGTAGTGATGCTCATCTCTCCTGTCGTCTGATTCTGGATCAGTGATCCGTCTTTATAGAAATCAGCGCTGAGGATCGGGGAGTTTGTAGATCGATGTAAACAGTGTAGAGTCAGAGTCTCTCCCTCAATCACAGGATCAACAGAACTCTCCAGAATCACCTCACCGTCTACAAACACAAGAAATACATCAACAGATGCTAGTGATGATACAGGCTGTATTAATCAGAGCCATACTTCAATTATTAATAAGATCTGGAGGGTCAAAATGTTCACTACTATTAATCTGAGAAACTGATACTTTTATTCAGCAAGGATGCATTATCAAATGTGACGCATTGATCAAAAAAAGACATTTATAATGTTACAAAATATTTGTATTTCAAATAAATTATGTTCTTCAAACTTTCTATTCATCAAAGAAGAAATAAATGTTTTCCACATAAATATGAAGCAGCACAACTGATTTCAACATTGATAATAATCATAAATGTTTCTTGAGCATCAAATCATATTATAATGATTTCTGAAGGATCATGTGACACTGAAGACTGAAGTAATGATGCTGAGAATTCAGCTTTGATCAGGAATAAATTACATTATATTCACATAGAAAAGGGTTATTATAAAATATAAGGGTTATTATATATACTAATCCAATACTTAATGATAATGTAGTGTATTTTATTTTATTATAGAGTTGAAATCTTGATATTGATGGGTGAAAAATAAATCTGATATTTTCAGTTAGTTTAATGCATAATCACATGACTGAATTCTCAATTATAATAATTTTCAATCTGAACAGATTGTTATTTATTATGTTTTATAGTTGTAAGAGTGATTGGCAGAGCCGATCCTGACCTCCCTGGGGCTCTAAGCAAAATTCTGTTTAGGGGCCCTCATACCTGACCCGTGAGCCATGAACTATTTGCCATTGCCACACAGTCACACCTGACACCCCAGTGTTCCCACTACAATCCCACTGAGCTCTTCCTGCTCAGCTCAGCTACCGTTCGGACGCTCTTGCTTACTGCTCCGCGCTTTGCTCTATCGCTTTTATATTTTATCTTCTATATTTTTATATTTTAGCTCCTTTTATCACCTAATTTTAACTTCAGCAAATCAGCACAGTGCTCAAACGACAAAGTTTGGATTACCACAAAAACGCAGAATTCTTCTACCCGACCAGCTTACATTCCGGGGAAAGGAAAACACAACTGCCTACAAGGATAAGAGAGAAAATGCCTCTTCTGGAATCTACTTGCTGCACTAACTGCCAGAGACTTTTACAAAGGATTGCAGTTCTTGAAACAAAGTTATTTACGGGACCACCAAACCAGACGGAACACACAACAGAGCTTCGTCATGGACACCCTCAGCATATAGCCGGTGAGTCCCATGAAACTAGTGCTCCTCGACAGGTAGAGAAACAAGCCGATCGACTTACAAATCGATGGCACAAACAGGGAGCGAGACCCAAAGGCACTCGAGACATCAGATTGTCACGAGCCCCACATATTGCCGCAGTAGCATCCTCTACCCCAGATACAGCTCTGACAAGGATTGCAAATACTGGTCTCCCACCAACACCTATACATCTTGAGAACAGATTTGAAGTACTAATGAATGTAAATGAGGAATCCCCAAACGTGATGAATGTGATCGAACACAGACTGTATCAGCCAGTAGCTAACACTGATGCTAACTGGCGCTCAAGGTCGAGCAGACAGCGGCACTCAGCTCAGAGCACAGCCGAGCCCAGGACTCTGATAGTGGGGGACTCCATAATCAGAAACATTAGCAGCAGGGATACAACTACATGCTGCCTTCCAAAAGCAACAACTTCTGATATAAACAGGGAACTTCAGAACATTCTGATGAAACATAAGACTGCAAATCGACTCATAATTCATGTGGGGAAGAATGATATTCATAAAGAGCAGTCAGAACTCCTTAAGAAGGATTTCAATGAACTTTTTGAAACACTTAAAAGACTGAAAGTTCAAACATTCATCAGTGGACCACTCCCAGCAAGAGGAACAAACAGGTTTTCTCGGCTGCTTGGGATTAATACATGGCTGCAAAAAACCTGCAATATAAAAGGAGTAAACTTCATTGACAACTTCAATCTTTTCTGGAGTCAGAGACAACTATTTCATCGGGATGGCCATCACCCAAACAAACTTGGTTCAAGAGTGTTAAAGGACAATATCGACTTCTCCCTCAATCATCCTTCTGCAGTGTGTGTCAATCTGAACGACACACACACACCTGGAAACAGTATGAATGAACACGGGACTTCACTTCAGCAACAAAATGGACATGCGGTTGACATATCACACAAGGACAATGATAACACCACTGAGCCACAACAACCTCTGCTCACGGACACAATCTCAGCTGAGCCATGCCCACAGAGCTCACCACAGACAGACATATTAGAACTGCTCCAAGATTCAGCACCCAAGGACGACTTCCTGGAAAACAGCCAGGGAAGCCAGGACAGCATATCACAGCCTCCTATAACACCTGAGCAACAGCCCCTTTCACCAGATACTTTCTCACTCTCGCCAGCAACTCCACTTCTGTGCTTCTCACAGAAAATGGAAGAACTAGTGCATGCTGGAACCAGACTATCCCACTCTTTTGCTGCAAGCCCCCAGATACCAACCAAAAATCGTCAGGCACCTCAAACACCGAAGCCTGCGCGCCGAGCTCGCCCGCCCCCTCCTGTGAGAGCTCTTCGGCCTCTTCGGCCAAAACGCCAGGGCCCACACCCTCCTCCATCTGCTCGAGGTGAACCAAAAACAACTGATACCAGCTCTCAGTGATGTATGTCGGGTCCCCGCTTTGATAACAGTAACTTTCTCAAATGTTTACAGAACAAGCGGGAACCCAGTGTGCCTGTATCTTTCTCTATTGCTGTTCTATTACAAGATAGAAAGTCTAAGGCCTTCAATAGCCGTATAGCAAACCCAACTAATCTGGTGCCTATTACATGTCAAACTAAGATTGCTGTGGGGACAAAAAGTAAGACTGTTAAGTTAGCACTTTTAAACATTCGCTCACTTAAAAATAAATCACTTCTAGTCAACGACTTAATAACCACAAACAACCTGGACTTTATGTTTCTAAATGAAACCTGGCTAGAAGACAGCTGCAGTGCAACAATCCTCAATGAAACAGCCCCTCCTAACTTTACTTTTATGAGTGTCTGCAGAGCTGTTAAGAGAGGTGGGGGTCTAGCTGCTCTTTTTAAAGATATCTATCAATGTAAGCAAATATCATTTGGGAATTACCCGTCTTTCGAATATCTGGGTACTGTGTTAAAAGGTGCTCCTCGCATTTTACTTATCATTATTTACAGGCCTCCAAAATATTCTCCAGCCTTTGCTGAGGACTTTACAGAACTGTTATCAACAATTACCTCAGAGTTTGACTGTTTTGCCATTGCTGGAGATTTTAACATTCACATAGATAATGCAGAAAACAATATGGCAAAAGAAATCAAAACTGTTTTAAAAACTTTTGATCTGACTCAGCATGTACATGGACCCACACACAATCATGGACACACTCTAGATTTATTTATCAGTAAGGGTCTAAACATTTCATCGATTTTTATTAAGGATGTAGCACTGTCTGATCATTTCTGTATTTTCTTTGATATATTGATCTCTCCTGCCACTGAAGCTAGATCTGTGTCTGTCAAGAAGAGATGCTTAAATGAGAACACCAGTGTACTATTTATGAAGGCTATATCCTTAACACCAAGCATATCTGCTGACTCTGTTGATTTTCTCCTTGATTCTTTTAACTCAAAAGTTAAAAATATAATTGATGATATTGCTCCTGTTAAAGTCAGGAAGAAGAGTGGCAGACAAAAAGCACCTTGGAGAAACTCAACAGCAGTGCAACATATGAAAAGACAATGCAGAAAAGCAGAGCGCATGTGGCGGAAGACAAAACTTGTAGTCCATTATAACATCTACAAAGACAGCCTGCATGCTTTCAATATGGAACTAGGCAAAGCTAGACAGACTTTCTTCTCAAATATTATAAACAGCAATTTAAACAACACACGCACTCTTTTTGCTACTGTAGAGAGACTGACAAACCCCCCAAGCCAGATTCCCAGTGAAATGCTCTCAAACAGCAAGTGCAGTGAGTTTGCTTCTTTCTTCTCTGAGAAAATCAATAATATCAGAAAGGTGATCAGCACATCCTTGAGTTGCACTGGGGTCAGACAGATCAGACCACCTGAGAAAGTAGTTACTATGTCTGACTTCAAAGAAATTGATGGCAAAATTTTGGAAGAAACCGTACAACACCTTAAAACATCAACATGCGCCCTTGACACACTTCCCACATCTTTTTTCAAAAGTGTGCTAAACAGTTTAGAAGCAGATCTTCTAGAAGTGGTAAATGCCTCACTTCTCTCTGGGAGTTTTCCAAACTCCCTGAAAACTGCAGTTGTCAAGCCCCTCCTGAAAAAGAGCAATCTGGATAAGACCATATTAAGCAACTATAGACCTATCTCAAATCTTCCTTTCATAGGCAAGATCATTGAAAAAGTTGTCTTCAATCAGCTGAACAAATTCTTAAGCTCGAATGGATACTTTGACAATTTTCAATCTGGTTTCCGACCGCACCACAGCACAGAGACAGCGCTCATAAAGATAATAAACGATATTCGCTTAAATACTGATTCAGGAAAATTATCAGTGCTGGTACTACTCGACCTCAGTGCTGCATTTGACACTGTCGATCATAACATACTTCTTGACAGGCTGGAAAACTGGGTGGGGCTTTCTGGGATAGTCCTAAAATGGTTCAGGTCATACTTAGATGGGAGAGGTTATTATGAGTATAGGAGACCATAAGTCTGAGTGGACATCCATGACATGCGGAGTCCCTCAAGGCTCAATTCTTGCGCCACTCCTGTTCAACCTGTATATGCTCCCAATGAGCCAAATAATGAGAAATAACCAAATTGCTTACCACAGCTATGCAGACGACACACAGCTGTACTTAGCCCTATCGCCTAACGATTACAGCCCCATTGACTCCCTGTGCCGATGCATTGACGAAGTCAACAGTTGGATGTGTCAAAACTTTCTTCAATTAAACAAAGACAAAACTGAAGTTATTGCGTTTGGAAACAAAGATGAAGTTCTCAAAGTGAACGCATACCTTCACTCTAGGGGTCAAACAACTAAACATCAAGTCAGGAATCTTGGTGTGACACTAGAGTCAGACCTTAGTTTCAGTAGTCATGTCAAAGCAATAACTAAATCAGCATACTATCATCTGAAAAATATTGCAAGAATTAGATGCTTTGTTTCCAGACAAGACTTAGAGAAACTTGTGCATGCTTTCATCACCAGCAGGGTGGATTATTGTAATGGACTCCTCACTGGCCTTCCCAAAAAGACCATAAGACAGTTGCAGCTCATACAGAACGCTGCCGCCAGGATTCTGAGCAGAACCAGAAAATATGAACATATCACACCAGTCCTCAGGTCTTTACACTGGCTCCCAGTTAGATTTAGGATTGATTTTAAAGTATTATTACTGGTATATAAATCATTCAATGGCCTAGGACCTCAATACATTGCAGATATGCTCACTGAATATAAACCCAACAGATCACTCAGATCATTAGGATCATATCAGCTAGAAATACCAAGGGTTCATTCTAAACATGGTGAGTCTGCTTTTAGCTATTATGCCAGCCACAGCTGGAACCAGCTTCCAGAAGAGATCAGATGTGCTCCTACAGTGGTCACATTCAAATCCAGACTCAAAACACTTCTGTTTAGCTGTGCATTTACTGAATGAGCACTGTGCCGCTGTTCGTCCGACTGTTTGTACTGTACTGTATTTTACTCTATTTTTCTAAACTGTTTTAATTATTCTTATTTCTTTTAATTATTTTAATTTCTCCTATGTCAGCAGGGCATTTAGCCCGAAACTGTAAATGCCCACTCAGAAGGTGATAATGTGAAAGTGACGTGTATTAATGTGGGTTTGAAAGTAGAACAGTATTTAAATGACGATATTAAAGTTTTCGTCTGAGAAAGAATGTGAACGCAGTTCTAAAGTGCTAAAGAAAGTGAAAAGAACGTGTGAGTAAATGAGGGAGAAAAGAAAGTTAAAGGAAAGTTGATAGATGGAAGTCGTAAGAAGATTGAAGGTTAAAAGAAGGTTGAAAGATTTAAGTCTTAAGGGAATCCTTTGAAAGAAAGATCTATAATAATATTCTTTTTTTATTTTTTAAAAGTACTGTATTTTATTTTATTTTTCTAAACTGTTTTAATTATTCTTACTTCTTTTCATTATTTTAATTTCTTCTATGTAAAGCACTTTGAATTGCCATTGTGTATGAAATGTGCTATATAAATAAACTTGCCTTGCCTTGCCTTGCCTTACAATCCCTCCTTTAACTAGTTCTAGTGAAAATGTAATTCCTGATATCAGAAGACATTGTTACTAGTAAAAAGTTCATTCTTAATATCAAGAATTCACATTTTAAATAGTACAAATTGAATTATTGATATCAAAAATGCATATCCTGTGAATGAATAAAAGCTAAAATGGCGCCATAGCATGTCACTGTGTTTTTAAATGATAAAAGTAATTCTTGATACTCTTGATTCTTGATGGTTATTATTTACTGAGGGATGTGCATCCATATTGACCAGAATCTCCAGCCAATCAACATTTTAAATTCAATGGAGCCTATCAATAGTCAATGTCAATACATTGCTTTCCATAATGCATTAGTGCAGAGTTGTAACTAGACCTTGACTTAGCAACTAGATAATCATCGTCTTGTTTTAAAACTATAATGAGGAGTGCCATCACGCCCATATTGTACTGGTCCCAACTCACAACAGATGTTTCTGCTGGAAAGTGCGCGTTTCATTTCATGCACGTGCATATTATCGCATGTTAACGCTCGACGCGGTTCTCTTACGAGAGGTCTCTCGTACTTGCGTAAGAATATCTTACGCTAGGGGAAAAACCTCTTTTCCTCGAGATATTGAAGCCAAAAATTATCCTTAATTTTGCAATAATGTAAAACGCATTGCAGCAGCATGCAGACATGGGCGAGACAGCTCGCGCGCCCATTGGCTGCTCTGCGGCAACTGCACCAGCCTATCGATAGAGGCTCCTCATGACGTCAGAACCAATGAGGGCGCTTCGCGCCCATTACGTCATGTCCCGCCGAAATCGGGTGGGGCCAGGGCTATAAATACGGCCCAGAGAGGCTGGTTTGGTCAGTTTTTCATCTCTTCAGCGGGCTCACGCATCGCTGGATCCTGAGAGGAAGCCGCGCCGTCTGATTGCTAGCACCCAGCGGGATTACTCTGCATCTGAAGCTGCCGGTCGACAACTCGCCGCCTTCAGTCGCCGTTCCTGCTGACGCTTTCCGGCGTACATATCCTTTTCTCTGTTACTGTGTTTTGTGTATATGTGTGTGTTCGCCGCCGCGACACACACTCTCATTGCACTAAAAGAGCCGGGCGTCTTTTTCAAGACGCCCCTTTCCCCCCCAACCCGCAAAGCTCGCCGGTGCGCCCGCTTGCCTTGCCTGCTTGGAGGATGATACCTGTTCTCCCTCTGTTCGAGCCGCGCAAACCGCACCGCTCACAGGGGAGGCTGGAAGCGGACGGTCGGGGTTAGTTTTTCTTTACGTACAAGAAAGCTACCCTGCCTCTGCGCCCCATTCACGCGTCAATCACCAGCAAAAGGAGAAAATAGCGTTTTAGTCCCGCCGAGGCTGGACTGACCTGAATTTTCTCACACATTTCTCAGTTCCCTGATCAGGCGACTGGAAATATAAATATTGCAGCGCCGGCAAGCAAACGCCGAAGAAAACATGTTGACGCTCTTATATGCTCGTGCATCAGAAAGCCTTTGAATTCCCCCCTGTGGCTCAGTGGCGGAATCTTTGGTTTTTCACACGAGAGACCGGTGTTCGAATCTCGGTCTAACGGCAGATTAATTATGCCTCCAATGCTTCGCTCTGTCAGTTCCCTGAAAGGCGACTGCAGATGTGCATTTTGCAGCCAACGAGCGCGTTGTACAACCCGCTCGCCTGCACCCAAACACCGTTTCTAT
The DNA here is from genome assembly GCA_021554675.1 of Leuciscus idus. Taxonomy (NCBI): domain Eukaryota; kingdom Metazoa; phylum Chordata; class Actinopteri; order Cypriniformes; family Leuciscidae; genus Leuciscus; species Leuciscus idus. The sequence goes on from CM038622.1 coordinate 11,766,035, forward strand.
GGTTCCCGTGCGTCACTGGCGAAAGGAGAAAAGAGTGATAATGTCCCGCTGCGGCCGGGCCGAATTCTATTTCTCACACATTTCTCATTCCCCTCTGAAGTTCAGGCAACTGGAAATGTCATACTGCTGTGAGCGAGCCTGTTGTAATGCACGCACACCTGCAAACAAATGCCAGCATGTTGACGCTCTCTGTTTCTATGGCAACTTCTCGCTCGTTCAGTTCCAGTAAATGCGACTGTTCCAGTGTATTCTGCAGTAAACAAGTCGGCGGCACAGCCCGCTTGCCTGCACACAAACGCCGCTTTACGGCTACCCAGATAAATCCCATAGAGTGTATTTCTGGTGTTCCGGCCACGGCCGATGGTGTTATGAGTGTAAACAAAATGCCCACTGCCCAGTGCTCATTCCTACACAGAAACACAGGTTTGTCTGATAATACTCGCGCTATATAAATGCCTTTGTGTCTTCCCCTGTGGCCCAGTGGCAGATTCTCAGGTTTTCACGCGAGAGACCCGTGTTCGATCCCAGGTCTACCGGCAAAAAAAAATAAAAAATTGCCGTCAATGCTCGCTCTGTCAGTTCCCTGAAAAGGCGACTGCAGATGTGTATTTTTGCAGCCAACGAGCGCGTTGTACAACCCGCGCGCCTGCACCCAAGCACCGTTTCTATGGTTTCCGTGCGTCACTACCTCCATTCTCACACATTTCTCTGGAAATGTAAATATTGCAGTGCACGAGCCTATTGTAATACACGCACACCTGCAAACAAACGCCAGCATGTTGACGCTCTCTGTTTCTATGGCAACTTCTCGCTCGTTCAGTTCCAGTAAATGCGACTGTTCCAGTGTATTCTGCAGTAAACAAGTCGGCGACACAGCCCGCTTGCCTGCACACAAACGCCGCTTTACGGCTACCCAGATAAATCCCATAGAGTGTATTTTCTGGTGTTCCGGCCACGGCCGATGGTGTTATGAGTGTAGACAAAATGCCCACTGCCCAGTGCTCATTCCTACACAGAAACACAGCCCGTCGCACAGGGCTCGCGCACATGAAATCGACCCAGATCGATTGCGCATTAAATGTGGTAAATGTGCCCACTGCCCAGTGTCCACAAACACTACGTTCTGCATGTCTCAAGGTTTCTGTAAAACGAAACCAACATGCATTCGCTCTGCTCAGGCAGGCAATGCTCTCAGTGTTGTAAATGTGCCCGCTATCCCACGCCCACATTCACACATAGACATGACAGGTCTTACGGGACTCGCCCAGCCCTCCCCCTCTCGGTTGAACACCGCAGAGGAGTCGAGCGCGGGCAATCTGCCCGCTGTTATCAGCGTGCCCCCTGCCTCAAATGTCATAAGCACGACGCTTATGTTGCAGCACACTGAAGCCCCTCTGTCGCTGAGCGACCAGAGCGCGCTTCGCATTCAACCCCTAGCCATTCGTGCAAACGCATGGGCAAGGCTACCCGGGGTTTCGAAGTGGGTGCTAGACATTATAGAAAGAGGCTATTCGCTACAGTTCGGTCGACGCCCGCAACGCAAAGCGGCGCGAATCGATACTACGGTGAAAAAGGAAGTAGCACACCTACTTCGGGCCGAAATAGCGAAGTTACTGAGCAAAGGGCCTATAGAACCCCTATCACAAGCTCAGAGCGAAGGGGGCATGTACAGCAGATATTTTCTGGTACCCAAAAAAAGACGGAGGTCTCAGACCCATTTTAGATCTAAGACGACTAAACAAAGCACTTCTGAAACGACGGTTCAGAATGCTCACGGCCAAGAAAATCCTCTCGCAAATTTGCCAAGGGGACTGGTTCATGTCGATAGATCTGAAAGACGCTTATTTTCAAATACAAATAGCGTCACGTCACAGGCGATTTTTGAGATTCGCCTTTGGGGGCCAGGCATATCAGTACACAGTCCTGCCATTTGGCCTATCCCTGGCACCTCGCGTATTCACGATGTGCATGGATGCAGCGCTCGCACCCCTCAGGCTCCGAGGCATACGAGTGCTGAATTATTTGGACGATTGGCTGGTTCTAGCTCGATCACAGTCGGAGCTCATAGAACACAGGACCATATTACTCGATCACCTCGAGAATTTAGGTCTCACAGTCAATTGGGCAAAGAGTTCACTGTCTCCCAGTCAGAAAATATCTATTCTGGGCACAGATCTGGACTCGCTGTCTATGACAGCACAGCTGTCGCCGCAGCGCAGACTAAGCATTCAGCGCATGACAGAGATTTTTCGCCACGGCGCTTTGGTCCCGCTCAAAAAATTTCAAAGGATGCTGGGTCTCATGGCTTCAGCATCCTCAGTGCTTCAGCTGGGTCTGCTTCGCATGCGCCCGCTGCAGTACTGGCTGAAAGCGCGTGCGCCGCACAGAGCTTGGACCTCCGGTCTCGCGCGCCTCAAGGTCGATCAGAAATGCGTCACAGCTCTGAAACCTTGGACAGTGACCGACTGGTACCGGTCAGGTGTAAGCCTGGGGACTTCCTCGAGTGTGAAGGTGGTGTCTACGGACACCTCAACCTCGGAATGGGGAGCGCTGCTCGAGGGCAGACCGTTATTCGGCCAGTGGTCGGAACGGGAAAAGCTTCTGCATATAAACTGCCTGGAAATGATGGCAGTCGACAACGCGCTGAGGCGCTTTTGTCCCCAGATAAAAAGACACCACGTCTTGGTCCGTTCGGACAACATGTCAGTGGTGGATTATATAAATCACCAAGGAGGTATCAGATCCAGAATCCTTCACAGGCTGACGGAACGCCTCCTGGTCTGGGCTCAGCACAATCTGCGCTCGCTCGCATGTGCCCGGCCATCTGAATGTGGGACCAGACAGACTGTCCAGAAACAATCTGCCGACAGGAGAATGGTCTTTACATCCACAGACAGTCAAAATGCTATGGAGGACATTTGGCAGAGTGGAAATAGACCTATTTGCGTCTCAAGAGAACGCTCATTGTCAGGAATTCTTCTCCAAGAGCAGGGATGCGCTGGCTCACGTCTGGCCCCGCTGCCCGCTCTATGCGTTTCCCCCTGTCACGCTCCTACCCCAGGTGTTAGAGCGAATCAGGGAGAGCGGATGCCCAGTGCTACTCGTCGCCCCATTTTGGACAAACCAAGTCTGGTTTCCAGTCCTGAAGCAGCTGACGAGTACCGCCCCGTGGCCGATACCGGTGAGGAGGGATCTCCTCTCGCAGGCGAACGGCTCGATCTGGCATCCTCGCCCGGAGCTTTGGTCCCTACATGTGTGGGCCATCAACGGGTACCCGTTAACCTCCCAGCGGGAGTGTTAAACACGATCACGCAGGCTAGAGCTCCATCTACGAGGCGGCTCTATTCCTCAAAATGGTCTGTGTTCACTAGCTGGTGTACAGCGAGTGGCACTTCACCCTCACGCTGTGGGGTGCCGGAGGTTCTCTCCTTTTTACAAGAGCTTCTGGATCTTCATCCACGCTCAAAGTTTATGTGGCGGCCATAGCAGCGTTCGCTGAACCACCGCTTGGCCAGTCATTAGGAAGGAACGATCTGGTCATTCGCTTCCTTAGAGGAGCTAAGAGGCTGAACCCTCCCAGACCACCCTCAGTTCCCGTTTGGAACCTTTCCACGGTTCTGGAAGCCATGAAAGGTGCCCCATTCGAGCCAATACAGTCAATAGACCTGAAACTCTTGTCTTTCAAAACAGTGTTTCTTCTGGCTCTCGCTTCAGTGAAGCGTATAGGGGATTTGCAAGCGCTCTCAGTAAGCGCGACGTGTATGGAGTTTGGACCGAATGACTCGAGGGTCATACTCAAACCAAAGCACGGATATGTTCCTAAATCCCTCAATACACCGTTTAGGGCACAGGTGATCTCCCTGTCGGCCCTGCCGGTATCTGAAGAGGAAGGGGACGCAGGCTTCCTTTGCCCGGTTAGGGCGTTAAGGGCCTATGTGTCTCGCTCATCTGTTTTCAGACAGACAGAGCAGCTCTTTGTTTTTGTTCAGCGGACGTTCTAAGGGACTAGCTGCGTCAAAACAGAGTCTATCCAGATGGATAGTTGATGCTATAGCGCTAGCTTACACATCCAGGGGCCTGCAATGCCCGATAGGTGTCAAAGCGCTCTCCACAAGAGGCATTGCCTCGTCGTGGGCTTGGTCCAGTGGGATTGCCTTGCAAGATATCTGTATGGCGGCAGGCTGGGCCTCCCCGTCTACATTTATAAGGTTTTATAACCTCGAGGTTCCCGCTTTGCAAGCTAGGTTGCTCTCGGTTTAATTTTTCAGTATTGCCCGCCCGATGCTATCGGCTCGGGATGCTGAAACTGCTAGAGCGTCGATCACTGATCGCCTATATACTTCTGTGGGCAGTACGTAAGTCCCCCATATTTACCAGTCCAGGCTGAGTTCGCCCTGGCTGTGTGGAACACTTGATATAGCATGCTCTTATCAGAGCTCAATATTACAGGAATGATGCTATTCTAGCCCCTCTTCCCGGATTCTCTGTGAGTCCCTTGTGATTAGGCACTGTATGAGCCCCGGGCACCTGCCCTTGGGACTTTAGTGTTATGTCTCAAGCACGCACGGCGTTTTACATTGTGTTCCCCTAGCGTAAGATATTCTTACGCAAGTACGAAAGACCTCTCGTAAGAGAACGTACTCGGTTACTAACGTAACCTCGGTTCTCTCTAGAAGAGGGAACGAGTACTTGCGTATCTTGCCGTGCATGCGTCATGTTCTGATTCGCTTCAGCAATGAAAAACTGACCAAACCAGCCTCTCTGGGCCGTATTTATAGCCCTGGCCCCACCCGATTTCGGCGGGACATGACGTAATGGGCGCGAAGCGCCCTCATTGGTTCTGACGTCATGAGGAGCCTCTATCGATAGGCTGGTGCAGTTGCCGCAGAGCAGCCAATGGGCGTGCGAGCTGTCTCGCCCATGTCTGCATGCTGCTGCAATGCGTTTTACATTATTGCAAAATTAAGGATAATTTTTGGCTTCAATATCTCGAGGAAAAGAGGTTTTTCCCCTAGCGTAAGATATTCTTACGCAAGTACTCGTTCCCTCTTCTAGAGAGAACCGAGGTTACGTTAGTAACCGAGTACGTTATCTTTTCCGAGCTGCAGTTTATAAACACACACCGTTGTCCTTTGTCGTTTATTAAACATAATAAATCAACTCACATCAACTTAAAGTCCCTGTAAAGGCAATTCTACAAAAAAAATTCTAAACACATTATAAGTGCTAGAAATGTATTGCTAAAACATATTACAAAGACTGGGAACTGTGAAATACTAAATTGTGGAGTTAGACCGTTAAACAGTTTTTCACCATTGCGCTGTGAGCCGTATTTTTTGGGCGGGGCTAAAACGGGGGATTGATGACGCACTGCGACCCCCTGAGCTTGATTGGGCCGCTACTTGATGACGCACGGAGTCACTAAGCCTATCGCCGCTCAATCGCGAGTTACTATAGTCAGCCTACAGTTTGCTAGCTACTATGCCCACGGCTCTGGCTATGCCTTCGTCATGTAAATGCGTATTTCCTGGATGCAATCACTTAGAAAATAGATCGGTGTCCTTATTTAAATTTCCGAAAAATGATCATATCAAGAAGAGGTGGATTAATCTTGTGAAGAGCTAACGTTACCTTGATGGAGAGCTGATGATCACCACCACACCCGCCTCAGTAGAGATAAGGATAGTTTACTTTCGTCGGAGACAACTGGAATTCACTGATAATCCGCTGTTACTGGTGAATGGGGCCGAACCGACTATCTCCCGCTGTCCGCCTCGGCCTTCATCCTCCCGTGGCGCCGACATGCACCGACATGAGTCATATTTCCCGCGAGTGGGCGTGGTTTCAGCGCAGCCAGCAGACACGCCCCCAGCGTTTGAGCGTTGTTTGAGCTACTGCTAATTTTTTCGAGATTTTGATAGCTTATTTTATTTACTTGGCGGCTTTTTTAATCATTCAAATTGGGCTGGGTGGCTAATAACACATTTTTCGGTGGTATGACAAACTCAGAACACATACTTAATTTTGACTTTACAGGGACTTTAACTTTAGCCTACTGTTCTTTGCTGACATCAAACTTTGAGAGGAGAGCACACAAGTCTACCTGATAACTGTTGCCGCAATTAACTCTCATGGTGTTTTTTTCTCTCTCTTTTCGTGACCAGAAAGACAGTTCCGCTTCATTTTCTCATCGATATTGTAAACATTGATTGACGCGCTTTGACACGAGGGGAGGCGGGGCCTTGAGTAATTTGCGGGGCCCTACGCACCTTGCGTAGTGTGCGTATATATACCTATATACCTATAGGGCTGATCGGCTCTGGTGATTGGACTCACCATGTACAGTGATGTTTCGAGGATGGCGTTTCTCTCCAGATTCAGACTCACACCAGTACACTCCAGTGTCAGATGTGCTGAGAGAGTCCATTACACATCGAGATCCTGTTTGTTTTGCACAAGTCTGTGTGTCTTTGTCTGTGTATCTTCTCACTGTCCATCCAGCAGAGTTACTCTGATCCTCACAGCTCAGAGAGAGAGAGTCAGATGAGAAGTGTTGACTTCTGCTGGGATTGATGACCAGAGACACTGAAGCAGAAACTCCTGAAAAGAGGAAAATCTCAATCAAAACTGACAGCACAGAGACTGCAGTGAAACACAGATCCGGATGAGCACAAGCATAAACCCTCACCAGTGATCCACAGTGTCTGTGAGCTGCTGTTGTGTGTGTAATAGGCTGGTCGTCCTCTCTCTGCTCTGCACGTATAAACTCCTGTGTGCTGTAGAGCAGCAGGACTGAGAGTGTAAGATCCTCCAGCTCCTCTGCTGCTGTCTGACAGATGATCATGATCTCTGAACCAGCTGAACGTCCAGCCTTTAGAGGAGCCTGAAACCTCACAGATCAGAGTCACTGATTCTCCTTCAGTCAGCCACGGCTGTGGAGTTACTCGCACTGATGCCTGAGCTTCAGCTGAACAAAACATCACGAGTTACAGAGCCGTAGAGAAACTGATGGAGAAGCTGATCACAACAAACACACACTCACCTGAGACAGTCAGTGTAACAGCATCACTGCGGTGAGAGCTTTGAGTGTGTATCTGTCCTGTACAGGTGTATTTACCGCGGTGAAAGAGATCAACACTGCTGATGTTCAACTCTTGTGTTGAGGTTTGGTTGACAGTGTTTTTATATTGGTTGTTGGTTCCCTCTATTTCCCATCTGTATGTCCACTCAGCGTCTCCTCCCCACTTTATATCACATCTGAGAGTGACTGTTTCTCCTCTAAACACTCGTTCATCAGGTCGTACCGTCAGCACAGCTTTAGGACTCACTGTACAAACACAGATTATTGCATTTATAGTTTCAGAAGTTGTGTAGATATTGTCTCTGATCTGTATTTGTTGCATCACACACTACAGTCTCTCTCACCTGTAACATTTACCCACAGTGGATCACTGTATTGTGTGTAAGAGACTGGTTTCCCTCTTCCAGCTCTACACCAGTACTGGCCTCCATCAGACACTGAATCAATCTTCAGGCTGTAGGAGTTTGTTTTCTTCTTCTCGGTCTCAGGGTTCAGTATGTGTTTGTACCAGTAAGAGTCCCAGTTTCCAGTGGACGGATCCATGCGACAGGTCAAAGTCACTGTGTTTCCAGTCAGTGCAGCTCCTGCAGGATCTGATGTGAGTTCAGGCTTCGGCTTTAGATCTGCAGGAGAACAACAACAGATTCAGATCCTCAAGACTCAAATAAATGAGCATTTAAATGACTAAAATAATTGCTTCAGTCCTCTTATTGGAACAGATGTGGCTGATACAGAAGTGCATAAGAGAAGAGTTGAGCTCCACATCACCCCTTCACTCTCACCCCTCTTTTATCACATAGACATGAACATCACTATCCAAACTTAAATAGTTGTAATTCATGAATGTTTTGGAATATAGACCTATGACTGCTCTTGTTTTATGAAAGTGAAACAGAATTTTTTTTATAGAAGTTTGAGTTTATGAAAATATATAATGTAAAAAATATAAATATTTATATAAAATATAATATATATATATTTTTACAAAACAGGTTTTACTTTAAAACTGCAAAAAAATTGCAAATTGCAAAAATTGTGTTCCAATTTTTAGGCTGATATCTCAAAAAATGAGCTTTCAGTGAGATTTAGTTTGGGCGCAGTACCAAACCTTTTCACTAGATGTCAGCCAAGCTCTGTTAATGACCATATAAGGACGCCTGCATTTCCTCCAATTGATTCCTCAGTCAGCAAGCTTTCAGATTATATATAGTTTGTCAATATTACTTTAGGTTTTTACTAAAATATTATTGTTTAAAATATATAATGGCAAACATCCCACCTGTGGGTCATGTGACCCTGCAGTGTCTAGATTGGCTGTGTGATCATGTAGAGAGAGTTTAAGAGGACAATGATGTTCAACTCACCCTTCACATCGAGATACCGAGAGATTGATGTTGATGAGTTTGGTCTTCCATCTCTCTGTCCTTTACACCAGTACTGACCCTGATCAGACTCAGTAGCTCCTCTGATAGTGAGTGTGTCTCTGTTTACAGTGTAACGCTCAGACGTCTGTAATATTACACTGTCTTTATACCACTCATATCTCCAGTTACTGTGATCAGAGTTTATCACACACTTCAGATTGACTGTTTCTCCAGTGAATACAGGACTGTCTGGTGTCACAGTCACTGTAGATGTGAGGGAATCTGAGAAGAAAGACAGAAACACAAACTGACTCAAACATCTCTTTCAGTGCAAAGTAAAAGAATTACATTTTGTAAATGTTTTGAGGATGTTGAAGATCTCAATGATGAAGTTTTATTGCAGCAACAGTGACAAAGTGCATTAAAGCCCCTGCGTTCATCAGAGTCAGAATAAACCCTGAATAATCTCTGCTCAAACATTATATACTGTATTTCATTCTTCTTCCAGCTCTACATGTAAATTAAGTTTTGTCTTAAAAGTAAATTGAGGATAACAATGAAAGTGAAAGCCTTCTGTTCCCACATCTTTGATATTGTTTGAGACGGGAACTCCATGTCTCCTTCATGTATCTTCTGAACACAGGATTATTCTCGACGTCACACTGCCGTTTCACACTAGAAGTGATAGAGTTTCACTCCGGTGGTGTTTACATATTACTGAGATCAGGAGGAATCGTCTCTATGATAATTAAGCTCTTTTAGGGAAGAAACATATTCTAATACATATCTTGAAGTGGAAGCTGAGTCGGGGCAGACTAACATTTCTCACACTATATAGTTTATAGATGATTTTATCTCATATTTCCTAGTATTAGTTGTATTTTGCTGTTGTACTGTCATTAGTTTTGTCATGTCAGTTGTTTTGAGGCTCTGGCTCCGTCACGATCTCAGACAAACACCTCTGACTCGCCATAGAAAGCAGAATGAAGCTCCTGAAGGAGAGATGAAGATCTCCAACTACAAGCTCATATGAGGAGATACTGAGTCTGAATCAACTTCATCAGACTATCTGAAGACTTCATAAACTCATTTAACATCATTATCTGTGAGTCACGTCATTCTCTCTGACTTCAGCACAAAACTCATCTTTTCTATTAGTAAATATCTCCTGTAACCATAGCGACAGTGACTAAAGTAAATCTCAAAGATGGAGACGCCAATAACACTGGAAAGTCACAATTTACATGATGTTTTAAAAAATATCCTGATAAAAATGTGCAACTCACACAAGACATCTGAAGACAATCATGACTAAAAGTGAATTGCTTATAAGAACAGATGTGGCTGATACAGAAGATCATAAGTGTTGAAATATGGATTTTAAATGATCATTAAACAGACGTGAATATGAAGACTCACCTGATACAGTCAGTGTAACAGCATCACTGAAGTCTGTGTGTGAGTCTGATCTCTCTCCTCTACAACTGTATTCACCACTGCGATACACATCAGCTGTGAAACTGAACTCTGCTGATGTTGTTGTAAATGGATAGAAAGTGTTTCCATCTCTAATCCAGCTGTATCTCCACTGAATGTCTCCTCCTCTCTGTATGTCACATGTGAGAGTGACTGTCTCTCCTATGAACACACGCTGATCTGGCTTCACCTTCACTACAGGTTTTCCTGTATTAATACACATGTGAGTAAATATTGATTAAAACAGCATCACAGTCTCATGATCACTGTTATAATAATAATAAACTTTATTTTTTATAGCGCCTTTAAAAGCTACATTTTTACACATTTACAATAATATTACATTTACACAAAAATAAGAAAAGAGAAAAGAGAAATACAACAACATAAAAGAAAAGCATTCATAAAAGAGAAGTACATTCAAATATACAAAGAAATTTTATCAAAAGAGTTCCATAAGAAAATGGTATAGAAAAAAAAAGTTAAAGTAATCAAATAAATCAAATAAAAGCTAGGCTAAAAAAAGTATTTTTTTTAGGAACGCTTTAAAAACACTTATTCCGCTTGCCTAATCTCAGAGGGCAGAGAGCTCCATAGTTTTGGAGCAAATGAAGAGAAAGCCCTATCGCCCATAGATCTTAAACGAGTTGGCGGGACAGTTAAAAGACCAGCTTCGGAGGAGCAGAGATCACGCGTTGGGATGTATGGGATTAAAAGTTCTGACAAATATTGAGGAGCCAGGCCATGCAAAGCCTTATAAGTAAGTAATTTTAAAATCAACACGAAACCTGGCCAGTGTAAGGATTACAAAATAGGAGTGATGTGATCCCTATATAGTCCTGGTCCTAGTCAGGATTCTGGCGTCAGAATTTTGAACAAACTAAATTAGAGCCATCCACATTTAAAGTTAAAGACCCAGCTTTACGTAGCTGGTGGGGTGAACCAATAAGTAAACCTCAGTCTTGTCACTGTTTAGATTTTTTTTCAGAAATACATCTCAGAAATACATTGAGACAGAAAGGCAACAGCCACATTATCATCAGGTTTTGAATGTATGTAAATCTGAGTATCATTTGCGTAAAATTGAAAGTTAAGACCAAGTGATCTTTAAAGCTGACCGAGTGGAAAAATGTAGATGCAAAAGAGTGAAGGACCCAAAAGTGATCCTCGAGAAACACAAGATTTCACCACACCAACCTCAGACCTGCATTCATCCATAGCAACAAACTGCTTTCGATCTGAAAGGTATGACTTAAACCAGTTTAGTGCAGTATCAGAAACACCAAAGACAGTTTCCAAGCGGTTGATTTAAAGAGTGATCTACTGTGTAAAAAGCGGCACTGAGATCAAGAAGGATCAAAATCCAGACAGCCAGAATCCAAAGCAATTAACAAAGCATTCAGTGTTGTGGAATTCATGGAAACAGAGCCGATCCTGACCTCCCTGGGGCCCTAAGCAAAATTCTGTTTAGGGGCCCTCATACCTGACCCGTGAGCCATGAACTATTTGCCATTGCCACACAGTCACACCTGACACCCCAGTGTTCCCACTACAATCCCTCCTTTAACTAGTTCTAGTGAAAATGTAATTCCTGATATCAGAAGACATTGTTACTAGTAAAAAGTTCATTCTTAATATCAAGAATTCACATTTTAAATAGTACAAATTGAATTATTGATATCAAAAATGCATATCCTGTGAATGAATAAAAGCTAAAATGGCGCCATAGCATGTCACTGTGTTTTTAAATGATAAAAGTAATTCTTGATACTCTTGATTCTTGATGGTTATTATTTACTGAGGGATGTGCATCCATATTGACCAGAATCTCCAGCCAATCAACATTTTAAATTCAATGGAGCCTATCAATAGTCAATGTCAATACATTGCTTTCCATATTGCATTAGGGCAGAGTTGTAACTAGACCTTGACTTAGCAACTAGATAATCATCGTCTTGTTTTAAAACTATAATGAGGAGTGCCATCACGCCCATATTGTACTGGTCCCAACTCACAACAGATGTTTCTGCTGGAAAGTGCGCGTTTCATTTCATGCACGTGCATATTATCGCATGTTAACGCGCGACGAGTTTATCTTTTCCGAGCTGCAGTTTATAAACAAACACCGTTGTCCTTTGTCGTTTATTAAACATAATAAATCAACTCACATCAACTTAACTTTAGCCTACTGTTCTTTGCTGACATCAAACTTTGAGAGGAGAGCACACAAGTCTACCTGATAACTGTTGCCGCAATTAACTCTCATGGTGTTTTTTTCTCTCTCTTTTCGTGACCAGAAAGACAGTTCCGCTTCATTTTCTCATCGATATTGTAAACATTGATTGACGCGCTTTGACACGAGGGGAGGCGGGGCCTTGAGTAATTTGCGGGGCCCTACGCACCTTGCGTAGTGTGCGTATAGGGCTGATCGGCTCTGCATGGAAATCAGATTGAAAGGGCTCAAAAAGATTGTTTAAGATGAGAGTGCAATTGAGAAGCAACAATTCACTCTAAAGGTTTAGCAAGGGAAGGAATTGGAAATGAGAATGAAGTTATTAAGATTATCAAAGTCTGTGTTAGCTTTTTTAGGTACAGGGGTTACAGCAGCTAGTTTAAACGCTGCCGGCACAACACCAGAGCACAGGGAGTCATTTATAATCCTCAAAACAACAGGACAAAGAAGCAAAACATGACTGAAACAGACAAGTCGGTAAAGGATCAACAATGGAAGTGGCAGCTTTCATTTGTGAAACCTCATTGCTAAGAGAATGAACGTATAGTGTAGAGAAATTTGAGAGAGAGAGATACCAGAAAAATCTGAAGTATTTAAAGAAGAAACAGATGGAGGAGTAGTGATAATGCATTTACGAATACACTCAATCTTCAAGCTGAAGAAATCAAGGAACCTATTACAAATGTGAGTTGAAGCAGGGACATTTGAGAGACTGTAATATTTTTCACATTTTTTAAACATATTTCTTCATTTATTGCAGTATTTCAGATTAATATAGAGACTAGGCCTTTTAAATCCATTTTTTAAGTCAGATTAGCGCCATCTGTTGATAGAAAATTAAATAAAACATGTTATTGCATGGGTTTACCACTAGATGCCTGTATAGCTCTCTATGGAGAGGCTTGTGAATTCTCTAGTTGTTTTTGGACCAAATTACTTACTTTTAAGATGAGGAATTGAATGTATTTTTTAGATATTCTCAAATAAAACTTTTTGCCAAGGTTTATCAAAAATGTTTAAATAAATTTGATGTGAAGTGTACACGTTTTTGCTTTATTACTACTGTCAAACCTGAATACAGAGAAAGCATTTTGTTACAGGTAACATTACAATTCAATAAACAATTACGAAAAATAAACAGTAATGCTTTATCACAGCTTATTATTATTTATATTATTATTATTTTTAAACATTGTATTAATTATTATTTTACTAATTTTAATATATATATATATATATATATATATATATATATATATATATATATATATATTAATTATGTTATGTTTTTCACTATTGATGTTTTAGAGTTTCACCCCTTCATTGCTGAGCACTTTTTTTTCTACATCGTGGGCGATTTGTAGAGAATTTTTGTGTTTTTGTTAATTTCCCATTCATTTCCTATGGTCGGTCATTTCCGAAGAGCAAAAGTGTGACTAATTTTTCTACGACCACTTAGCCTGCTTGAATCATGCCTTCAATTTTTTTGTGTTCACATTCCTAATGCCATAAAAGTCACTAAGTTTCGTAACATTCCGATGAAACAGTGATTTAATTTTTAATCACAATTCATTGGTGTGTATGTGTATAAAAGTGTGTTTGTATGTGTGTGTGTGTGTCTGTTTTGCACTCATGTTTTAGAGTGTCACCCCTGCATTGTTGAGCACTTTTTTTTCTGCATCGTGGCCGATTTGTAGATTATTTTGTGTGTTCACATACCCTAATGCCATAAAAGTCACCAAGTTTCGTAACATTCCGATGAAGCTGTGATTTTTTTAAAATTCAAAACAGAAAAATGTCCAGTCAGAAATGACCGAAGAGCACCTGAGGGTCACCAATGCCATCAAGTCAAATGAGCATTTGTTCAATATCTCACACCAGCGGGTACAGAAGTCCGAGTTCTCCAGACTTTTGGCAGACGTAGACCTCTTGGTATAATTTTCTGGTGGAGATAATCGCTCAAGGTCACTGCATGATAATATTGCTTGATTTCCCATTGAAGATGATGCTGAAGTTTATCCATAAGTGATTCGACATCTATCACGCTCGAAGTATCATTTTCATCAAAAAAAGAGTCTTTTAGCAGAATCTCAGAATAATCTGCTTCACTGAATTCAAATGTCACACTCAAAGAAGGAAAATCTTCTTCTGCCATAATGGAGCCAGCAAGAGGAAGTAATCCTATAGCGTCTCATTTTAGACAAGTACGTCATAATATCAGTGTTTTACAATATGTCGGTATAGAGAAGGTAAAAAATAATAATAATAAAATAAAATAAAACTCTAGAGGAGGACATTATGAGAAGAAATTATTACAGAGGGAATGTTTTTGGATGTATACCTTAAATACTTTGTCACCATCAGGGATGAATGAGGATTTTGATATTACCGTAAAACTTCAAATAATAGCCGAGTCCCAAATAGACGCCTGTCTCTTTTACACGCCTGGTTTGGCTACAGGTTTGGATAAATAAAGGCCGGTCTCAAAAAGAGGCCCGGTCTGTTTTTTAGTTTCGGGTTGTATTTAATCTTCTAAACCCATCAGATCGCCAGTTCTATGGAGCAGATTGCGCACGCAAGAGAGCCCTGCGCATCTGGGTGGGAGCTGTTAGCACAAGCAAGGCAGGCAGAGTTAGCAGAGGCCAGAGAGGGAGAAGTGGAGGAGAGCGACGAGGAGGAGGAATTCGCCAATGAACTTGTAGTTGAGGAGTGCGGTGATGATGATAGTGATGAATAGGGTCCTTTTGTATCACATGATTGCAGTTGTTTTACAGGGTAGCCTTCATTCTTTCTTGTTGATGTGTTTCTGGCAACTAGTTCATAGGCTCGATGGATATTACCGGTAACTTGTTGTATTGTCACATCGTTTCTTTTTTTTATGCTGCCAATAATTTAAAGGGGGTCGCACACCGTACGAGAAGCGCAGCACCGCGTCGCGTCTATGACAACTCGAGGTATCGCACGCCGGACGAGCACTTTGTCAGTTTATGGCCAGCAATATAGTTATGTTTAAGGATATTATGGAATTAAGATCATGTCTGTACTATGTTATGATTGTACTGCACAATTAAATACAATCGTTGCTTAGTCTGCAGTCTGAACACTTTACTGACTGACTGACAAGAAGCGACAATGCATGCACACAATCAATGAATGAATGAATGAAGACAACACATAAATCAAACCAGCAAAGACATGAGGGAAAGAGGCACAATATAAAGGGACCAGAGCACATGAGGATCAGGTGAGTACAATTAGTAAAAACTACTGGATGAGGACTAAACAAGGGGGCGTGGTAACAGTAAACAAGGAGGCGGGACAAGAGGAGCACATGGCAAACACAAACAAAGACAGAGCCATGTGCTCAAACAAAGACAAGGCTGGCAGGGCAGAACCCTGACACAAAGCTTTATTAAGTTAGACAGTAGTTCAATCTGAACAGTCTCTTGATTGTATATGTGATCATAAAATAAGTTTATGAGGACAATGATGTTCAACTCACCCTTCACAGAGAGAGAAACAGAGCTTGATGTTGATGAAACCGATCTTCTATCTCTCTGTCCTTTACACCTGTACTGACCCTGATCAGACTCAGTAGCTCCTCTGATAGTGAGAGTGTCTCTGTTTACAGTGTAACGCTCAGACGTCTGTAATATTACACTGTCTTTATACCACTCATATCTCCAGTAACTGTGATCAGAGTTTATCACACACTTCAAATTGACTGTTTCTCCAGTGAATACAGGACTGTCTAGTGTCACAGTCACTGTAGATGTGGGGAAACCTGAGAAGAAAGACAGAAACACAAACTGACTCAAACATCTCTTTCAGGGCAATGTAAAATAATTACATTTTGTAAATGTTTTACAAAACTGTTGTAAGAATAAAATTATGAGGACGCTGAAGATCTTAATGATCTGATCTGAATGAAGTTTTATTTCAGAAACAGTGACAAAGTGCATTAAAGCCCCTGCGTTCATCAGAGTCAGAATAAACCTGAATAATCCAGTGTTTTCCACACATAGACTAATTATTGGCGGTGCGCCACAGAATCAACACCGGCCGCCACATATTGCGTTTCTTTAAATCATTTTTTTTAACGCTATTTAAAATACGCAGTGTATTCGTTCAGCTGCATTTCCTTTCCCTGCTCTCCCTCTGTCTCTCTGTCACTCACACGTCTCTCTCACATACACACACACACACACACACACAGTTCAGTTATGAAATACAGTTTTAACTCTCAAAATCACTGATAACACATTATCTGTCTTATAAAGATACACTTTATGTCGTTGTGCATCTGACAGAATAATGACTAAAGGTGAATTACTTCAGTCCTCTTGGCTGATTCAGAAGAATATAAGAAAAGTGTTGAACCACAAATACTGAACAGATTAAAACAGAAGTGAATATGAACACTCACCTGATACAGTCAGTGTAACACCAGCACTGATGTCTGATCTCGTTGCTTCACATCTGTATTTATCACCATCAGACACAGATGTGATGTTGTAGACTCTCTCAGTGCTGTCTGGAATGATTGAACCTTCTCTAAACCATCTGTATCTCCACTGAGTGTCTCCTCCTCTCTGTATGTCACATGTGAGAGTGACTCTCTCTCCTCTGAACACACGCTGATCTGGCTTCACCGTCACTACAGGTTTCACTGAGAAACAGAAGTAAATATTGAAAATGTGTGTTATGATGTGTGTTATGAGCTCAAAATGTCCTTATGTGAAAAACACCATGATATTAAAGACCTAGTTTGTGTTTTTGACAAAAAACAAACAAACAAACAAAATATTGGTATAAACCTGTAGTCTACTGTACTAACATCTGCACATGAAAAACATGAAGAAAACCTTTGAATCATTGCATGTGTCCCGTTTCACACTAAAGTGCCCCATTATGCTATTTTTAAGGTTCCTAATTTTGTTTTGGAGTCTCCTACACAGGTTTACATGCATGTAAGGTCACAAATTATTTAAAACTTTATCGACAAAATGAACTAGCTTCCGGCAGACGGCCGTACGCATCGATTTACACCAGAAGAGTAACAATTGAACTTGAACTCAAAGCTTACGCTACTCCTACATCTACGTCATACATCGTCAAGTGTTACTCTTCTGGTGTAAGTCGACTTGTGTACGGCCGTCTGCCATAGTTATTTTAGTCAACAAAGTATTAAATATGGACATTTTTCTTACACAAACGCATCGCTTCACTTCAGAAGGCCTTTATTAACCCGTCAGAGTCTGTGGAGCTCTTTAATGATGGATATGATGCACTTTTATGGACTTCAAAAAATGGATTGTGTGTCCATTCACTGCCGTTATAAAGCTTAAGAGCCAGGACATTTTTTTATATAACTCTGATTGTATTCGTCTGAAGGAGGAATGTCATATACACCTAGGATGGCTTAAGTAAATAGAAGAGTAAGATGGAGTAAATCATGGGTGAACTATCCCTTTAACTCTCCAGTTGAACCAATCAGTTGACTTGAATCAGGGGCAAATTGTACATTTCTTAATGTTTTCTCATGAATCTGAAAGAACTATTTTGTGGAAAAAAATAGAAAAGAATCAAAAGTTCTGCTCGTCGAAGCAGTTCTGCTGCGTTTGATGTTTCGTAACGAATTTCTTCTCCTAATATTGTATCATAAAATCATATAATCATACATTCTTTGTTGAAATATGCAGAAATTTAAATGACAAATATGAAGATTTTAAATATTCGAACTGAAGGAATTCCCACCCAGTGCAAGGATATAGTCTCTTCTAGCCAGGGATGGGCAGTATTTCAGATACATGTATTTAAAATACGTATTTGAAATACAAAATACTATTTTGTATTTTGTATTTTAAAGCCTTTGGAAAAAATCTAATGTAATTTGTATTTAAATACATTTAAGATGAGTATTTTTGTATTTTCAAAATACATAAAATACTTTTTGACAGTCAACCTCTTTATCAGGGTACTGATTGTGTGCATCAACTAGTTCAGACATTCACTTGCTCAGCATTGGATCAGCGATTTTTTTTAAATTATTTTAATTTTTTTGGAATAAGGGGAGAATGTCATGATCAATTCTACTTGTTGATTAAAGTTAAAATAGTGCATTATTCACTTCAGTTAACATGAAAGAGTAAAAGAGCACAGACAAGAGGGAAAATAGCGTTAGCCAATCAGTCTTGACCGGTTGTTGATTTTGATCAGCTAGCTTGTCAAATGTGTGTAAAGCATTACTGCATGTTAGGGCTGGGTGATATGACACTACATATCATAGCGATGATATAAAGTTTGAATTGATGGAACTTTTTCTTCATCATGTACATAGGCCTTTTTGTGGGGTAAGCAAATATCCGTGCAGCTTTTAGTGGGCAGGAATTACTGGAACGTTGGAGTGGAAAAAGAAGCACTGATGAATGATCCATCACAAACATCTTCAGCTTTTAGTTTTATTGTACATAAAAAATTATAATAAAAAAGGGGTAAATATTGTCAAATGAATCTAAATTAATTCTAATTTTAAATTTAAGATACACTTTCTAATTTTAATAAACTTAAAGAAACAAATAAACTTTACATAAAATAAACTTAAAAAATTACTAAAATTACTTAAAAAGCATTGGACTAACTGCAAAAAAAAAAAAAAAAAAAAAAGAGTTTGAAATTCAGTTTATGCTGTGGAATCAAAACAGATATTGAGAATTGTGAAACCATGATATTGTTACTGTTAAAGGATAATTCCGGTATTTAGCACTTTGAGTCTCTTTTCTGGTTTGTTTTGGATGAACTAGAGTGGTGGACACAGAAATGTTGACGATGGTTCCTGTCTCGACGTTTTGACTGGTTTAGAATCGCCTTTGACCTCTTCAGAGGGGCTGTCTATGGCCATGCACGAACATGTCCTTAAAACAACCCTTAACGTTCGTTTTCAAAACTGTGCAACTCACCGAGTGGCTAGTGGTGTTCGTTGATGATTAAAAACAAGTAGCGTAGCGAAATACAGTTTCTGTCGTGTTTTATTTGGCATTTTGTAAAATCCCATTGATTTCTGTTGGAGGACTCATTGCTCGTTGATATTACTGCGCTTCAGACTCAAATATCGAGCGGAAGTTTATACACGGTTGTGAGGTATCTGAAAAAATAGTTCCACTATAGCAAATACCAGGGATTGAAATCATACATTGCGCCGATATATTTGTTTTTAATCATCAACGAACACCACTAACCACTTGGTGAGTTGCACAGTTTTTAAAACGAATGTTAAAGGGGTGGTTGATTGCAATTTAAATTTTTTCATTTTAAATAGTGTGTAATGTTGCTGTTGGTGCATGAACAGTATCTGCAAAGTTGCTGCGCTGAAAGTTCATTGTAAGCAGAGATATCGTCTTTTAAAAAACAGGAAGTTTAATGCCTACAAAAACGACTCGACTGGGACTACAACAAGATACTTCCCGGGTTTTATACGTAACTAACCCATAAATTTACATCAACCCTCCCTCCGGAATATGCAAAAAAGTGGGCATGGCCATATTTCTGCGGCTTTGTCGAAGAGGAAGAGTTATAGTGGAGAGCTGTAGACATGCCGTCGAAAGTGTGCTATTTTCACCCATCTGTCAGGTCTTCTGTGTTCGGGCTTCCTACGGACGCTGTAGTTCGTCAACAATGGCTACAATTTATGTTTGGTTATGTTCCTGAAAATTACAATCGTAATTTAGCTCTTTGTGCTGCGCATTTTACGGAAGACAGCTTCCAGAATCTGCACGAGTTCAATGCCGGATTCAACAAGAAACTGCTACTAAAACATGAAGCAGTTCCAACTTTAAAACCAGAGGCAGCAGTTGTTGGGCCACAACCTGTAAGTAAGACTTAATAATTTTAAATGTATTTTCATGTATAATTTCAGACGTAATGTTTTAGGTTTATCAAGGACGTAAACAAATGCCAGCGCTGGCTTTAGTAGCCACTTAGTTGCTATTTCGTGTGTCTATGACAAACGCGTACAAACAATTTGGACCTGAATTTGTAATTATGTACTAATTTTGTAAATGAATTTTCCATGTATACTTTATGACGTAATTTTTCGATTTGATCAAGAACGTAAACCAATGCCAACGCTGTTTGTTTATAGTAGCCAGTTAGTTCGATGTTAATTTGTGTGTATAAGACAAACGTGTATAAAGTTCCAAAAATTATATGTAATCGCAACAGCAAACTTCAGCTGCTGTTATCAGTGTACAGTAGCCTATGGTTTATTTACAGGTTTTATGTATTGTTTATCTACATACTTATTACTGTTATAGATATAAATTATACATTTATCTATAAATTATCATTAATTAGACATTGTCTTTTGTTACAGTCTACATCTCAGCAAGGTCCAAGTACCCAAGAGTTTCCCAGTATATCTGTAAGTGTTGAAGTTGGATGTCAGACAGACCCTATGAAGTCAGAAAGTCTGGCCACAGAGATATCGCCAAACATGCGATCAGTGGCCACACAACTTTCTACTGGCACATTGAGGGATTTTCACACAAGGAGCAGAGGTATGAAGTACACACTATGTGTTAATGTATTATTTGATCAAATTCATTATGACAACATTTTATTTTATTATAAGCTGCTGTGTGATGTGTATTAAAAATTGCAAACATGAAAATTGTCTCCATGTACAATTCATTTGTAATAGCATGACATGTGATTTATACTATTTTTGTTTTTGTCACTTGTAGGAATTCAGGCAACAGTTTCTAGTCAAAATGTTGGTACTGAAACAACTGTCATGTTGCAAGATATGCATCTGTCTTCAACACCAATAAAAGGCTCAATGTTCAGACCAAGCAAGAGACCTCGTCTGGTATTGGAGGAGGAGGATGAGGACGAGGAGGAAAAGGATGACACTGAATCACAAGTACAAGTGGAACCACATGACTCAACATATAACCCAGAGAGTACTGCCACTGAGGAATCTGAATTGTTGTAAGTTATAAAAACAACATTTTTATATTAGTTATAAATGTAACAGTTTTTAAGAATAATTAATGTTTAATTATTTTTTATATCTATATTTTATTTAGGATAGATCCACAGACTAACTCTGGTGAAAAAAAATACATTGTTTTTGAAAGTTGCCTAAGAGAGTTATTTGGGTCCTGTCCAATTTGTAAGACAAAATGTACAGACCAAAGCAGGCAAATGGGGACTTTTGTGGCATTCACTCAGCTGTGTGAGAAGTGTCAGTACAACAGACAGTGGCAGAGCCAGCCCATAATAGGAAGTACACCAGTTGGTAACCTGTTACTGTCTGCTGCAACATATTTTACTGGTGGCTCCTTTGTTCAACTGCAGAAGGTATGTAAAACCATAATACAAGTTCATTTATAGTAAATAAACTGTGTTAATTCAGTTATAATGCAAATGCATGTTTCTGTATTTGTTCTTTCATAGATTTTCAAGGCCATGAACCTCCAGATGACAACATATAGCACTTTCAGGAAACATGCCAGGAATTTAATTGAACCTACCATCATACATAAGTGGAACAGAGATCAACTACATATTATTTCACAGCTGCAACAGCAGGGAAAGGTTCCATTAGCTGGAGATATGCGTGCTGACACACCAGGTATGCTTACAACAATATTAATATGTAGTACGTTTATTTAGAAAGGATTGTCATATAAACTTACAGTGCTTTACAACTATAGAACAAAAAGAGTTAAATAAACTTATCACTTCATCTAAAACAACAACATGTTTATTAGATCCTATACCAACTAAACTACTGAAAGAAGTGTTACCTGTAGTGGAAGAGCCTCTCCTCAATATTATTAACTCGTCTTTATCTTTAGGTCATGTTCCAAGAACATTTAAACTGGCAGTTATAAAACCTCTCATTAAGAAACCACAATTAGATCATAATAATCTAGCAAATTATAGACCCATTTCAAATCTTCCATTTATGTCTAAAATATTAGAAAAAGTGATGTCCGCTCAACTGGGCTCTTTCTTGCAACAAAATGATATCTATGAAAAGTTTCAGTCTGGATTCAGACCGCATCATAGCACTGAAACTGCGCTCGTTAAAATCACAAATGATTTACTTTTAGCTTCTGACCAAGGCTGTATCTCAATACTAGTTTTACTTGATCTTAGTGCTGCGTTCGATACTATAGATCACACAATACTCTTAGATCGACTACAAAATTATACTGGTGTTCAAGGACAAGCACTAAGCTGGTTCAAATCATACCTATCTGACCGCTACCATTTTGTCTATTTAAATGGAGAAAAATCGATCATAACTCCAGTAAACTATGGAGTGCCGCAGGGATCTGTGTTAGGCCCTCTGTTATTTTCAATATATATGATGCCACTTGGAAATATTATAAGGAAACATGGAATTAGTTTCCATTGTTATGCTGATGACACTCAAATATATATTTCATCAAGGCCGGATGAAAACGCTAAATTTTCCAAATTGACAGAGTGTGTTAAAGATATAAAAGATTGGATGACGCGTAATTTTCTTTTATTAAATCCAGACAAGACAGAGGTAATACTTATCGGTTCAAAAAACCGCCCACAAAACCTCGCACAATACAACTTTAACATCATAGGATGTCCTGTTACTTTATCCTCTACAGTAAAAGACCTGGGTGTTATACTCGATTGCAACCTGTCTTTTGAAAATCATATTTCATATGTTACAAAAACAGCCTTTTTCCACCTTAGAAACATTGCTAAGCTACGTAATATGCTATCAGTTTCTGATGCAGAAAAGTTAGTTCATGCATTCATGACCTCGAGACTGGATTACTGTAATGCCTTATTAGCTGGTTGTCCTGCATCCTCAATAAACAAGCTACAGTTAGTCCAAAATGCCGCCGCTAAAGTTATTACGAGATCAAGAAAATATGATCATATAACACCGATTTTATCATCACTGCATTGGTTACCTATAAAGTTCCGTATTAATTACAAGGTATTGCTACTGACTTATAAAGCCCTAAACGGCTTAGCTCCAGTCTATTTAACGGATCTTCTATCACCCTATAATCCATCGCGCTCTTTAAGATCACTAAATTCAAGGCTTTTGGTCATACCTAGGATATTCAGAACCACCAAAGGAGGGAGAGCATTTTCACATTTGGCTCCAAAACTCTGGAATAGTCTTCCTGATACTGTTCGTTGCTCAGACTCGCTCTCCCAGTTTAAAACTAGATTAAAGTCGCATCTCTTCAGCCAGGCATTCATATAATCCTACAGTTCAAACTACAATCCGGCCTCTAGCTCATAAATGCCAGAGGAGAACTGGCCCCCGACTGAGCCTGGGTTCTCCCAAGGTTTTTTTTTCTCCATTAGGTCACCTGATGGAGTTTTAGGACACCATTAGGTCACTTGATGGAGTTTTTCGGTTCCTTGCCACTGTTGCCTTTGGCTTGCTCAGTTGGGGATATTTAATTTAATTTTATCAATCAATAAATTCCTCTTGAAACAAACTTTGTTGTATTATTTAAATTTAATACTGTGAAGCTGCTTTGATACAATCTGTATTGTGAAAAGCGCTATACAAATAAACTTGACTTGACTTGACTGTGACCTATACCTGCACTGGATGGCCAATTTCACATGTATTTTGTGTATTTTCAAAATACAAAATACTGTATTTGTATTTAAATAAAAAAAATTCACACAGTATTTTGTATTTGTATTTAAATACATTTTTTCACACAGTATTTTGTATTTGTATTTTAAATACATTTCCATGTATTTATGCCCATCCCTGCTTCTAGCACACAGAGCCGCCGCTGCATGAAGAGTTGCCAAATCCACGTTTTCTTCCTTGGAATTGAGCTACTTTTACACGGTTGCATATTTTCAAAACTTGTCTTTATTATATGTGGTTTCTAGCATTTGTAACTTTTACAACAATTGTAACTTTTAGTCTCCGCCGAGAGAGGCGGCGCGCTAACACCGCGGCCTCGACTGTCAGTAGCTAGCCTAGCGCAGCTCTTCAGATCAGGAGAGAGAGGTTTACACACACAGCTCTTACTGGAGCCCGTTATACCATTAATGACAAATTACATTCATTCTCATTTTTATACAGAAAATTTACTATTATTTATACAGTATTTTTCTGTTGTCTTAAATAACATAGAAATGTATGTAAAATTACAAAAACAATGGTGATAATAATTTGTAAAATCACCACCAGATGGTGCAAAGGGACAGCTGACACTATAGAGGTGCAGGTATGACATCACTTACAGGCCAAAACACTGAAGCGAGCTGCATTTTAGCACAACTTTCATCATCCCGAAGTCAACGTTTTTTGTAATGTTTTTTGTTTTTGTTTTGTTGTTAAATGGCTGAAATAAGGTCAAGACATTTTCACATTTTATTCTACGACATAATACATCGATATTAACTGGTGATGATATAACATCATTAGGGGTGTAATGGTAAAACTGGCGGTTCGGTACTTACCTCAGTTTTGACATCACGGTTCGGTTAAGGGGGTAGAAAACTAAACAATTGTTATAATTTTTTTATTTATTAAACAGTGGTTTACTAAACAAATTGTGTCTCTGTCTTTAAATGAATTCAGTTATAATTAAAAGTATCTTAAGGATATATATATATATATATAAATAAATAAATAAATAAATAAATATATATATATATATATATATATATATATGCTAATGCTGTAAACAATCAGGAGCCCTTACTTGCACATTACTATAATATTAAAGGGTGACAGCAGAGCCTAAATTCAGTTGCTTTTATTATATTATATTATCATATATATATATATATATATATATAATCAACACTCAAATAACACATTGTATTCAAACATATAAACTGCACATAAGGCAGTTTTTTGCATTAACTTCTAAATCTAATTACTCCAATTCATTGTTAAAATAATAATTTACAGTGGCTGTCATTTTCAAGACAGATATTTTAAGCATAGGCTACATTAAATAATGAAGACATCACTAACAGGTTAAGTAAAATAAAATGAATGTATAATATAGTGCATATATTTAGTGAAAGAGATCATTTCTCTGCTGACTAACAAGCTGTGGACACTGATGGACTTGCCTGAGGTAAATGTCTACGTGGCATATTGTCTACAAGCTGTTTTACTTATGTCTTTCCTTTACTGAAACACTGATTGAGTGATTACATGAGATATATGTAAATAAATAAATAAAAAAATAAAAAAAATTGTTTTTATGCATGTTTGGCCTGGGTTTGTGTTGCATTTACACTGTTCTGACCACTAGGGGTCACTGTGGAGACAGGATTTGGATTTGCTTCGACTGTTTCAGTGTAATAAAATATTTCAAAATATCAAAACACTGCAGGAAATTAAGCAGTAATATTCTAGAGCTATATAAGCAATGTGGAATTAATAACTTTCATAATAAAACAATATAATAGGACGAGATCAGTGAATCAGACCACTGCATGTCTATCATCTGTTCAGATTTTCTCTTGTAATTTTTGCCATAACAAATGTGCTTTAGAAACTCAAAGTTGAAGCAGCCAGAAAAAAATTTATGTTAAAAAAGTCAAGAGCCCAACTAAAGCAAACACTGATCACCATAACGGTAACATCTTTATTTTTTTCAATAAAACATCAACAACTAAACTTTTGTAAATTCAAGAAGAACTTTTGTTTGAAAGAAATAATCAAACTGGATTGTAATAAGTGAAGACGCTGAGATCTTGAGAGATCTGTTAGTGTTTAAAGTTCTGTTGGGATTAAAGTGTTTCTGTTGTGTGAGTTTTGTGGGTCACCGTTGTGCTGAAGAGAGTCTAGTAAACCTATTCAGGGCCAGTTATACAGTGCTTAGCATAAGGAATAAAAAATAATCTCGAAAACTCTATTCATTCACAAAGAAAATGTATGTCCTTAAAGGTTAATGTATTGTGCTGAAGAGTAGAGCCTGTACTTCAGTCAGGAGAAGACCAACACACACTGATGATATGTGGCATTGCTTTAAAGGCAGTAACTGTTGTTGCAGTGATAAATACATTAGCTCATGCATGTGTGCTATGCTATTGCTAGCTAATGGTTAACTGCAAGACCATTACATATTACAGAGAATGTTTGATCACAATAATCCAGGATATATCTGTAAAACAATAGTGTTTTTCTATAAAATGTTTATTGAAATTGTCTTTAAAAGTTTTTGTATTTTATTCAGATTAGGGTCTTTTAGAGCTGGTGGCGCGTCTTGGACGGTGTGAGCGTCGAGGAGAGTTAAAGTCAGGTCAACTTTATGGTAATGAGCTATGATGCGGTTCTAGCAAAGTAGAATAAAAATGTCTCTTTAGTCAAAAAGGTTCCTGACCCCTGACCTAAAGTGTTTGAGTGTCAAATCAGACTTTGTTCACGGGCAGATAATGAAGATCATAGTCTGGCATTATGCAAATTAGTTACTTTGTTGTGTAGATAAGTTACGGAAGTGAGACTGGAAACACTGACGACTCGTTTCTGCAGTTCAGAATCTATTCCTTTAGGAGACAATAACTTTATTTATCTGCACTTTGATCTTTTAAAATTTTGCAGACCTTTTACATTCAAAAACAGCAACATCACTGCCTGACAGGTAATATTGAAAAAGCATAAGAAATAGGGGTACAGTAGGAGTCCATTTCTGTCCCCCAAGGTACAATCTACACTAACGTACCCCATAGGGCTTATTATTGTACCTCAAGGTACATATATGTACCTTTTGGGGGTCAAAAAGCATTAAAAGGTACATATATGTACCGTTTCTTTTAAAGGTTAAGGTACAATATTGTACCCTTGAGGGTACAGCCCCAGTGACAAGCCATTGTACCCCTAAAGGTACAATTATGTACTTTATTTTCTGAGAGAATAATGACTGAAGTGAATTGCTTCAGTTGTCTTAAGAACAGATGTGGCTGATACAGAAGAATATAAGAAAAGTGCTGAAACACAAATATGGATTTTAAATGAGCAACACAGTTGAATATGAACACTCACCTGATACAGTCACTGTAACACCATCACTGATGTCTGATCTCGTTGCTTCACATCTGTATTCACCACCATCAGACACAGATATGATGTTGATGTCGATGACTCTCTCAGTGTGTGAGATGACTGAACCATCTTTAAACCAGCTGTATCTCCACTGAATGCCTTCTCTCTGTATCTCACATGTGAGAGTGACTGTCTTAGACTGATCTTGATTCTCCGTCCCTGCAAGTGATACAATTTAACAAAGTATTGCAGTATCAAGATCACTGTCATGAACTCAAAACTTTGAGAAAAAGACTGCATTAAATAAAATATTTAGTTTGCTTGTGTTGATGATTACATTATAAATAAATAAATGTATTGTTAAAACTAAATAAAATATTTATATTTAGTCCACATGTATATGATCTTTGAATGAATCAAGCATGTTCAAATTGCAGCTTGTCCAACATTTACAATATTTACTGTACACAAGTTAAATACATTTTCAATAAGACTAGTCAAGTTATGATACCATGAAAGTATTATTCCTATTAATGTTATTTACATTACAGTTCAACTAGATCATTTTCTAATTTTCATTCACAATGCACACTACAAAAATACACAATTCACATTAGTTCAAAATTAATAATAATTTACTGCAGTACTTCAGTACCTTGACTGAGTCCAGAGTGAACGAGGGACATCAGCACTAAAAGCAGAAGAAACAGATATGAAGCTTTTCCATTCATTCAACACAATGTAAATCACACACTGAAACATGTCTAGAGTTTATTCTACATGAACTGAAAGTGTTTTTCTGTTGTGATGCTCATTCAGGGGAGAACTGATGGATTATTCTCCAGCATTTACATCACACACAGTGATCTTACGGGTTTGGAACGGCATGAGAGTGAGTAATTACTGACAGAAACTTCATTTTTGGGTGAACTATCCCTTTAACATCATCACACTCAATGATGTCACATGACTCGTGAACTGATATGAGAGTCGATTCACTGAAGGATTCACTGATGCTCAACAATAAAGCAGCAGTTTGAACCACTGAGCTTCACAACATATGATGTTAATCTCATCAATAAATGTGATCAATCAGTGAATCTCTGTATCTCTGTCTCTTTTGCTCTTCTTTGGTTGTTTTCTGTTTGTTTCTGAAGTTTCATATTTGTTTTGCTCCCTCTTGTATTTTGCTTTTCTATACAACTAATCATGTTCCATATAAATGTTGTATCTTTCCCTCTGTTCCCCTGTTTGTTTGCGCTTTTTTCATGTTTAAAAAAAAAGAAAAAAAAAAAGGTGTATAAATAACATAAAGAATCATGCTTATTTCATGCCACTATGACATTACATAAAAAATATTTTTTTGTGTTTTAAGACACTTGCATACACGCGTTACAAGCAAAAATGATTATGATTAAGTTCAGTATGAGGAAAACATTCACTATTAACTACACCTTTTGCCTCCATAAACTCCTATTTTTCTGCTTATTAATAGTTATTAAGGTTGTTTTTGTAGCATTTAAGTTTAGGTGTTCGATAGGATTAAGGGATGTAGAATATGATCGTGCAGAATACAGCATTAATATGTGCTTTATAAGTACTAATAAACAGCCAATAACTAGTTAACAGTGAGAAAAGAACCCTAAAATAAACTGTTACCATTAACGTTTCACATCACTGATTCTTTACTGGAACAAAACAAGCTTCAGAACTCCAATCCAAATCAGGTCAAAGTGTTTGAGACACACGACATCACTTCCTGTTTGATGTCGGCACCATCAACTTCATTGTGACTTTATAGTGGCTGCAAAAAGAATTTGGACACTTGGTGTGTTTCACATATACAACACTTTAATGAACCAAACCCAGTTCAGTTAAAGGGTAAGTTCACCCAAAAATTCTGTCAGTAATTACTCACCCTTGTGTTGTTCCAACCCTGTGCAGGGATAGGCAACTCCGGTCCTGGAGGGCCACTGTCCTGCAGAGTTTAGCTTCAGCCCTGATAAAAACTCACCTGCCTGTATCTATCTAGTAATCCTGAAAACACTGATTGCCTTGTTCAGGTGTGTTTAATTATGGTTGGAGCTAAACTCTGCAGGACAATGGCCCTCCAGGACCGGAATTGCCTATCCCTGGCTTCGTTCATCTTTGGAACACAAATTAAGATATTTTTGATGAAATCTGAGAGCTGGCTTACTGCTTCATAGGCTGCTAAAGATGTGAACTTTGATGCAGGTGCAGAGAATCATGTGACCTGAGATTTATTTTTAGATTTTTTTTAAATGGGTGTGGCAAAAGATTTTTCCACCAATAAAAAGATGTCTCTGGTAAAAGATGATTCTACCGGTAGCGAGATCTCGAGGCAGAGCAAAAAGAGAAAGATAGCTGATTGGCTACCTAGTGATAAGAAAAGGTATAAGACCTTAAGTTCGACCATTGCAGATCAGATGAACAGCTGCATCTCACTTTATTGCTTGTCAATAATGTTAATTCTTCTGAAACCTGAAACTTCGACTCTTGAGAGATTTCTTTGAGACCCGATTTGAGGACTTTAAATTCGCTACAACATAATTGGCGAGCGAAGCCAGGAGTGGCGAAGGGGTCGAGGAGTGACCGGGGACGGCGTGCTGGCAGAGGCCTCACAAAACAAAGGCGCGCCATAAAAAAAGGTAAGCAACTTTTTGCTTATATTTGTTTTGTGTGGCTCCTGGTAAGCTAGCGCCTGGTTGGTAACGGCCTTAAATAAAAAACCCCACCAAAAATAACCTAAAATTGATAAGGAATCAAAAGGAGGGTAATTTCCAGGTCTCAAGAAGGAGCGCATGCGTAAGTAGGCCTACAATAAAGCAAGAAGTGCAAAATAAAGCAAGAAGTGCTTAAACGCAAGAAGTACTTCAGTTAGATAAAAAAGAAAGCGCTTGATAAATTCTGGAATAGAGCATGAAATTGGGTTTAAGAAAAATTTATAAAAGGCTAGGATGCGATAAAGTTTCTTCTGGTTGCGATCACTAATCGCGCTGCTTTGAACTGCTCTGCCTTGGCACTAACCGCGCCGCTTTATAAAATATAACAGTGTGTGTGTGAATTAAATCCGAATCAACTTGAGGATGATTGGCCCTTAGTGGATTGGGTTAAGTCGATCAAAAGACAGATAACCCTTGAAAGCCCTAAGACCACACTTGAACAGATTTGACCTTCCCAAAACTACCCTTTTGGATTCATTGCTGACTAAATCAGAAATAAATCTAAATCCATTGTGCATCCCATACCTGAAAAGAAATGTGTGGTATACTTGGCCTCGGGATTTGGGAGGAGCCACAATTTTGAGGAATGTGTATACTCGGGTGCGCACCAAAAGCGGACCAAACAAGCGGTCTCGGTACGCTTTGAAACGAACTCTGGAGCGGTTCGTTTGTGGTGAGAACGTGATCCGACCTCGAACAGAACCAACTGCCAAAGAACTGCGCATTTTTGGACTAAAGTTGCTGTAGTTGCTTTTGGACTAACAGTTTAAAGTTGCTTTTGGACTAAACCAGTTGCCGTAGTCAGCTGCGCTGTGATTATGGGATGAGGAGAAATGTTTGTTGACAGTTTGCACTTTAAGCATGGCAGCTCGCGGACAAACTTGGAGTTGTGAGGAGGTGCGGAGCCTGATAGAAATTTGGTCTAATGACCATATGTCCCAACTGTCAAAAACAATTTTAAAGAGAGAAAGGGCACAACATTACCTTATGGATCGTTGGAAATTTTTTTGGATGATGAGCATGTCACTGTTTAGCAACATTAATGCACGCCTCTTCCTGAAGTGACTTGCCTTCGCCGTGTGCAGTGCATTAACATTATTTTCGAGCCGCATATCGCTTAATTCTCAAATATTATTGTTTGTCTAAAGTGGTGTAGACAAACTATATAATAAAATATGACCAGGGATACAATCAGCCCACGCAGTCGTCTCTCCATAGTAAACAGCGGCGTGTTGCCTGCCGGATTACTTCTGGGAGTTGTTGGAATTTTCCCGCACGTTAATTCTGACCAATCGAAGTGCAGTTATCTGGCCAACGAGTGATGTGGATGCTGTCACGTGTCTACATTTTGGTTCGTTTTATCAACTCATAAACTGATTCGGACCAGAGTGATCAGTGTGGTGTGAAAAGGAACCAAAACGCCTGAAAAATGCTACAATGTATAATTTTTCGCCCTTGGTCCGGACCAAATGAACCGAACGGAACTAAAGATGTGAAAGCACCCTTAAACAAAAAACCTGCACTAAAGAGGAATTGGAGGAATTAAAACAGCCTATTTCCTGAACAATAATTCGGCTTTGTCTCTTCATTGTTACAAGAAAAAATAACGAGTAAAAGTGTGTGCGCGTCAAATGCACAGATTAGGACTATTTGAAAAAGAACGATATTCATTTATAAAGAGAAACTAGAAATTTTGAAAGAACACTTGTTTCTCTCTCATATAGCAAAAGTAAACGGTGACTGTGATATGAGAAAGAGAGGCAGAAAGGAGGAGCTTTTTTTTTGTGTGTGATTTTATTTGTAACTGTCATCCCCACCAGTGGACCTGTAATAGAGGAACTGCATTTTTAAAATACCTGAGAAAACTAATCAAATATCTTAATAAATGTCTGACCATCTTGCTGAAAACTAGTTAGATGCGAAATAGATGCAAGCTGGGGTTAGTAAGGTATACTAAAAAGGTTTGAAACACACTGATAATTAAGATTATAATGGCATCAATACCTGTAGAATAACCATACTATAGGACAACCCTCCAAAAATGGGGAAAGAAGCCTAAAAACAAAATGACCAGCTGAGGGAACATTTGATGTGGCTATGTGCAGAGACACTGAATCGTTTAAAAAAATAAATTAAAAAAAGAGGTCAAAGGTAGGAGTAAACAGGGGAAAATAAAAAAGGAAGAATAACAAGTACTGACTTTACTTAAAAAAGAGGGAGAAGAATTATTAAAAATTAGGAGACAGGTCAAAGGGAGATTGTAGTTTAACTATCTGAAATCTCAGCTTAGTCCAAAAGCTTGCATATGATATGCATGCAGTATAAGGATTCCTTTGTATGAATGTAATGTCTACATCTGTTATTCATTAATGTGGACTCCAGTGTTCGGCTGGTGAAATCTCCCTATGTTATACACTGAAGGCCTAACTGGACTCCGAGGCACCGAAGGATATCTAGCTGGAAACTGACCATTTATAGATTTGCTATACAGCGTATATTTGATATGATTTGATGTAATGCATGGTTCTATTGGTTGAAGTGGTAAGACTCCCCTTCTACTTTTACTATATTCCATATCTAGAGTTTTGGGAGCTGAGCTATTGTCTCCCCAGCGCTGGTTCATTGTTCATCCATACTGTATGCCTGATTAAAGACGAAGACCAAAGGCACTTTTGTTGGACTCTTAATTTCTAACAGAGATATAATGACAAAACTGAAAAGAAAACGGAAAGACTGCCTCCCCGTGCATCACCTTATGGCCCCTCAGAGAAACAGATGTCTGACATAACAGGAACAGTAGAAGTAAGAGGAAGGGCTGCACGATATTGAGGAAAAATGCGATATTCAATATGCGATACAATATTGCTTTAAGTATGTAAAATCAATTTAAATTGTGTCAGATGGTGCAAGTATCGCAATGAGTTGTTTATGCGACTTATTGTGCTGAATAATTCGTTTTAATGTCAAGCAAGTCACACACAAGTAACAGTCTTGTGCCTAATCTATTTTCTGCTATATGCGTTGATCTAAAACTTTGACTTTTAAAACTTTTTGAAGCAGCCTATTAAAATGATATAGACATTGCAAGCTGTAATGCAGGATAATGAAGAAAGAGAGATAAGCACATCAAGTTACAGGGAAAAGGTGTAGAGGGGGATCCAGTTACCCAGTCTACAGAGGTTGGAGTCTGTTTGATTGAGTGTGTGGACAGGTGTCTTTTATACAGGTAACGAGTTCAAACAGGTGCAGTTAATACAGGTAATGAGTGGAGAACAGGAGGGCTTCTTAAAGAAAAACAACCAGGTCTGTGAGAGCCGGAATTCTTACTGGTTGGTAGGTGATCAAATACTTATGCAATAAAATGCTAATTAATTACTTAAAAATCTTACAATGTGATTTTCTGGATTTTTGTTTTAGATTCCGTCTCTCACAGTTGAAGAGTACCTATGATAAAAAATTACAGACCTCTACATGCTTTGTAAGTGGGAAAACCTGCAAAATTGGCAGTGTATCAAATACTCGTGCTCCCTACTGTATCTTTATTACCAGATTTTTATCAGATTATGGAATAACCGGCGGTAGAATACTCTATTGCTACAATAATCGATAGCTGCTTTACTTTTGCTTTAAAAAAAGATTTCATAGAAATTTTGATTTAATTTGGAGTTTCACTACTGAAGTCCACTGTTTATTTTATTTTTTTCATGCTGTAATGAACAGAAGCCCAGAACATGTGGATATATTGACATTCAGAACATGCTTTCTCAGACTTTTGTTATTATTATTATTTTATATATATATCTATATATTTTATTATGTTTGTTTACAAATTTTTACTTTTGTATATTTTTATTATTTTAGCTTTACATTTTGTCAAGGGCTTGTTTACACTTTTTTACACTACTGAATGCCAAAGTAGCGTTTTTGAAGTTTACACGGAGATGATAAAGTTTTTCAAAATTAAAAATAAACTTGGACATTGGGTCCTGTTTCAAAGATTGCGTTCTCGAGTCAGCAAACACTGTTGTCGTGCAAATTTACAGCCAGAACAAATTAAATGTTTTCTGTTTTCAGTTAAAAGGTTCTCCTGTAAGCGGCCCCTAAGTTAATAACTAATGATCTTTGCAACATTCAAGTGAATCAATAAAAAACTAACTTTAACTGGACAATAACTTTATTCTAGAGCTGCTGTAAAGGTAAAACAATCTCTGTTACACTGTAAAAAAATTCTAGCCTCTCCAAGTCTAAATTTTCTAGTGACTGATAACATCTACATTTTTAAATTGGCCCAAGTGCAATTA
Source organism: Leuciscus idus (assembly GCA_021554675.1). Lineage (NCBI taxonomy): Eukaryota > Metazoa > Chordata > Actinopteri > Cypriniformes > Leuciscidae > Leuciscus > Leuciscus idus. Next base: position 11,800,274 of record CM038622.1, read on the forward strand.
TTGGTGCAAAATTTTGACTTGGGGATGTAATTTTTTTTTTACAGTGTACTTTAATTTCCTATTATCACTGTAACACTGCTTTGAAACAATCTATGTTGTTAGAAGCGTTAAATAAATGAAGGAGACCTCACTTGACTTGACTGACTTTGAAATACACCAGGAGCAAGAGGCTCTGGGTCCCTGATCACCCGCGTGAATGTCATAGACCTGCTGCAGATGTGAACAGAGCAATAAACTTCAATGTCTGTAAAGTACGACGCCTGAGACAGTGCTACAGGCACGGCCGCATTAATGCACGGGTTTACCTGGGCTGAAGCCCAGGGGCCTCCCAAGTTCAGGGGCCTCCCAAGTTCAGGTTCATGATGAGCTGAAAAGGTCATATTGTTTTGTAACTTGTCAGATTTTGTCGCTGTATGTCGCTAGTCTCTATACTGTGAAGTTGCTTGTGGGCGTTGGTAGTGCTGTCGTTCTAATGTTAGACCGCTCGTCTGGCCACATCTATACAAAACACCATCACAAGTGATAGTCAAATTAAAATAATATAGTTGTATGATACAACTATATTATTTTAATTTGACTAGGAATTAGGCTCAAAAGAAACAGTATGCTGTTGGGAGAGTGTTTTTATATTACCACACAGCAGTGTTCAGTGGATTAAATAATTTACTAGATTAACGATCGATCAATCTACAAATTAAACTCACTCATACTGTCATAAATTACTAAAACGTCATCCGAATTTGACAAATAATAAATTTTCTTGTCCCTTATAGTCAACATAATGCAGGGGAAACTGTAAAATGAACTGCAGCAGTGCTAAACTTGCATCATAAAACTACAACACTCGAACTATAAATGTATGAATTAAACTCACTGAGACTGTCGACAGTTTCTTTTCCATGCATCATTTTATTATATCCATGTTTGTGGTTAGTTACAGTCAAATCATATAAAACAGTGGAATCGCCCTCGAACTCTTCTGTCTTGCCTGCACTGCACTCGAGACGGTGACGGGAGCTGAGCTCCACTGAAAGGCTTCTTTCCTATTGGTTGTCGCTCACGAAAATCGCTTCTCATTTGCATAAAGTTGAAATATAGCCTATAGGCTTGTTTACCTATCAGAATGTCTATAGTTAGTTTTGGGGTGTGTCCGTGTCCGTCTATGATTGAGTGACATTAAGTTGAAAATGTCGGGGAGGACGTTTGAGAGTGGTGCCCAGAAAAGAAAAAAAAACGTATTAAGAAGGAGTTGTGCGAAAAATATCTACTAAAGAGCATCCCAAAGCTCACCGGATTTTTTAAACCAGTTGCTACTGAAGATGGACCCAGCACCGGAGGAAGATCGCTATCCCACACACCGGAGGGAGCGGAGGAGGCACAGGCCGCACAGATGGATGTAGCTGGAGAGGAGCAGGGGACTGCCCGCAGCAATGGAGGGGAGGAGGAGGTGGGAGCACACAAGCCCCAGAGAGAGGACCAGGCCGCAAACCAGTTAGGGGGAGACGAGTCAGATGACCCATATTATAACAGTGACCCGGGCCGCTGGGGAAACAATATTGACCGAAAAGTGCGGGCTTATCGGGCGGAAACGGGACCGGAGTCCTGTCAAAATAAAGATGCTGACGTGTCGGCATCGGAACGCCAATATAAACAGCAGAGAAGATTTTTCTCAAAAATGCATTTCAAACGCAAACTCAGTAACGGAGAGTGTGTGCCCAGAGAATGGCTCTGTTATTCACCATCAGCAGGTAGTGTGTTTTGTTTTGCATGCAAAATATTTGGCGAGAACAAGGAAAAGTCAGCATTTGTGTGTGGGGGTTATTTTGAAACATGCTAATGATCGTATAGCAGAACATGAAAGCTGTGACATTCACAGAAAAGCCATGATCGCTTACACCAATCAAGCAGCTGACAGTGGGACAGTGGACTCAGAACTCAAAAAGCAGTTCAATGAGGAGTGTGAATACTGGACACAGGTTCTACAGAGAGTTGTTACTGTTGTGAAGTTTTTGGCTGAACGGGGACTTGCTTTCAGGGGTGACAGCCACAGGTTTGGAGACACCGACAACGGCAATTATTTGGGGTGCATGGAACTGATCAGCCAGTTTGATCCTTTTTTAAAGGCTCATATTAAAAATACGGACAGAAAGTACTCGAGGAAGTAGTAATCAGCAGAGTGAAACTCGCAAAGTATTTCGCTATCAGTGTGGACTCCACGCCAGATATCACACATGTGGACCAGCTGACTTTCATCATGCGGTACATATCACCAGAGGGCTGTATAGAGGAGCGCTTTGTAAAGTTCCTTCCTATTGAAAGCCACACGGGAGAAGCACTGTTCGACTCAGTTATTAGTGTTTTAGAGGAGATGGGCATTGACATTAATAACTGTAGAGGACAATGTTATGACAATGCTAATAATATGTCAGGAGCCTACAAAGGTGTGCAGGCCCGCATCAAGCAGATCAGCTCATTGGCACAGTGGGTACCCTCATACCCTCACACAGGTATGTACCCACATACCCTAAACCGGCAGTGTGAACTGCTGTGAGGAGACTGGACAGTTTTTCAGTTTTGTACAAGCTTTGTTCAACTTTTCATCAAAGACCACTTCACGCTGGCAGATGATCAGGGCAGGGTTGCAGCCCAATGATAATAAAAGAATAGAGACTTTGAAATCGCTTTCTGACACAAGATGGTCAGCGCACGCTGTCGCAACCAAAGCCCTATGTCAGAACTACGCAGGGATCCAGCAGTAATTACTCAATATTGCTGATGATGATGAGCACCAGAATTTGAGCACAAGAGAAGAGGCTAGGGCACTGCACAAAAAGATGAACAAACTGGAAATTGCACTAATGTGCAACATGTGGAATGACATCCTTCAACGTTTCCAGGGTGTGAGTACTGCACTACAAGCGGTGGAATTGTGCAATGCTGTGGATCTGGTTCGGTCATTGCATGAATATGTAGCAGTCCTCCGGGATCAGTTTGATAGCTTTGAGACAGCTGCAAGGAACATGTCCCCCATTGTGTCTCATGAGTACAAAGCAGACACCAAGCGAAAGAAAAAAAGAAGGAGACAGGCTGATGAGTCATCTGAGCCTGAGTGCGAGCTATCAGGCCGCAAACGCTTCTGTACATCTGTGTATATCTATATCATTGACCGTTTAGTGTCACAACTGGACAGAAGGTACCAGTCATACAAAGAATTGTGTGAAAACTTCGGGTTTTTAAATGGTTTGCACTTGATTTCCCCCCAAGACCTCTGCTCAGCAGCATTGAGCCTGCAGAGGAAATACAACAGCGACTTGGAAGAGGACTTTGTGGTGGAGGTGGTACAGTTCAGAGAATTTGTACAGGATGAAAATGTGAGCAGCACGTCTGCAGTGGAGTTACTGAAATTTTTAAGAAGAAGAAAACTCCATACAGTGTTTCCAAACACAGACATAGCTCTACGGCTATTCCTGACTATGCCAGTGACCAACACGAGCGGAGAACAGTCCTTCTCCAAACTGGACTTGGTGAAAAATAGACTGCGATCAAGCATGCAGCAAGACCGAGTCAGTCATCTCACACTGATGTCTATTGAGCATGACATCCTTCGTGATTTGGATTTTAAGGACATAATTGGGGCCTTTCTTCAAAGAAGACCAGACGAAAGCACTTCTAAAAGGGTAAGTGCTGTATTTATAGCTTGTGCTGTGCAGGTTTTAAATTGTTGTGGTTGTGCATTGGCTACAGGGAGTGTTAAAAAGGCCATTAATAATTATAATATGCCTTGTGTCTTTCCTACCTTTCTGGGGCTTCAAAGTGTTAATTAAATAGTTGTCAATGTACAGTAGCTCCTCTTGAGCCATCGGATTTCATCAAAAATATCTTCATTTGTGTTCCGAAGATGAACGAAGGTCGTACGGGTTTGGAACGACATGAGGGCGAGTAATTAATGACAGAATTTTCATTTTTGGCTGAACTATCCCTTTAAGTCTCAGATGTTGAATTTTTTTTAATGTTCAGACAAATATTTACACATAAGAAATCTGCTGGGGGGGGGGGGGGGGGGGGGGGGGGTTATTAAAAAAGATTATTTTTCTTTGTTTCTTTTCTTTTCGTTTACGTTATGTTGGCTCAAGAGCACTTGAAGTCCCCAAACGAACAAGATGTGAAAACACCCTTAAGCGACATTGAAAATGTATAAATGTATTTGCAATATATCAAAACAAGTGATAATTAAAGGAATATAGCACAAGCACAGTTTTCATTCAAAACATTTCACTAAATTAAGTATTGTTAAAAATATTAAACAACATTTTGTTTCAATGTTAATATACACCTGTGGTTATTCTGCTAGGACACTGAGACCAGTTTGTTAAAAAAGACATATATGAGTGATTTAAATGTCCAAATACTTATTGCAATAACTTTTCATTAAGAGGGTCAGAGAGAATGAGTCTCTGATGGAGAGTTTATTTAACAATCCCGACAGGATTTCGCAATATCTTTTTTTGTGATTCTTGAGATCAAAATTACAGGTTTTGTGGTGGTAATTTCTAGAAATCTGCGTAAAAAAATGTCAGTGTTTTTTTTTATTTTTTTTTTTATAATTAGGATCACACATTTACCATATTATGTATTATGCTCAATAGTCATCCAGGAGAATAGAACACAGAATGCATAGATCTTGTTTATTTTGGTATCTTACAAAAAAGGCTAGTCCTGGGGGTATTCCAGAAAGCAGGTTATGTGACACACCCGGGTATGTTTAAGGGTAAGTAAGCAAATAATCTCAACTTTTGGTTCCAAAAACGGAGGGAACTTGCAGGGTATGTACAGTAAGTTGCCATATGAACTCACTCTCTGAACTCGGGGTTAGTTTACTTCAGAGGTGTTCGGGGTTAGTTTACTTCAGAGGTGTTCGGGGTTAGTTTACTTCAGAGGTGTTCAGGGTTAGTTTTCTTAAGATGTGTTCAGGGTTAGTTTACTTCAGAGGTGTTCAGGGTTAGTTTTCTTAAGATGTGCTCAGGGTTAGTTTACTTCAGAGGTGTTCAGGGTTAGTTTTCTTAAGATGTGCTCAGGGTTAGTTTACTTCAGAGGTGTTCAAGGTTAGTTTACTTCAGAGGCGTTCGGGGTTAGTTTACTTCAGAGGTGTTCAGGGTTAGTTTTCTTAAGATGTGTTCAGGGTTAGTTTACTTCAGAGGTGTTCGGGGTTAGTTTACTTCAGAGTGTTCAGGGTTAGTTTACTTCAGAGGTGTTCATGGTTATACTTCAGAATGAATTTCAACAATAAAGAATAGTGAGACTGTGGGTCAGACTCTCCTCACAACACTATCATGCATCTCATCTTCAGCTGAATACATTAGACACAGAAAAAAATAGTAAAGGATATAATAAAATACTCACAGATGAGAGGCAGTGCACTGGAGCCCATACTGTCACATTAATAGACTGTTTTAACAGCACTCTGTGCTAAAACACACACTTCCTGTGTTTAAACAGTAATTTCACACTTCAAGAAGAGATGAGGGAGGAGGACACAAAACTCTAAAAAAGGTATTCTGGTAATTGTTGTAGAAATGCACACTGCCAGACGGAATACATCTGAGACGAGGCTGAATCCAGCTTCTTATTGACGCTATCCGTTCCGTTCCACCTTAAAAGACTCTTCCGCGTTTGTTAGCTTGTTATTCATGCTCAACTTAGGGACCGTGCAGTTTTTCTCTTTTTCACGTTTTTAAGGGATTTTGTTGCTTTTGTGTCTATTTTCAGAATAAAATAATAATAAACAATGTTTAAATGCAAATAACACTGATATATCAGTGAAAATGGACTGTAAAAATGTAAAGCCACACCTAGAATTACTCAATTTAGAGACCATGTGGTTCTTCGCTTATTCACACATTTTAGGGAACCTATTTCTATTGTGTCTATTTTCAGAAAAGAATAATAAACTATTTTGAAAGGTATAACAAATAATAACAACACATAGGCCTAAAATGACTGTAAACATAATTGCATCATTATTTAATAATTGCACATGCCAGCATTTTAAAATTTTGATTTTCATTGATCTTCAACATATATTGCAAAGTTATGCGTCACATGTTTCTATTGTCTATATTGTGGTATGTTAACAGGATATGAATGCTTGTACACCTGTATCCGTGCAGAGTGAGACAGGATGGGGAAAGCTGAAGAGGGACCTCAGAGGTCAGGATGCATCTACATTTGTTGGTCCCATTGTCAGAAGTAGTGATGAATAGGAGCATGTGCAAAAGTGTGCCAAAGTTAGTGGAAAACTACTAGGAAAAGCAACAGCTGAAGGAGACCTTGGTAAAGAATATAAAAGATTTCGCACAGCTCCTCCTCGTCTTACACTCTGCAGACAGGCTCTGAATGTCTGTATGACTGTCTGACCTTCTTTTGCAAGAGAATAAATTACTTTAAAAGACAGTCTGACTCAGTGTCTCTTACGCAATGAGGATGTTCAAGAAATTTTTGCCACAACATTATAATTTTATCATTGCTTTAAAATGCACACTAATTTCTCTAAAATGCATATATGATATTTGTAAATACTATAATTTGTGCTATCTTACAACTGTACTTTCTGAAATAATCTCATAAAACGTTATTGTGGTTTTGTACCTGACTTTTCTGTAAAGCTGCTTTGAAATGATATGTATTGTGAAAAGGCAAGCGTTATACAAATGGGAATGTGTGAATTAAATTGAATTGACTTGAAAGAGCCATTGCATTGTTGGTTACTGTAGCATTTTGATGTTATGGACCCAATCTGACAATACAGTTAGACGAGTTATCACATTGTTGGCTCATTTGGGGATGTTTCACTGGTGCTTTATACCCAGTGTGCTTGATCATCATGCATAATTTCAGATATTTTTACTGTAGCATTTTGAAGTTAGGGACCGACAAATTTGACAAACATGGCAATACAGTTGGAGTAGCCATTGCATTTGTTGAACCATTTGGAGGCGCTATATATCAGCTGACTTTGAGAGTGTGTAAAAAGTTGCACTGGGGCCTTATGAACGCGGCAGTTCGAGTCTTTTAAAGCAGGGCTCAGTAGTTTCGGGATTTCTTCGCTGTATTCTCGCTTTTTGCTCGCAGGTTTCTCTCTAGAGCTCCCCCTACAGCTTCGGAATAGATATTTGAGAACACTGTTGTAAAAACTCGTTGGCGATTCTCAGACACCAGAGGCCAGTAGATCAACGACATCAAAGCAGATGGGACATTCTTTAAAACGTCTTCTTCATTCGGGTTCGAACAGCGTGAGGGAGCGCAATAATGAAATGCATTTTAGCAGATTTCTTTTGGCCGTAAAGCAATTGTTTACATCGCGAGACCTGATATCACGCGATACTTCCTGACGCGGCGGCCGGCCGGCTCAAAGTTGCAAGTGCGGATTTTCCGCTCACGGGCACCAGGGGGGTGCGAAACGGCCACCATTCAACCCGAAATAAGTAATATAACCATTCCAATGACTCCGAAGCTGTTCAGTTAAGGTATAAAAGTTACTTAGAGCACCTTTAAGGTGGAACGGATAGCGTCAATAATAAACTGTATTAAGAAGCTAGACCTCCTATGAGACGAGCCTCACCTCTTCTGGAATTCAGCTAAGTGTAGGCGGCTATGGAATTCCAAAAGCTGACTAAATAATGAATAAATACATTAAATAAATATACAAGAAAATAAAAATAAAATGACTAGGCCTATTTATACTTTAATTTCCTTAATTATGCATATATGTATTTATGTCTACATTTATTTATTTCCCCGTTTATTTATTTATACATTTATTTATAGATTTATTTGTCTGTATGCTAATGTACGGAGGACAAAACCTATGGATGAGGAAACCTGCAACAACAATAAATACGCAAATAATAAATAAATCCACAAAATTATACATAGATACATATATAAATAAATGTGCAAATAAATAAATCCACATATTCATGCATAAATATATAACTAAATATGCAATGAGATAAATAATTAAATAATGTTGGTGAAGGAAATTAAAAAAAAAAAAATGTTAAATGGAAATGCTAAACTGAAAGTTGTCTTTTTTTTTAACCATTTATTTAATTTTGCTCCATATTTATTTTTCCTTGGTGCAATATGCTAATGAGAGGGTGTCAATCAAACACCAGGTAGGCGGTCTGTAAGTCAGCAGAGAGCGACCACTAAAGGTAAAAGTTTGCACTGCATCCTCTGACTATTCACAACTGGCTAGTTTGTGTCCGTGAGCTCACATTTGCTACGTGCAGTCTCAAAGTGATACCGGGTCCCTCAATTAGCGAATAATTGAAAGTATGGGATACCCAGAATAATCAAAGATCTAAATTAAATAATAATCAATATGATTTTTTTCTAAAAAGAAACACAATCTAAATATGATATTCATTTGAAATTGGAGACAGATTAAGCGCAGAGCTAGAGTTAAATTGAAACTAAATTCTAAAAATGAAGTGAACTTCACAGAAGCTGAAAAGACATGCATTATACCTTCGCCCACACCGTTGGATTCCGCAGTTGGGCCGACGGGTGGCCCTTACAATATCAATTTAGTATGATTCCCTGTTATGATGGTGCAAGGAGATGAACCCAAATGCAGACAGTATTCAAGTGAAATACGTTTATTACAGAAAAACAAAAGCCACGAGGGGGCAAAACAAGACAGGATTGACTATAAGACTAACAAGACTAGACTAAGACAGAAAACTGAACAATAAACTAACAGCTAAGTCAGGATCAAACTCTTCACAAGATATTCAACAGGTTACTCATGGTTGGTTTCACGTAATGAATGACAATGAACCGGCACAGGACAGCAAACACAAGGGGATTAAATAGGGAGAACTAATGAGGGAAACAGGTGACAAGGGTAAAGCAATGATGACTAAACGAGGATAACAAGGGGGCGGGGCAAGAGAACGAGACAACACAAGCACATGGCCCAAACAAAAGGCCATGTGCTTGCACACAAAACACAGGTCTGTCATGATCCTGCCTCAAGACTAAAGAAAATCAAGGACAGGAAGGCAGAATCATGACAGATTCCCTCTTTTCCCCTGTTTGACTTTGCGCTTATTTTTTTGTAAGACATGAAAAGCATATAAATAACATATAGAATCATACATTTTTCATGCCTTTTTGTGTTTTAAAAGACACTCACATTTACACGTTACAAGCAAAAATTAATGTGATTAACTTTTCACATCACTGATTCTTCACTGGAACAAAACAAGCTTCAGAACTCCAAACCAAATTAGATCAAAGTGTTTCAGACACACGACTTCATTGGCACCATCAACTTCATTGTGACTTTATAGTGGCGGCCAAAAGAATTTGGACACTTAGTGTGTTTCACATATATGACACTTCAAATGAACCAAACCCAGTTCAGTTAAGGCCAATTCACACTGTACCGACATCGACGACCAACTGCAACTGTTTCTCTGTCTCTGTTGGCATTGGTCGCCATTTGTTAGTGCAGTGTGAACTGGCATTTCAAAAGAACCAGAAAGAGAACACGCAGGGACGGATTATGACTTGCAAAGGCCCTGGGGCCAATTAACTCCATCTCTTTATTTTCACATTTGCATAATTTCCAACATTTTTGTGGACAAATGATTACAGCATTTCACTAGGTTTGTATGAAGCATGTTTGTAAACCTGTTTCCAACTGTAGCTTTCCACCAAAATAAATGCTCAATGGTTTGTCTTGTGCAAGGGAAGAAATTAAGGAAAAGGTGTTCTAATTTTCACTTATATTAAATTACATTTATTTTACAGTGCATTTGTTATGCATATACATACATATATCACTGATTCTTGAGAGTCGGGACAAAACATGTCCCACATAGAAAAGTCTAATTTATAGCAAAAATTAAGAAATTAATCATGATTGACATACTTACAAAGTTAAATCTAAAGGAATTGTATATACATATCTGATTTTTAGAATAACCCTTTTTATCTTTTTGGGGAAAATTTGTTTAAATGTATGGTCTGTGGTTAGAAGGTCCATGTTATTGCACTTGTCCTCAGCAAGAGGTCACAATATTAACTATCCCAAAAAACTTTAAAAAAGCTCTACAATTGTGAAAACATATATATCAAATAAAAAATAAGGGGTATAAATATAAAAAACAATGCATGAAGTGAACATCAAACAATATTTTCCATAAAAATCTGCCTATTAAAGTTGTGTCCTCAGTTTCTGTCAACTCCGTCAGATTTTTTCATAAAGCTCTTTAAATCAGGAAATAGCATGGTCAGCTATATCCCTGAGGACCCCTTTTCATCTCCCTGCCTGTGGTGAATGCAGCACTACCACACATGCTCTGGTGTGTTTTACATTTTTTTATATTTTAGACAATCAATGTCAGTATTCCTATGGTCACAGCTCCACCATGTCAATACCATCTTTCTGTTAAGATACTTTTTTTAAACCATAGTGGATTGAATTTAAGCATTTTAGTGAGGTTATTGGGACAGCTAGCAACTGATGAAAAACTACCTAGCTGCAGTGTACAATACATGTTTTGGCAGGAAAATACATGCCCTTACGTCAACTCCGTCAGACGTCAACTCCGTCAGGTTCTATGTCTGACGGAGTTGACCTGTAAGCTGACGGAGTTGACAAATCCACCAATAACCTCTTAATGTGCGAATATAATATTATTTGTGAATATAGTGAAGGGTTAAACTGTTATTTCAGGGTTTTATTTACACATAAATGCACATACATAGCATGCATTACATTATTTAACCATACACATCTGACTTGTAGAGAATCGGCAGGCAGTGGTCTGCTTATTATTGTGTAACGTGTAACTTTGCCAGCACTTTAATATATATATTTATATGTAGAGACAGAGATAGAGAAATGAGAAGCCAGTGTAGGGCTGGGCGATATGGGCAAAAAAAAATTATCACGGTAATTTTCTTTATATCAGTCGATATCGATAATTATCACTATAAATGTCAAATCTTTATTTCTTTCAAGTTTAAAGGCAGATTTTTGCTCCCAAGTGAAAGTTGTAGAAAACAGAGTATTAATTGTGGTTTTAAACTACTCTTTATTGTCAGAACATATCATGACAAACAGGTGAACATTTCACAAATCGGAGGTAAAACATTCAAAAAATGTTTGTCAACACCGTCAGATCTTCCTCAACAGCGTGTATGAATGTATGAATGTTTTTGTTATTTTTTGGGGAAAAACGAATATTCTTCGTTTAGTTTATGTTGTTTTTGTAATAAAGGACCATCTGATCTACATCCTCATGTTTTATTTATTTAAGGAATTTGTTTTTACAATATTGAAATTAAAATCAAAGTTTGAAAATGCAAATATTTAGAAATCTGAGTTTTCAGAATAGTGTGACATCACAACTTAAGTTTATATATTGTAATTTTTTTACATATCAGAGTAACTAAACACTATTACAATATACTTCAGAACTTTAGATTCTTGTTGGATTTGAAGAATTAAAATTGTATACTTTTTAGTGTGTCTGACGGAGTTGACACAAATCCAGTTCTGAAGGGAAACATGTTTATTTGTTAAAAATGTGTTTTTATTTAGAGCCTGTTCCTTTACATGGTTAAGTAGCTAAGACCTTTCTCTGCAGAAACATATAACTCTAATTGATATAGTGTGTATTTAAAAAAAAAAAGATTTTTAAAACGTGTTTTGATATACATACATACATATATATATATATATATATACATATATGCATTAATATATATTATATATATATATATATATATATATATATATATATATATATATAACTGTCTTAGGGATAATAATAATAGCCTAATCATTATTATTATTATTATTATAGGCTAACAATAATAATTGTTAATATTATTATTATTATTGTATCTGTCACGGTACAGAGAGAGGCAGACAGGTAAATAGTGAAATAGATGTTTATTGAACAGAGCCACGGAGTGGAACAGCACAATGAGACTGGTGAGTAAGCAGTGGAGAATCAGAACAGGATGATGAACTGAGCTGGATGATAATATAGATGTCCGTATGCAGATGGAGGGACAGGATACGGCAGACTGATGATTGGAGACAGAAGACGGATGATGGGCGATCGGAGATTCGTGGGTGAAGTTCAGGTAAGTGATCTTCAGGTGAGGAGAGGAGTCTGTACGTCAAGTAAGGACGAGACCAGACAATGAAGTGAAGGGGAAGTGTCTTTATATAGTGTGTGTTGATGATGAAGTGCAGGTGTGGTGAATCAGAGCGGAGTGGGCGGAGTGTGCAGATCTGGTGACTCTGTGACAGTAATATTGCTATTAATAATAACAACTTTTTTCTAGACGTCTGACAGAAATAAAGTCAAACTGGTTAGGAAGAAGTGAAGCTGTAAAATGCTGTTTATGGAGTTGTTTAATCCTCCTCTGCTGAGATCTTGAGAGATTTAATGTCTTCTTTTATCTTCCGTTGATTTCATCTAAGACTGTGTCTGAAGTCAGTTGTAGTTCTTGTGTTTCTGCTCGTCTCTTTTTCTGTTCTCTTCTTTCCTTCAGTGATTCTGCTTGTTAACAGGCTTATTAAAGCTGAGATGATTAATATACACAGATTTTGTGGCTCAGTCAAGGTCCAGTTCTAGTTTATTTCTTTGCTCTTGGCTGACATGTGGCATTGCAAAGGCCTGCTTGTGGTCCAGATCTGGCAAACAGGAGTGGGCCACCCAACAGGGCCGTCATTCCACACCGCATGTGGGCCAGATCATCATTCCACATGTGCCAGATATGGGCCGGATCTGGGACGTCACAATGTTGCTATGTGGGACTGTATCATGATCATCACAATAAATTTCAACAATAAAGAATAGTGAGACTGTGGGATCAGGCCTACACAACACTATCATGTATCTCATCTTCAGCTGAATACATTAGCAACAGAAAAAAAATAGTACAGGATATAATAAAATACTCACAGATGAGAGGCAGTGCACTGGAGCCCATACTGTCACATTAATAGACTGTTTTAGCAGCGCTGTGTGCTAAAACACACACTTCCTGTGTTTAAACAGTCATCTCACACTTCAAGAAGAGATGAGGGAGGAGGACACAAAACTCTAAAAAAGTTATTCCGGTAATTGTTGTAGAAATACACACTGACAGACACTACGGAATAAAAAGGCTCATTTGAGATGCGCCTCGCCTCGCATTCAGCTGAGAGTAGGCGGCTATGGAATTCCAGAGCTGACTAAATAAATAAATAAATGAGGAAATGTAAAAAACTAAACAAAAAAAAAACATAAATAAGTACATAAATAAATATACAACGGAATGTATTAATAAATAAATAAACGACTAGGTCTATTTATACTTTAATTTCCTTATTTATGTATATTTATGTATGTCTAGATTTATTTTTATTTTTTCACATTAACGTATTTATACATTTATATATTTCTACATGTATTTGTCTGTATGCGAATGTATGGACGACGAAACTTGCAAAAACAGTAAATACATAAATATGCAAACAAATAAATAAATCCACAAAATTCTACACAAATAAATATGTAAATAAATAAATGTGGTAATAAATACATAAATAAATAGATCAGCATATTCCTGCATAAGTATATATATATATATATATATATATATATATATATATATATATATATATGTATATATATATATATATATATATATATATATCAAATAAATGTAATAAATATAAATAGTTAAATGTGTGAGGAGATAAATAATGAATTAAATAAAACGATGTTGGGGCAAATAAAAAAAAAATGTCAAAGGAAATGGTAAACAGAAAATGTATTTATTTATTTATTTTTCCTTTAACAGTTTATTCATTTTTGAATGTAACTACTTTTTTTTTTCTTGACATAACATGCTAATGAGAGGGTGTCAATCAAACACCAGAAGGCCATGTATGCCACCATTGGCTGATTGCTGTTGAGATTGACACCTTATTATGTCTATGGTTGACACCCTCTTCATTACATGTTGAGGCAAGGAAAATAAATATGAAGCTACATTCAAAAATGAATAAACATTTAAAAAGAAAAAAAGACTACTTATAATTTAGCATTTTCTTTAACATTTGTTTTATTTCCTCCAACATTCATTTTATTTATTTGATTACTTCCTCACACATTCAATAATTTATATAAAATGTATGTTTGCAGGAATATGTGGATTTATGTATTTATTTATTTTATTATTTTTTGTTTAGGCAGGTTTTGTCCTCCATACCCAATGAGGGGACCCATGTTTTACCTCAGACATAGCAATCGAGCTTAGAGTGGCAGTGCTGAAGCTTTGAGGGCACAGTGACACCTTGTGGTGTGACCAAACGAATCGCAAGAGGTGTATCACAGAGGCCTGTTCTTCCTTTTGATATTAGCATAGGGTATTAGCATATTAGCATCAAAAAACCTTTATGATGACAATGATACTTCTCTGAACGAAGCATCATGCCTGAACCAGCGAAGTCCGCACCCAAGAAACCGCCGGCAAGGGCGGAAAGAAGCCCAAAGAAGCGCAGAAAGTCCAGGAAGGAGAGCTACGCGATCTATGCTATGTATTTTTGGATTATAAAATGTATGATTTGATTCAAAATAAGTATTTCAATATTAAAATATCATTAAAATATTTTAAAGTGTTGTTGCTGGATATGGGCATGTGACCTAGCCTGACTACGTCAGACTTCGTACTTCCGCTCAATTTCATTTCGCTTCTGTACTCAGTCTGATACAGCGTCATAGCTTTCCGTTTTCCTCCGGCCTGAAATACTCCGTGACGTATAGACGCTGATTGTACCGTGGATGCGTAGATTTACTTCACATAATCTGCAAAAGTCGTTCACAGTCATGTTCAATCCGTGTATCATTCGTTCAGTCGTTTTTTGAATTAATATTGAAAGTAGAAAAATTTGAAAACGGTTCCTTTTTCGTTTTTTCATTTTTTCCAAAAAACGAAAAACAAGAATTCAGCTGGATTTTTCGTTTTTCGTTCTCAGTTAGAAAAATGAATAAACAGCTTGAATATTCGATTTCTACACGTGGGCGGGAATTAAACGCCCATTTCCTCTGATTTGTCAGCCGAAGATCAAACTGTTCCGTCATCAGTTCTGCACAGCAGAATAAGAGTCCTCCGTTGTGCGGATTCTTAACGTATTTATTGCAACTACATTTAATCTTTTTCTCATCAAGCAACCAGACTAACGAATGTCTCGACACAACCCGTACCGGGGAATAGACTAGATTGGGCTTTCTTCTGTGTAGACCAGGAGTTCTCAAGTGCCAGGGGGTCCGTGAAATAATTAGCTATTTTCCGGATTGTAAAGTCAAGTCACGGGGTTTTTTTTTTAACATGAAGCTCGATGTGATTAATCCTAATGTTGACCTTCAAAAATATATAGGCGCGCCAAGAAGGCTAGTATTGGCTGTAGGCTATTTTGGTTGATGTTTTGTGTGCGCCAGAAAGAATATAATAATCATTTATTATAATAATTATTCTTATATAATAATTTCAAAGGCATGATATCATTTGCTCTGCTGTTTTGGTTCTTTTTTGCTTTGATGTACTGGAGGACCTCCTCGAAAACGAGATGTTTCATCTCAAGGGGTTAATCCTCGCAATAAAGATATGTTAATAAATAAATATGTTGTAGTCATTTTGAAACTACACAAATAGACATATAAATGTTACTGTTTCGAATGAGAGTATTAAACGACAGTATAGCTATTAAATCCCCTGTTGAGCAACACATCCAAGTGATGTCGGGTGTCGCAGCCTGTTCGTTATTAAAATAAAACACAGTCAACCAAACATATAAAACGTTAGTCTGCTTAATTGGTCTGTTGATATTCCAAACTAATTTCCCTTGCTGTGGAGATGCTGATTTACGTGTAGGCCTATATTGGGACTCGAATGAAGTACGAAGCCTTCTTTAATTTATTAATTAGCATCCAAATGTTACATTGCAAATATGGATAGGCTACTGGACGAATGAGAGATGCCCGAAACCAACGTCTGCTCTGTACAGTTTCAGTTTCTCGTTAAAATACGCATATTATGTTATTAATACACACTAAAAAAAAATGGTTCTTCAGCGGTTCTTCAGGGGTTCTTTGCGGTGGTTAAGGTGCTATATAGCACCACTACCATTTAAAGAACCTGTTAAGCCCAGTTTGGTTCTTCAGCGGTTCTTTAGCGGTTCTTTGGGGTGGTTAAGGTGCTATATGGCACCTCTTATGGTTCTACATAGCACCATTTGACAAAGGTAGGTGCTATATGGCACTTAAAGTGGTTCCCCTATGATTACAAGCCAATGAACCACTTTTAGTGCTATTTAGCACCATTTTTGTTTAGAGTGTAGTGTTTATAATGTTAATGTTGTATTTTATTTACCGGTCTTTTACACTATTTATGAATATGTTTTTTTTTACAACGATGTGACGCGCGCGTTTCCCTCTCAACATGACCCGGCGCGCCACGCACAAGCGCGCATCCTAGAGATATAAATTATAATACATTTTAATAAAACACAAGGCCTACATCATAAAACTTCTCCAGTTGTTAGATAGGCTAGTCAGTCTGAATGACAGTTTATAGCCTACGTTAACGTTAACGTTTTTCTTTTTGTATTAGTGTTAAAAATATTTAATTTACAACTAATTATATTGATTTATATCTTAATTTATAATACTTTTTTTTTATTATTACTGGGCGAGGGCGACAATGATAGGCTAACAGCCGTCATTTATCCTGCCCATATAGCCAGCTGATGCAAAGCGTAGGTGAATTTATACACAGAAGAAAGCCCTATCTAGTCTATTCCCCGATACGGGTTGTGTCGAGACATTCGTTAAGTCTGGTGGTTTGATGAGAAAAAGATTAAATGTAGTTGCAATAAATACGTTAAGAATCCGCACAACGGAGGACTCTTATTCTGCTGTGCAGAACTGATGATGGAACAGTTTGATCTTCGGCTGACAAATCAGAGGAAATGGGTGTTTAATTCCCGCCCACGTGTAGAAATCGAATATTCAAGCTGTTTATTCATTTTTCTAACTGAGAACGAAAAACGAGAAATCCAGCTGAATTCTTGTTTTTCGTTTTTTTGTAAAAAATGAAAAAACGAAAAAGGAACCATTTTCTCATTTTTCTATATTCAATATTAATTCAAAAAACGACTGAACGAATGATACACGGATTATGTTCACTCCGGTATTTCGCTCGATGGTTTTTGTTTTCGCATCATACATGTGTTTACAGTGGAAGTTAGATGCGGCTGAGCATGCGCATAACACACGCCATAACCAAACGTTATGTGATTGGCTTACGGGTAACCAATGATTTTAAACTTCAGACAAGAAAGAAAACACATGTACGGTTTTCCCCGCGCGAGAGAAAACACTTCTCTATTATGCCATTCCAGACTCTGTCTACGAAGCAAAGCGAAGTAGCAGAGTTTGGTATTACCAGGCTACACGTGACCTGCTCAGATTGAATAAAAATACAGAGGTATTTAAAAAAAAATAATTGTTTAATTTTTTTTTTTTATAAACAGTTATATATATCTGTTTTCCACCAACATAATTCATGAACTTAAATAAACATCAATGTGAATAAACATCACATTAAACAAGAATCTGCTGATTCAGATGAACCCTGCTCTGCCTTTTAAAATCCATTTGCATGATCAGAAATCAAACAGATTTATTTCCTTTATATTGTTGAGACTTACAACATCCCCATCCCCTATCTCCTCTATTCATCTTTACAAAATTAAGAATATTCATCATGCTTTCATGTTTGAATATGAATTGATTGTAAATCAGTTGAGCTTCATGTTTCATAAAACATACCTTTTTTTTTAAATGTTCCCCAGTGACCACAGACAGATTCGTCTCAGAAACTCACGACAACCACAGTCAGATCTGGTATCAGGTCTATTTGAGCTCTGTGGGTTTAACCATGTCTGACAGTAAAGTGGGTTAAAATAAATATAAACTCAGTACTTCTGCATTGCTCAAGATCATCAAGCTATTTACAGTCACTCGGCATGGACAAACTAAGCGAAAGATAAAGTTTCCCTGAAGATAGAGATTGTAAAACTATTGTAAAAATTACAATAGTTTTACTGTAACAGCTAGCATGTAGTGAAATCCAATAAAGAGATGCACAATGCAGAATGCCATAAACACAAAGAGCAGGAATACTATTATTGCCTTTATTGTCATTGCATATAACAACGAAATTTGAATTGCACTTCCCATGGTGGTAACACATAATATGACAAAACTACATTAATACATAAATACATTATAAAAGAGAACAGATAACATGATAAAATAGCTAAAATATAGTCATTAAAATTTCAGAGCAGTCTAAATGCTCATGAGTTCAGGTATTTTATAGCATTTGGATAAAAGCTATTCATCTACTATAAACTTCTAGATGGAAAACAGAGTGCTTATAAACACAATACATGGTACTCAAAGAAACGGGGAACCAGAACCTTACATTCTTCAGACAAATATGATAATGCTGACATGTACACCTGCTTATATTTTAAGAGAGAGAACATTATGTAAATATTACTTTGTTTGCAGCTCTTCAACACAAACCCAATCTAAACAGTGCACCTCTGTGTTGTGCACGTCAAATAAAAAATCAGTCACAATAAATAAATGTCATTTCCAATATGCTACCTATTTGTTATTCATGATTAAGTAGTATCACTGAAAACCTATTTTTACCGTTAGTGACGTGAGTCACAATAATTTAGAATGAAGGATAAACTAAAATTTACAGCATTTCAACAAAACTTCTCCTCACGTATTTACAGTAAAGGCTGCTAATGGATCACTGAGGGTAAACGTCATATGCAACTGCATTACTTTACAGAGAGCTTATGACCTAGCCACGTTCTGCCTTAAAGGGATAGTTCACATAGAAATGAAAATTCTGTCATTACTTACACTCATGTCGTTCCAAACCCGTAAGACCTTCGTTCATCTTCGGGACACGAATGAAGACCTTTTTTATTAAATCCGATGGCTAAGGGGGGCTCAATTGACAGCTATTTAATTAACACTTTGAAGGCCCAAAAAGGTAGGAAAGACATCGTTAAAAAAGCACGTTCCAAAAACGCATCCGGGAGTAAGTTCTCAGAGTAGGTTCATGGTTAACACACAAGACATTCTCAACAGAGCGACTAATCGACAAATCACCATGAAACGTTTGCTAAGAAAAAGCGCGCCATACTATTTCTTTCTTCTGCTTTTGTAAAATGCCAAATTGTATATATTTGGTGAATATCTACCTGTTTGGTGGTTGTGCAATCATTTTCAATCTTTTCATTTAATAATCTTTTAAGTCTCCCTGTGGTGAAAATCAAGCTTTTAATGTTGTTTATGTGTCTGTGTGGTGTTTTTAATATGCTTTAAGTCAAACCATGTGTAAATTCGACACCATTGCTGAGTATTTTCTCCTTAAAACTGCAGGGCTCTCAAGTTTTACCAAAAGCTTGGAGTGAGATCACATGCGGTTAGGGGAGGAGCCCAAATGGAGACCCGCCCCCATATGTCCCCGCCCCCCAATTTTACCCATTGTTCATAATTAACCAGCCCAAATTGAAATTATAACAATTGGTAAATCTGATAAATGACAGAGCAATTCATCACATCAAATATACTCTTTAATGTTATATTTCAAAATTACAAATAAGTTATACAAAAATTACAAAAATATAACAAATTGCTCCAAACAGTTTGGAAAAACAAATCTTTTTGCATTTTGAATGTGTCTAGTCAAAATGGTATAATTATTTATTGTGTGGTGCATGGGACATTGTGAACAAATGACATATTAGAGTATTATTAAGGTGTGTGTGTGTGTGTGTGTGTGTGTGTGTGTACACAAGAGTACACACTCCAGCTTATGAAATGTGTTTTGTGTTTGAAAAATACAAATGCAATGGCAATGATTAATGTATGTTTTGACAGGATATAAAATATTACCCAGAGCACTCTGCTTTAATACATGTAGCCTTAATGTAACTAGAAAGACTATTAATACAGTATAATATATCATTTAAAATAAAATAAAATAAACAAATTTAAATGTATTTAAAATAAAATGAAGAAATACATCTTCATTCCTTCCCATACCCACTAACATTCCCTTAGTTTAAGAAAACGTAAGCTAGCCAAACTGAGCCAAAGCTTCTGGCCTGGTTGCAGAGTAGTTGTAGAGTTTTTGACTGCATCAATAATAATGTAAACGATGGGCTATATATTAAATGTTCTAGCCTAAAAATGTTAGACGAGCTTTCTTCCAACTTACCTTCTCCATCACGACGTGTGTTCACGCGATGTTGTTGGTTACCTAGTAACGAACGTACGGTGGCCGAGAATGTTCCGTCAACTTCCGTGTGTTCGCGCATCTGTGTTGCCTTGTAATAAACGCAATCTGGCCGAGATACGTGCTGGCGGCAGGAAACTTCACTTTGTGTGCCTGCGCCTCGTATACAACGTTATATAAAGCTCGCAGGACAACTTGGTTGGCATTGCCTTTTCAGCGTGAGAAATACACGGTGTGGCGTGTGAGCGTGTGAACTGGTTGAATTGCGTGTGTCTCACGCCCAATGCGTGAGACTTGAGAGCCCTGAAACTGCAGTGAACCAAAGACAGTCTCAAAAACACGGTTTGAAATCACTGGTGTTTCTGACGTCACAAACTACCTTGTAACCAATCAGATCAACGTGTGATCATCAACGAGTGGATCTCTGAGCTGAGTGAGTGAGTGGAGGCGGGGCTCATTTGCAAATTCATAGAACCGCGTATACTAAATGTGGCAAGGGTGTAGAGTTACATCATTCAAGCTATCTTAAGGCATGACAGGAGTTTTTTCAAGGAAAAAACTTTTAAATATGTCATTTTGGTGATCAAAGATGAGTTTTAACGGATACAATTATTGACTACAGGGGGACTTTTAATTACTGTGAAAAATAATTATACTGTTTGTTTGATGCTAATTATATAATAAAAAGAAAGACTGATTAAACTTAATAATAGTTTGTGATTGAAAAGATAGTAAAAAGTAAAAGTTTATTTCTTATTTGTAGTCATTTTGCTTCCACATTGCTTGAAAGGTAAGATATATCATTGTAGCCCCTCACCCAGGTCCTACTCACCTCGTGGGAGTCAGGCATTCTAACAAGGAGGCTAAAGAATACAGCCCCTAGCATCAGTCGCTAGAGCGCCTCTTGGGATCAGGGAAGTGAGGTTTTACTTGCACAGCATACTAGCTGGCAAGCTATATAGTTATAGAAATACATTATAACTAACCCAGGGCTATGAGCTGCTTCGGAGCAGGTTATGTTCAGAGAGCCTACGTTTTTGGAACCGAAAGTTGAGGTTATCCGCTTACTTATGGTTACTCTTAAACATACCCAGGTATGTCATAACCTGCTTTCTGGAATACCCCCAGGTGTTCGTCACTAATGGTCAATCATTAATCACTTAATTATCTCATTAACTTCAACACTGCTTCAGTGTTATTTTAACACCCTGTATAGTGTAGGCACAAATGAACATAGAGCAGTGTAAAATTAACACTTGGTATTTTGCCATGTACCCAAAAACAGACAGAACATGATGCCATGTGGAAACTTGTGGGTCAGCGTTAAACACCAACCACAGACAAAAGTTCCCTCTGTGAGTAACATGTATTGTGCAAGCTTCACCAAGAGATTATTGTTGTTACTTTATGCTTCTCCTTTGTCATTATCAATCTTGTTTGCACATGCTTTCCTCTGTGTTTGTATTTCAGTGTGTGAGAGAAATTTAAAAATGAACTGTCGGTATCAATCCTAAAATAAATCCCAGGTATATAACACACTGTATGTGTGGTCTGTACGCTTCTTTTGAATCCCATGAATTGCAGTGACAACATATGAAGTTCAGGGACTGAACAAACATTTCCAAATTGTTGCAAGTCACATAGATAGACCACATATTGTCTCGCATAGCCAGACCTTCAGACTGACGGCAGAAGGTCTGGACTCTATCGCAGCATTTCTTGGCCAAGGACCGCCCAAGAGGACGTTTGACTGACATGTAACACAACCAATCACAGTTTGTTTTGTACCGCGTCATATTTAGGGGCGTGACAATATAATGTTGATGTCCCTACAATAACAGACCAGCGTGCATCTAATAAATTATTCATTCAAGAACCTTGTGCAAGTTTACTGCATCAATGGAGCCGCGAACTTCACATACTTTTGAAAATACAGCGTTTAGTTGATCGTGGTAAGCGCTCATTGTCTCAGTTGTAAAAACAACGGCTTTCTTCTTCCACGAGGGGTTTTGGCGTCATGACATTTGTTTCCCGGCGGACCGAAAATAAACGCGACACTCGCGCCCCCCGGAAATCCGATAAAATTCAACCAATCAGATGACGACTTCGACATTCCTGAAGTGTTTCCAGTTAAGTGTACCATATGCATCAGACGTTTAGCCAACGTTCCGTGGGCGTGACGTCTGAGGCTGAGACTAGGGCTGCGTTCCAGTCCACTTTTAGACACGCACTTGCGAACTTCCCTAAGCACTTCCCCTTGGGGGAATCCCTGCCGCCATTTTGAAGTGCGTTCCACTTCGTGAAGTGGACGAGGGAAGTTTATATGGACAGACCCTCGTTCCCTCGATTTTGACCGAGGGAGCGAGTCTGCTTCAATGTACACTTCAGGCACCTATATGTCCCACAATGCAGTACGATTGTGACGTCACCACATATCTCATCTAATCACCACCACAACAGACAACTCTATGATATATTAATAATATATATTTTTAATTTAAAACAACCCAAACACACCTATAAACATTTGGATGGTGCATTAAACAAATTCTTAAAGGGAAACAAAATGTAAATAATAAATCAACTCCACAGCTGATTCCAAGTGATCAAGGGCTTAGGACGTTCCATTTCAGCCCATTGCAGTTTCCGCCAGTAGTGAGCACTCGCAATGACGTACATCCGAGTGAACGAGACGGAGGGAAGTTAGCGAGTGAAGGGCATGACAATTTTGGACTGGAACGCAGCCTAGACCACATACTTGCTGTCTAAAGAAGTACACAATTACATTGGCACACAGTAACACTAAATAAGACTTATTACTTGTGAGTTTTGGAGGAGGAGGATGTTGAGGGAAAACTGATGTTGAATAAAACATCAGTGTTATTACTGCATGGATGATTCAGCACTGATTTGTGCACCCCTTTATTTTGTCAAAAAGCTCCAAACACAAGCAGGAGTGATCACAATTATTCATGAATGTCCAAATAGAGTTATTCAAACAGGAAAAAGGCATCAATGAGTCTTAAGGAAATCATTTATAAATCCCAATTACCAATCCACTGGCAATGTGTGATTTTTAAGTCAAAATTGATTATAAATTATGCACTTCTCTATAGCCAAGATATTTATTCATGTTTTTTTTGTTTTTTTTGGGGTGTTGATGAATGGTGAAATGTCGTTGTCAGGCTATTGGGTGAGATTTTCTTCTTCGCCTTCTCTCTTGAGTACAGGAAACAACTTTCTTTAAAACAGACTGTGTGTTTGACAGCGTGTCATTATCAGTATGGAGCTCAGTTCACTTCTTCTGATGCTCTGTGAGTATTATTTTCTCCTTTCAAGTCAAGTCAAGTCATCTTCATTTATATAGCGCTTTTAACAATGTAGATTGTTCCAAAGCAGCTTTACATTGATAATAGGAAATTAAAGTAAAGTGTTTTGGCTTTATAGCAGCTCTAGAATAAAGTTATTGTCCAGCTAAAGTAATTATGCATTTATTTTGCATTAGAGCAAATATCAGGTTTTGATATGTATTTTAACTCATTCATGCTGCTCTTATTCTATCCGGCAGAAGAATTATGTTTATAATGTGTGTGTCAGCTTGTACATCTTCAATGTTTACAGTTCAACTGTTTGACTCTTGAGCTTTCAGCAATCAGAAGTTGCTTATCAAAATATGAGGTCTACTTATGATGTTTGTAAAAACCTCTTTAAGCAATGATTTGTCAATTAACGGAGTTGGAAATGACGGTCCCCTTTAGCTTTGTTATTGTTTAGTTGGGTGGTTGTGATTCGCTGTGTGGTGGTCTAAGCAGATTTGTTGCTTTGGTTGAGAAGGTGATTTGTTGAGAATTTCCATCTTTTTGCCGCATCAGCATCTGATAATTGACTTGTTTCTTTCATGTTTAAACTGAAATCAGGTTCATTTCCCCCCTTTTTGTTTGTTAATTATAGGTCATTCAGAATACTTGTTTGAAGTTTTCCTGATTTCAGTCCTACAGATTTTTGCATTGACTAAATTGTCAGTGCTGATTCCAACTTTTTGTTGGAATTCTTTTTTTTTTGGGAACTTAGTTATTCTTGTTAGGGAAGAACTTAGTTAGGGACTTGGTTATTATTTACATTCTGAATCTGATGTTTGTATAATTCCACATGCCTCTCTCTTTCATTTGACCTATTCTCAATCAATTCTTCTTCTTTTTTTATCCTTTGTTCTTTATTAAAACATTAAAATAATAATTTCAATACTGCATACAGCATTCAATACTGCATACAGAGTCAGAAAATATATGCTGAATGGAGATAGAGCAGGTAGTTAGTTTAATTACGGTTATAACTTATTTGTCATCTTGTTTTTTGTCCCCTATTAATACAAGCCTGTTGTAGCGGACCCTGTCTGAATGATGGCCAAAAATATACTGATGAGTTTTATGAAGTTTATTGTACATCACACAAAATATGAAGCGTTAGTTTTACTCCAGAGAATCACTGTAAGAGCTGAGTAAACACAGTATAAGAAGTGCGCATTAAAGTTTTGTCCATAAACGCTCTCTCTCATTTTCATTATCATTAACATCAGGCAAGTGTTATTTAAATAAACTCCTGATGTAGCCTACTTAGAAACAAGCGGGACGGTGTGTGCAAAGTGTGGGTCAATAAACAAATGTAAGTTGACTGTTTACAAAGTTAATGATATGCTGGTTAAGGAGTTTGTCAAGCCTTGATACAATGTTATCCTTTTATTGATTATTTAACAGTGATGAAGCAGTTTATCGCGTGCTGTCGAGTGCACGTGAATGTGCCGATTATGTTCAATATTAGGCCTACTTCCAATTAATTAATAATGCACCCCGTGTTTGATTTGTATGTATGTATGTATGTATGTATGTGTGATCATCACATTAACAGCTGAAATATTTCACGTTTATGAACGCGATGTTTCTGATTATGTGCCGTTCATTTAAACCACTTCATTTTTAGTTTCGGTTTTGAATATTTTACCATTCCTGACCACTGGGTGGCGGTGTTGCGTAAAAATGGCGTTGCTTGTATATTGATTTCTTTATTTTATTCGACAATTGAACTTGATAATCTCTTTATTTGAGAGATTTGGTAGCTTTGTGGAAATAATGTTTGTGTAATAATACACAAGACATTTGTTAATATATATCTTTATTCCTTTCCCTTTGTAAACACACTATTAAGGTGTAAAGCCTATGTACTGCTGTGTTGTGTACAGCCAAAGATTGTCAACAATAAACCTCCTTTGCCTGGAACTGATCGAATCCAGTGTGTTCTGACCAACACCCCATTGAGGAAAGCTACATATAAACCATCACCTATTACAGTCCAACCTTTTCAGTCCTACTATCGAACAAAAGGGACGGGTTTGTGTGTCAACTGGCTGTCGGAGAGATTTGAGAGTGAGAAAGAACAGCGGGTATTGTGTATCTTGCGGAAGAGTTTCAGATATTTCAATATCGATATCTATCGGAAAATCAATATTTTTGACATAAAGCTTACTCTCGTCACGTAATCCGTGAACTCTGATTCCTGCTGCACTATGTACGAGCTTGTGTTGGATGAGCTGGATGGAATTGAAGCGACACTTATCCAACTGACTCACGAGATCTCGTCACAGTCGTAACACAAACTACAGAATGAATGAATGAGGCAATTATATAGCACTTTCATACGTACTAATGTACACCCGAAGCACTTTACAATCATATCAGGGAATCTCTCCTCAACCACCACCAGTGTGAGCATCCACTTGGATGATGCGACGGCAGCCACAGTACAATGGCGCCAATGCGCCCCCCACACACACACACACACACACACACACACACACACACACACACACACACACACACACACACACACACACACACACACACACACACACACACACACACACACACACAGAGAGAGAGAGTCCACAGAGAGTCAGGACCTCGGTTTTACGTCTCATCCAAAGGATGGTGCTCTTTGACAGTAGCATATAGTGTCCCGATACTACACTGTGGCGTTAGGACACACACAGACCACAGGGTGAGCACCCCCTGCTGGCCGCACTAACACCTCCTCCAGCAGCAACCTGGTTTTCTCAGGAGTCTCCCATCCAGATACTGACCATGCTCAACCCTGCTGAGCTTCAATGGTCTACAGGGTGATATGGCCAGCAGCCATATCACCCTCTATGCATATGAATGAATGTTTGTTTTACTGAAATACATTTCTGTGAATGTGGAATTTTCTTATAAATGTTTAGAATGACATGCATATGGACACCATACAAATATATGCCTTAATTTTTCAAAGCAGCATCTATAATTTGTGTTCTCTCTCTCTATTTCTCTCCCTCTTTGTTTCTTTTTGGGTTTTTTAGCGCTGACTTCAAATATCCATTCTGGACACACTCAATGTGAGTTGCATATTTGTTCTTTATAAAACAATACATGACACGTGACCATGATGACATGAGCAATACAGACATTACGTCCGACTGTACATTAACTCAAGAATGTTTAACTCATTATATTCTTCCAGATAGACCAGTACCACATCTAATTGTATATCCCCAGAGATCTGTGTTCACGGGAGACACAGTAACTTTCACATGTGATCTGGGAATCTCGACTGGATGGACGTTTTCCTGGTTCATCAAGACCATGTGGATCAATTATGGCATAATAAATCATTATCAATTGATCAATGTTCAAGCCTCTGATGGAGGACATTATGGGTGTTTTGCAACCAGAATAATGTTCTACAACACAGAGTACTCAGAGTGCAGTGAAATGGTTATGTTAACAGTACAAGGTAAGGTTTTCTTTGTCTATACTGTTAAGTACAAATATTACAAAAATGTAGACTACCACTACTAAAGATACCCTGATCAGAGCCTGACTCCACCCACTGGCAATATTTGAAAAAGCCTTATGCACCTGAGACCCGCTTTCAATAATCATGTTCACATTAGCAGATAATGAGTTGCCATGAGAACGACTGACATCTTTAGCTTTTCATACAGATTACATACACAAAGAATATTTGCTTTCGTTTTGAATTAGATAATTTAATAGCAGAGACTTAAATGTTTATAAAGATATATTGCTTATGCCTGTGTGACTAGTATTCGCTGAGTTTTGTTTAAGTTTAGAGATGTGCTCCAGAAAAAAAGTTCACGGAGACGGAGAGGCAGACAGTATAACCTGTTTTCTTTATTTTACAAAAGCACAATGGTTTATTTTTTTTCAACTGTAAGTGGACACATAAAAAAGTAGACATTTAACAGTTTATTTGATACGCCGGCGCGTTTGTCGACCCCAGAGGATTAACTTTAGCCTAATAGGAAGGAAAAAAAAATTTTGATTACAAATATATGCTCTCTCACATCAAGACGCCGCTGCTGTGGTGGAGTCCATGCAGGAGGAGCAGCGTTTAGCACTGCGTCACTTTTCAGCGCGAGCTGTGTGGAGAAGCCCATCTTACCTTAATGCTATGCTAACTAGATGCTAATATACGCTATCCTGATTGTTTTCAATACTCGCAATTCCAACTCCTGACTCACTACAGTGGGTTTGATGGAACAAGATGTTTTTATACCAGGGTCTGCTAAGGGCGTGGTGAGCTGGTGCCTGCTTATGTCACGTGGCACCACAACTTCCAATAGGAAAATTCAACTGCAGTAGCAACGGTTCAACCTGAAGAGGGCAGCACTCCTATATTGTAGAATTGAAACACTTCATACCCAAATGTCAAAAAAAATTACTCGAATTAATGAACAGCATTGATAAAGCCCCAGTCTTACAGATCATTAACTAAAAAAAGTTGTTTTAGGGTTTAGTTACCCTTTAACATGTAATTTCAGTGGTTTTAATTCACACAAACACACACACACATACATTATTGTGGCATTAAACATACGCCATTTATCTTGTTTAACACGTTCATTTTGTCATTATTTGCTATATCCATCCAAGTAAACAATCAGACAGGTCTTATGGAAATAATATATATATATATATATATATATGTATACAAGCTATGTCTGAGTGTTTATGCTGCATGAGTAATATATGCAATATATGCAATATATTACACATACAGTACTATATCTGATCACATATACATCTATATATTATGAGGTGTATTACTGAATATAAAATTACATAGGCTATATTATGATAAATAAGTAAATATATTGTCACATATTAAATAAATAAATAATAAATAAATAAATAAATACAATTCCATGGTTTGTTTGGTTTTTATTAAAAGTTTCTCGTATCCCATTTGTGTGCGAAAAGACCTATAATTAAAGGGTTCATAAACTGCATTATTTTATTATTTTATGTTTCCTGGGGTGCACTTGCATCACTATTATGATTTTTACATCAAAATTGTAATCATTTAATAATAAAAGGCATTTTTCCTATCCTGATTTTAGCCCTCTGATTTGAATGCTCTGTTTTAAGGGGCGTGTCTGCTGTGAGCATTCAGTGTAAACGCCCACTCTGCTGTGATTGGCTAACATCTTTGCATATGGAAATAGCTAAGTATTACATGTGGAATTCTCTCGAAAACGTTTAGTACATTTTTACTATTCCAGTTGTCAAGTCAAGTCACCTTTATTTATATAGCGCTTATAATACAGATTGTTTCAAAGCAGCTTTACAGTGATAACAGGAAAATAATGCAACAAAGTTTATTTCACTGTATAGCAGATCTAGAAGAAAATAGTGTCATAGTCCAGCTTACGTAAGTTCAGTGATGGTTCATTTTGTAAAGTTATTAATTTAGTTCATATATAGCCACTCTGGAGAAAACAGTGACGTAATCGTCCAGCTCAGTTCAGTTCTCATATAATGGTGTCAATGCAGGCAGATCAATAATATTGTTGAATGTTAAGTGTCCCCAACTAAGCAAGCCAAAAGCAAAAGGTTTTTGCTAACAGTGGCAAGGAACCAAAACTCTATCAGGTGGCAGAATGGAGAAAAAAAACCTTGTGAGAAACCAGGCTCAGTCGGGGGCCAGTTCTCCTTTGACCAATGAACGAACAGTGTATTATAATTCAGGGACCATTGTAGGTCAGAAGTCAGATTGGATTGGAACATTCAGAATATTTATCCAGTTCCATCTGGTTGAAGATCGGAGTCATCACGCCGGTATGGAGACGGGTTTGTTGAGGATCAGTGCCACTGACTGTCGTGTCTTCACATGGGAGAGTCTAGTTGACACAATCTCTACTGCGTTGTGGTCGTGTCTAGGCTCAGGTCTGATCTGGATACGGCCAGAATCCGGCTGTCTACAGTAAACCTCGGAATAAACAGAAAGATTAGTGCAGATGCCATTCTTCTTATGATGTAACAACGAGTACATTGGGTGTTATAATAAGTGCTCCCGGTTCTGGCTGACCTAGTTTATAGGTTTATGAGTCGTGGAATCGAGAGTCGGGGCGTTTATGCGCCCCAGGCGTTTGCAGTTGAAATTAAAAAAAGCAACTTTGAGCGAAAAAAGCGCCCGACGTCATCGGGTTTTTTTTTAAGTTTTTTTTTTTTTTAGAGCACTCGTGATTAGACTGACAGGAAAGCGGACTCCCTGGTTACTTAGCAACATAAAAAACACAGCACATTGCCAGTTCTGTGTGATCGGGCCGATTGGCCGTGCTGTGTGCCTCGCGTTTTCGAACCTGAAAAACGCGTTAGGTGTGATCAGGGCTTAACTAAAGTTAAAAAAGTGAAATCATAGTCAAGGAACCCTTTAAGTCATTGGTAAATTCTAAGCACTATGATCTCCATATCTCTCTTTGAGTGGTCTGACATGTCATTTGTTGGCACAAACAAAAATGTGAGTTTGGTCTGGCACTATCTTTTGGTTTGAATAATGGAGGGTGGAGGTGGTATGTTTAGGAAACACACTCAGAAAGTACTTGGGATAAAAGCATCCACTAAACAAATAAATGTCAATGCAAATCATTATTATCATTATTCGTTATTTTGGCTTTTTTTCGTTGGGTGCTATTAGTAAAAGTGGAACAACACTTTTATATTTAAAAGAAAACATTTTCAGACAAACTGACAAATATGGAACATAATGCCTGTGTTTTGTTTTTTTTGTCCAAAATATTTTTATTAGATTTCCATTACTACAAATAAACATTGTACAGTGTAATGTATATGTATCAACATCTTAAGTGTACAGAAAAACAAACAAAAAACAAAACAAAAAAAAAGCATTTTAACAACATTGTCAGCCCCAAACCCATACCAGCCGAAGTGATTATGGTGTAGCCAGTCCCTATTCCTGGATTACAACAAAAACTAAACAGCTGGAATTCAAGTTGAACATTAAAGAGAAGGCAGGACATAGAGATATCTTTAGCTCAATTGAAAGTGATGGAAGTAGTTCAGAAAGGGTCCCCACACAGTAAGAAATTTCTTGTCGGAGTTACTTATTGAGTAGCGAATTTTCTCAAGAGTAAGGCAAGACATAACATCTCTGAGCCATTGAGTGTGGGTGGGCGGGGCAGCATCCTTCCATCTGATCAGAACAGCACGCCGAGCCAACAAAGAGGTAAAAGACAGAACACGACGTTGGGTTGGTGAGAGGTGGGTACTAGCCCCCCCAGTGGTACCAAAAATGGCAACTAGAGGGTTGGGCTTTAAGTCAATCTTAAGGATTACAGATAAAGTTCGGAAGACCTCCTTCCAGAAATTTTCCAGGCTTGGACATGTCCAAAACATATGAATGAGGGAAGCCTCATCGCTCAAACATTTATCACAGTGGGGGTCCACATTTGGGTATATACTTGAGAGTCTAACCTTAGACCAGTGAGCTCTGTGTACAACCTTAAATTGTAGCAAACGGTGGCGGGCGCAGAGAGATGATGTGTTGATTAGTTTGAAAATAGATTCCCATTCACTGTTTGATAGTGAGGTGTTTAGGTCATGTTCCCAAGCCTTTTTGATCTTATCAAGAGGAGCTTGTCTGATTTCCACCAGCTTATCATAGATGATGGATATGAAGCGTTTGCGTGTTGGGTTTAGAGAGAGAATATCATCGATCATGCTTGCATCATTTACGTTGGGGAAGCTGGGCAGCTGGGAGGCAAGAAAATGTCTGATTTGTAGGTATCTGAAAAAATTATCTTTGGATAAATTGTACCGTGCAGAGAGTTGTTCAAATGAGGGAAAACAATTGTTAATAAAGAGGTCTTTAAAACGCACCAAGCCCTTTTTTTTCCACTTCTCGAAAGCAGTGTCTTGTAGAGAGGGCTGAAACAAGATATTTTTATGGATGGGACTGAGGATTGAAAAGTCAAGGAGGCCAAAGTGTCTTCTAAACTGTGCCCACACTCTCACAGTGCTTTTAACAACCAAGTTAGATATGGGAATATTTGGTGGTAGAGGGAGTGGGGATCCAAGTAGTGCAGGGATAGAAACGTTTTCTGAGGAGTTAAGCTCCATCTTAACCCATGACGGGCAGCCAGATTGATGATCTTGGAACCAAAAGGTTAGACACCGCAAGTTAGCCGCCCAATAATAAAACCGAAAGTTGGGCATTGCCAGTCCTCCCTTATTTTTGGATTTCTGAAGGTGGGCTTTATTCAATCGAGGGTGCTTGCCTTTCCAGATATACGATGTAATAACTGAGTCTAATGTCTCAAAAAAAGATTTAGGTATGAAGATTGGCACAGTTTGAAAAAGATATAAGAATTTAGGGAGAATATTCATTTTAATGGAATTAATTCGGCCAACTAGGGAAGTCGACAAGGGTGACCACTGCGTCAGGGTATGTCTTGTCTTATTTAGCAAAGTTAGGAAGTTTTCTCGGAAAAGATCCTTATGCTTTCTTGTGATTTTAATACCCAGGTAGGTAAAGTGGTGTTTCACAACTTTAAATGGGAAGTTATTGTATTGTGTTTTAAGGGCTGGTTCATTCACTGGAAAAAGTTCACTTTTGCTTAAATTTAGCTTATATCCTGAAAACTGGCCAAAATTTCTGAATAGGGACAGTACATGAGGCAGGGAGATATTAGGCTTTGATATAAAAAGTAATAGGTCATCAGCATACAGGGCCACCTTATGTTCTTCTCCTCCCCTCCACATTCCCGAGATCTCCTTGCAATCACGAAAGGCAGCCGCCAGTGGCTCTATAGCAAGATCAAAAAGTAGTGGACTTAAAGGGCACCCTTGGCGAGTTCCTCTGTGAAGGGTAAATGGACTGGACAGCTGGGAATTGGTAAGTACTGATGCAGTGGGGCATGAATACAGTAATCTAATCCATGAGATAAAATTCGGTGGAAAGTTAAATTTTTCCAAAACTGCAAAAAGGTATGTCCACTCCACCCGATCGAATGCTTTCTCTGCATCTAAAGAAAGAACACATTCAGGTACAGCAGAGGCAGGGGAGTATAACATACTGAATAAACGGCGTGTACTGTAATAGGAGTGGCGATTCTTGATAAAGCCATTTTGATCAGTGGATATGACTGACGGCAGAACATTTTCTACTCTATGAGCCATGATTTTAGCAAGAATCTTAACGTCCACATTCAGCAAAGAAATTGGTCTGTAAGAAGAGCACTGTGTTGGATCTTTTTCTTTTTTGGCAATTAAAGTAATTGTTGCTTCACTGAATGATACAGGGAGTATGTTTTGTTTGAATGAATCAGACAGAACAAGACTTAGGTGCGGTACAAGCAACGAAGAGAATGACCTGAAAAACTCCGCTGGAAACCCGTCGGGTCCAGGGGACTTTCCTGACTGCAGAGAGGAAACAGCCAGCTCTATCTCCTCCTTCGTTATTGGCCTGTCAAGTCTCTCTCTGTCATCAGGAGAGAGCTCAGGAATTTTTAAGTTATCCAAGAAGTTGTACATCTGCATATTATCATTTTGAAGTTCAGAGGCATAAAGATTGCTGTAGTAGTCTCTGAATGTATCGTTTATTTCAGTAAGATTGGATGTTATTTTGCCGTCGGCCATCTGAATCTGTGTGATCAGCTGTTTTGCTCTGGATCCTCTTAAGCAATTGGCTAGCATTTTCCCAGGCTTGTCCCCTTGTAGATAAAACTGGCTTTTGCTCTTTAAGAGCTGCTGTTCGATTGGGTATGTAGAAAGGAGATCAAATTTGGTTTGTAATTCTACTCGTTTTTGGAGAAGGTCTTTGTTACCAGACTGAGCACACTGCTGATCTATTTGTTTAATCTGAAATGCTAAATCTTGTCGCTCCTTCCGGGCTGTCTTTTTCATATTAGCAGTGTAAGAAATAATTTGGCCCCTAAGAAAGGCTTTCATAGTATCCCACACAATTAAACTAGAGATTTCCGTAGAGGTATTTGTGTCAAAAAAGAAAGCTATCTGCTCTTCTATAAATTGTATAAAGGTATTGTCTGATAGCAGGGTTGTATTAAAACGCCAGTGTTTCCTATGAGGGGGAAGATTTAAGAAGTCTATTTTTAATGTAACAGGTGCATGGTCTGATATTACAATTGGCTCATACGTACATGAGCGTACTGATGGGAGAAGCTCATTTTGAACAAAAAAATAATCTATCCTGGAATAGCTATGGTGCACATGGGAGAAGAACGAGTATTCTCTTCTTTGTGAGTGAAGATAGCGCCACACATCCGAGATTCCATAATCCAATAGGAAAGACTGAATTGTGGAGGCTGATTTACTGAATATGCCAGGCTTGGGAGAGGACCGGTCCAGCACCGGGTCCAAACAGCAATTAAAATCCCCTCCAAGAATAAGAGCGTATGAACTAAGATCAGGTAGAGAGGAGAAAAACTTTTTGAAAAATCCTGCATCATCGTAGTTGGGAGCGTACACATTAGCAAGCACTACTTTTACATCTCCCAACTTCCCTGAAACAATGATAAATCGCCCGTTTGGATCTGAAGTCACATTATGCTGCTCAAATGGTATATTTTGGTTAATTAGAATTGAGACCCCCCTAGCCTTAGCCTGGAAGGAGGAGTGAAAATGGTGCCCCGCCCACCGAGACATGAGACGTAAATAGTCAGAGCCACGAATATGTGTCTCTTGTAAAAAGATAATCTCTGCTCTTGCCTGTTTTATAAAAGAGAATACCTTCCTCCTTTTAATCGGGTGGTTCAAACCTTTAACATTCCAGCTCAAAAGATTCAGTGAGCTATGCATTATCTATGGTTGATAAATTTGGTTTCATGGAACAGATACCTTTAAGACTCCAGGTCATAGGGGACATAAAATAATCTGATAAGGTAACATAAAAAAGCTGTACACAGACATGTTTCATAGATATTATTCTACAGGCATCGGCATTACCAGAACAACCCCCCACCCCCCACCCCAATAACAAGACAGCTACCCAGGAACCTGGCAGCAAGCTCTTCAAATTCCCCATCACACAGAGAAAAAAAAACCTCTTCCTGTTTGAACACAAATCTTCAGCTCTCAACATAAAAAAAAAAGGGAAGAAAAAAAAAAAAAGGAGGAAAACCCTCCCCCCCCCCCCTCAATACTCTGCGGTAAAGTTAGACTCGTAAGAAGTGTGACATTTAAAGTGGCTGGACCATGAGTGGTAAAGCAGTCACAATGGGAGCTAGACAGGCCGCTCCCGGCTCATACCTGCACAGCAGATGCTTGCAGAAGTCAGTCCGTTGTAGCCAGTCGCCCACAGTTACCCCGTTGGCTCCGCCGCAGCCGGTAATCCGGCCACAAAACTGTTTGCCTCATCCGCCGAACGAAGCCACTTCTTATTTCCGGACGGGAGGGTGACACGGAGCCGTGCAGGGTAAAGAAGAGATGGCTTAAATCCGCGCTTGTAGAGCTCCATCATCACGTCTCTGTATTCTGCTCGCTGGGCAAGAACCTCGGGACAGTAATCCTCCACTATCCGGATCTGTTGCCCGCGGAATTCCAGCATCCCCCTCCGTCGAGCTTCACGGATGAGCTGCTCTTTTACCTGGTAGCGGTGTATACAGATTATAACTGGCCGCGGTCGCTGTCCGTTCGTCGGTTTGGCTGTCGGGACGCGGTGGGCTCTGTCAACCTCCGGGGGAGATGCGAGCGTCTCGGTTCCAAAGACCTCGCGCAACAGGCTGGAAAAGAACTCCGTAGGGCGACCAGTCTCAGTGGATTCTGCAAGGCCGAGGATGCGCAGGTTTTGTCGCCGACTCCGTCCTTCCAGGTCAGTGACTTTAGCCATTAGCTTGGTGTTGGTTTCACCGAGTTTGGAGCAGGTATTCTCCAACTCACACACCCGTTGGCTCAGGTCGTCTGAGGCGAGCTCCAGAGATGAAAGTCGTTGACCGTGTTCTTGAACAATGGTATGGACTTGGTCAAACTTAGTTTCGAGCGAGCTGAAAGAGGCCTTAAACTCGGCAGAAAGCGCTTCACGGTGTTGCTCAAGTAGCTCGGAAATGGCGTCCGTCGACGAGCCGGCCGAAGTTTCTTTTTTAGACGTTTTGGAGCCTTTAGCAGCCATTTTAATGCTATCGCGGCGTAAAATATCTTATGTGCCACTATATGTCACACTTTGGTTTACATTAAGATGAGGTAAGAGTTTTAAAAGGGAAAAGTTGTTGGAGCCCCTCGAAGCTGCTTCTACTCCATGCAACTGCAAACCGGAAGCCCTGTGTTTTGTTTTTTTCATTATTTATTTGTAAAGCACATTTAAAAACAACCCATGGTTGACCAAAGTTCTGAACAGGACAGAATAATCAGAACAAAGATAATACAATATAATAAAATTGCAAGAGCAATCAATACAATTACAAGTAATAGAATGAATAGTACATTGAATATAATGCAATTGAAGGTTAAGAGAGTAGCCTACATTAAGGATCCACATTAAGAAAGTGTTTTTTGAGCTTTGATTTAAAAGTGGCAAATGACAAAACTGTTCTAATTGATAGTGGTAGGCTATTCCATAATTTGGGGCCTGCTACTGCAAAGGCTCGGTCACCTCGATGTTTCAGTCTCGATCTGCGCACTGCGAGCAATCCAAGGTTACTAGACCTAAGTGACCTAGGTGGGTTATGGTAGTGTATTAAGTCAGAGAAGTACCCTGGTGCTAGGCTGTGTAATGATTTAAAAACTAAAACTAAAATTTTAAACTCAATTCTCTGTTTGACTGGTATCCAGTTAACTTGAGAGTTGTTTGTGAGAGATGCACTCAAGGTTGTTTCACTGTGTAGATAAACCGCAGCTGATTCTGACTGTAAAGCCCCAGAGTTCAGTGTTCACTGGAGACACAGTTACTCTCAGCTGTGACTTGGGAAGCTCAGCTGGATGGACGTTTCTCTGGAGGAAAGACTCAAACCCTGAATCCAGTGATTATGCAGGAACTAAAACAATCAGTTCTGTGAGCGTCTCTGATGGAGGAACATACGGGTGTAGAGCACAGCGAGGAAACTACTACACAGACCTCAGTCATGTTAAGATAACAGTGAGAGGTAAGGAATCTTTCTATATTTTGAGTTTTAATGACTTTCAGACATGTGAAATGTGTGTTTGCTCATTTCACAGAGAGACCCAAACCTGTAGTGAAGGTGAAGCCTGATGTTCGTGTGTTCAAAGGAGAGAGAGTCACTCTCACATGTGACATACAGGAGACAGGAGTCTGGAGGTACAGCTGGTATAAAGATCAAGATAACAGCAGAAGAACAGACCAGATCTATTACAGCGCAGGACAAGACCAGATCTATATAATCACATCTGTGGATCCATCTCATGCTGGTCTGTACAGATGTAGAGGAACTCTGACAGAAACCCTACAGAACTCAGAGATCAGTGATGGAGTTACACTGACAGTATCAGGTGAGTGAGTTTATCTTTTCCTCACTGTGACAATCATGAGCCCACAAAGACATTAGATAACCAGGCAAATGTTGCTTAGTTTGTCTTTATGTTTTTACTGCTTTTCACTGAAATAGTAGCAGCACACACTACTATCATGTTCCAATTCAGTTTATGTTCTAGATAACATTTTGCAAACAGACGTTGGTCCAATCAGCGATGGTGACTCTGTGACAGAGATTATGAGGCTATTTTAGTTCACAGAAAGTACACTCAAAGTCTCAATGTGCAGGACAGGTAGACTTAGCCTATGTCCTCAAGACATTTTCAGTTCATTCTAGTTGGCCTTCTCTTCATGTTATCAAAAGATGACTTGTAACCAGTGTATTGTGAAAGCTTGGATGTTATAGTTTGCCCTCGGTCAGACAGAGTCAAGATAAATGTCCTTTAGAGGAGGCAGCCAGAAGGCGTATCTCCTCTTTCAAGCATTATTCATTGATTAAAAGAAAAAGAAAAAGGTCAAGTTGTGACCACTTTAATTCTGTAAATGCAATGGAGAATAGATCTGTTTTGAAGAAGCTCCTCTTGTTTTTGGAACTAAGAAATAATCTCCATGTAGTTTGTGACCTTAACACATAGAAACTATGCAGCTGAATATGCATTGGGAAACCATAATTTTCCACATCTATACTCTAATATCAGTGTTACACAAGTACAGGTGATGTTTTCTGACTGTTGTTATGTCCTATGAGTATCTAGGGTTCTTTTCTTAACAGAACATAACAAAATGAATGTTTTGAAGAGCATTTGTCTGGGTCCTGCCACAGCACCACAACAACAAGATCCTTTTTAACACCTTTATTCAAAGGCTCTTAACATATAACAGTTTACTTTCAGAGTAGGCCTTCAACTTAAGCCCTATTCGCACGGGATAAGTATTACCTGGTGACCTCTAGTCATTTGTAATTGCGGATGTTGTCTGTGATCTTAATCCTGTGCGAATCGGCCATGTCTGTAATTTGTAAAGTAAAAATTCCCCCGCAAATGACCTACCATATTTCGCTGAACACCGAGGTCCTGTGATAATATTAGTCCCGCACGAATCGGCATCTCTGTGATTTGGCGGGGTCTTATATCATTTTTTCAAGGTTTTTGTTTCCTGTGCATGCGCTTTTTTATCCATCTTTCGCGAAGAATGGAGGCTGCGTTGGAGTGTTTTGATTTTGGGTGCTGGGTGCTGGGTCATATGGCTGAAAGCTCATGGTTTTGATTTGTTCTTTTGTCTATTTTTTTGTGCTCTGTTCTTGAGGTGTTATACCCTGGAAATCCAGAGTTCTCGCGAGAGCACAAGTTGAATTTGCTCAGCGAGTTACTCTGGCGTCGAGTAATGATGCTCATTAAATATGCCCTTGTATCCGAGCTGCACCAATCACATCGGGTTATCTGATATAGGCGGGCCAGAGGCGAGCTAAACAGATGACGACAGTGCTGTGACGTCAAAGTCATTAGTAAACATTGCAAGATGGCTATGGATGAACACCAGTTGTTTGAAACGGCTTTGGCCGCTACAATGAACGAGTTAGACTTGCATTTTATCTAAAACAGGAACAAAAGACGCCGCTCGAATTGTTCTTTTGCAAGAAGGGCGTTTTTGCTGTTTTGCCGACCGGATACAGCAAGAGTCTAATTTACCAGTTAGCTCCATTGGTAGCTATCGTATGGGGCTTATTGTGATTGGTCGTAGTGTTATCCAATTGCGTGCAGTGAGATTTTCAAATGCATGCTTGGTGCCGCCCCTCGAGCTGGACGATTTTCATTAGTCAATGCCAGACCATTAATCTTTCAGATTAAGGTCTGGATTTCCAGGCTGGAGGTGTTATAGAGTAAAGCAACAAGCCCTGTGAAGCCGTGGTTTACAGTAAATTTAGAACAGCTAAGGGACACTGTTAGGCAAGACGCCGAACACTCTTTTTATGGCATAGTCCATAAAAATATTTATTTTATTTATTTATGTTTGTAGTGTAATTTACAATGACTTCGAACACAGCTTAGCCAATCAGAATCAAGGACTGAAACTCTCTATTTTATAAGGTGTTTTTAAATATGCATTTTGTGTTTTTACACTTTATGCTTTGCTCCAGCACCTGTTCATAAATTATTTTATGTGAGTGCATCTTTTTTTCTCTTTTGTTGAACTATAGAATTGAGAAGAAAAGAAAAAAAAAAGAAGAAGAAGAAAAAGCATTTGTTTGTTTGTTCTCATGTGTTGGTTGATTTTATCAGCATATGCCAAAGATAGTTGACAATTTTACAGTTTACATACATTTCTTGTGTTTGTAGACGGTGACGTGATTCTGGAGAGTTCTGTTAATCCTGTGATTGAGGGAGAGACTCTGACTCTACACTGTTTACATCGATCTACAAACTCCCCGATCCTCAGCGCTGATTTCTATAAAGACGGATCATTGATCCAGAATCAGACAACAGGAGAGATGAGCATCACTACTGTCTCAAAGTCACATGAGGGTTTCTACTACTGCAAAACAGAGAGAGTACAGTCACCCCACAGTTGGATCTCTGTAAAAGGTGAAAATGCATCAGCGCATAATTTGTAAATGCATAAGAGTGCAATGCTTTCATGTTTTCTTGCTTGTGTATAACTTTGTCAGTTTGTTTTTCCAGAAGCTTCAATCTCAGTCCCCAAACTTCTCAGTTTTCTACTGGCAGCCTTCATGTTTCTGCTCGTGTCCATCATATTGGCTGTCAAATGCTACAGAGTTCATGGTGAGATCTCCTTTCTTTCAGTGTGACTGTTGAATTTCAGTGTGACTGTTGAATTTGTTGAATGCTCTGTCAGTTTTATTAACAAACAACACAGTATCTCAGGTTTGTGTGTGCATTTGTTCTACGAGTCCACCAGGGTTATTCAATAATGCAGAAAAGTGTGATATGCAATAACTTCCTAAATAATGTGATATGCGAAACAATAATGCACAAAACAGAAGTTGAATAATCAAATGTAAAAATAAAACTGCTGAGGCTTTACTGTAAAGTAAACACTCCTATAAAAGTTATAAACGTTCTTCAGTCAAGAGCAGTGAGTGATTTTCTCTTTGTTTTTGTTGTTTTTTGATTAACATTAATGACACAGTCAACCGCAGGTTCATAGGCTGCTGTCACTTTAAGACATAATGCATGGATCCAGTATACTGATACACACGCGTTTTTCTGTCTCAACAGTCTATGTTCACTTAGCACATGAATACTCACCAAGACTGGCCTTTTGACATATTTTTTTGTGTATTTGGCCTTACGAGCTGTGGAAGAGAACTGAATTCGGGATTGTGCGCTGTCCGAGAAACCGCTTTGTGTGCATGCGAGTACCGCATTGAGTTTTTTAAACTATTTTTTAACATTATGTATATTACACGGATGTAACAGTCATGTGTACAGTCTGTTCTTTGCTATCTGCATTAAGCTAGCGTTTTGATTTGACCTAACTTTACATTCAGTTATTGCAAGCCATTGCGATATGCATATCACAATATGTATTTGTGATATATTGTTCAGTCCTTATAGAAGGTTTAGATTGTTTAGAAATAAACAAGGGAACATTTGTAAATATATTTAGCCAGAATTATTTTATAAGTTACATGGAAGTAGTAAAGTAAAATGCTTCTGTAGCATTTGTCATATAGTAAAGGAGAAAATTGTTCTACAGCCATTAGTCTGTAGTCATTATGATGAACTTTATGTAAAAACAATAAATGTATATGTGTCTTCATTTACACTGCAAGGTTAATGTGTATGTGTGTTTGTGTTTTACAGTTAAGCCTGATGAGATTATGCCATATACCAATATACAGTCACAGAGGAATGGAGTCATGATGAATCAATGAAATCAGAACTCTGTTTTCTTATATTCTAAAAGATACTGGCAAATGCACAGCAAATTGTCTGGTGTAACATGTTTGAAATTTGTTTTGATATATCCCGTCTGTATTATTAACCTTGAGTCTTGATTTGTTTTACTATGCAACTTAATTTGTTCTTTTATTTTAAATAAATCTGCACACCATCTGTTTGGCTCAGTTAATTATGTTTCATTCACCTCAGGCAGAGTAGATGGTTGTTAATTTGGCAGATGACTTTCTCCAAAGCAGCTTACATTGCATACATTTTTTTTTTATAAGTTCAAGCATTCCATGGGAATCGAACCCATGACCTTGGTGTTGCTAGCTTAATGCTTTTTGGGCTACAGAATTAAAGATAAATATAATAATACAGCACAAAGGAGTTTCCTTCTAGCCATGTAACTGTTATTGACTGCTGTTCAGTTTGCTGAAGCACATTTTATCAGTAACCTGGAGATAACCATAGACTAGAAGGTGTGTTCTTAATATGTTGTGCATAATTGCCTCTCAATTTGGAAATGTCAAACATGGCAGATCTGATACTTGATCTAAGAACCATAATTTTCAAATGATCCGGTGCCTTTGCTTTTTAACCCTTAAATATGAAAGTTATTTTTGTTCGAGCCTCTATTATGCTCTAACATGTAGTATAAATAATAATAATAATAATAATGTGTCTTTAAGAGACTGTCAGTTTAACTGATGTGTTCAGTAATTCAGTTAAACCATTGCATCATATTTTGAAAACATTCTAAACTGTAATGAGCTTTTGCCTTTTTGGTGCAATATCAGAGTCGGTAAACGGTTCCTGTGACCAATGCACTGCATGCACATCATTTTATTTGCCCTAAATTATTAAAGGGGTGGTATAATGCCCTTTTCACAAGATGTAAAATATATCTATGATGTCCCCAGAGTGTGTGTGTGAAGTTTTAGCGCAAAATACCCCACAGATATTTTTATATAGCAAGTTAAAGTTGTCACTTTTTGAGGGTTTACAAAAACGCACCGTTTTGTGCCTGGCCCTTTAAATGCAAATGAGCTGCTGCAGAGGGCGGGGTTTCAAGAGCTTGTGTGTGTTAGCAGCTGCTGTTACCTCACGCAGACACACTAAAATGACAGAAACTGTTCTGCCTTTAATGTTAAACGGAGTCAGATAAGGATGGAGAGACTCAAGAAGAAGTGACAACATGTAGAATGCAACAGGACGTCTATAGCTGCATTGGTCTGATGAAATAAAGGCCACGCTTCATACAGATGTCTTTGTAGTTTATTTTGTAGCTCTCTCTCTTCAGTAAACACCGTAGACACCGTGAAAACTACAAGAAATAAAAACATATACTCAAAATATGCATTTCTCAGTCCTTCACAAGTCTCTCGAGCCAATGTCCGATGAAATGCACGTGAATGTTGCAACAGAAATACGACAAATACAATCAACATCATGAATAGCACATCACATTACACGTAAAGTAATATAAAACAACACTATAAACATTATGAAATATATAAAGGCAAATTACCGTGTGCGCCTCTCAAACCATGCAGATCACGCAATTCCTTCTCAGACTACATGTCGTGTCTCTGCATCCATATTCGTTCTGACCCAAAAATGACGCAGACCCGCTCCAAACTGAACCGGGTCATGTGACACATCACGTTTTCTACGTAAATCTTACTTAAAGAACCCCTAACTTTAAACACCTCAAAGGGCATACATTATAAATATCGGCTTCTGAATATCACAATTGTTTTAAATTGAATGAACTCAAATTGACATTAATTTATAACAAACACATAAATACACATATCAACAAAAACATGTCCTTTGACAGTTACAACGTCTCTGAATGGTTAGTTGATGAATTTATGTCGCTGATGTGGAGTTAACTATCTTCAATTAGGATATTCTGTCATGATAAATCTATAAATTGCTCATATATGAACTGTTGTGAGATGCACACAGAGTGACTTTCTATTGCATGTGAAAAGATGGATGCTAAAGTTTGAGCTGACTCACAAATGTACTCTTAAATACAACAACTTTTCCTCTTCTCAACATGGACTGCGTGTTCCCAGGGGCGGGGTTTATGTAAATTCTAGGGTTAGTGATGTCACTAACCCGAGAGGAATGTCGTGTAGTCCCAAGCAAATATCTCCCTTTGCTTTGAACTTTGAGCGTTGTAACTTTGCAGATGTTGTTTATGCTCAAACAGCAACATTACACAATAACTACAGTTAGAAAAGTGAAATCACACTCAACCACCCCTTTAAACAAGAACCTCAAACCCACTCAGAATGAAACCATGCTTGTATGTTGCAACCGGTCAGATAATGAATTCACAAAGTATGAATAATAGCCTACAGTCATGCAGTTTTAGCAGTGTTCAATTTCTTTAAGTAAACATGGCTGATATGGCAAACATCCTTATAACAACTTGTCTTGGTCCTGTTGTAATCATCATAATTTAAAGTGATTAAAAAAAATGTGCATCAGTAACTGAGAAAATTAGTTCTGATCACACCATCCAATTACCAAATTTTAATTCTTGTGTTTTTATTAAGGCTTACTTACATAATGAGTTATTAATTTCACGAGTTATTCAGCTGACAAGTTTAGTTTAGTACCGAGTCCTTCATCAACGCGCGTGTCTGTGCTCATTATTGACCTGCTGAATGCACGGAGTTTGAGCTTCGTTCTGGTATTCTAAAGCCATAAAGCAGCGAGATATGTAAGGAGCAATAGTAACTGCAGATAAACATCAGACATGAGAGTCATGAGAGTCACACACACAGACAAATGTGTGTGTGCTTCAAGCTTCACAAAACAACCTCTGAATGAAACACTCTACAAGTCCCTCAGCGATCTTTCTAACATTAAAGCATTGTCAAAGTGCTAGCTCAAAACCAGGATGACACACTGCATCTTTTACCACTGTTAACACACAAAATTACATGAAATATACACGCAGCCTTGTTCATTACCGGTGCACGCTTTGGATTTGATCTAACAATGTTTAAATAAATGTTCACTTGTCGCGTGTTTTAGTCTTCAATTAAAGTTCAATCTCTCTACTCGATGTGTACGTTGTTTTTACTCTACTAAACTCTTTTACAACTCCAGCTTTATTCCAAATATGAAAGGAGAAAACACAAGCAAAGGCGTCAGTGGAGGAGCAGACACTGAACAGAGCAGGTTGAGTCTACGCGGTTCTCATGCTGCGGTTAAATACGCTGCGGTTCATTGTCGATCACAGTCAGATTGTGTGAGT
This sequence comes from Leuciscus idus, assembly GCA_021554675.1. Lineage (NCBI taxonomy): Eukaryota > Metazoa > Chordata > Actinopteri > Cypriniformes > Leuciscidae > Leuciscus > Leuciscus idus. The sequence continues at coordinate 11,844,659 of CM038622.1, forward strand.
CCAGATTCACTCAGAGAAATCATGGCAGAAACCGCTCCAGCATCCGCGACCAAAGCGGCCAAGAAGAAATCAGCAGCTAAAAGCAAGAAAGCAGGTCCAGGCGTCCGCGAGCTGATCGTCAAGGCTGTGTCCGCATCTAAAGAGAGGAGCGGTGTGTCCCTCGCCGCCCTGAAGAAAGCGCTCGCTGCCGGTGGATACGATGTGGAGAAGAACAACTCCCGCGTCAAGACCGCCGTCAAGAGTCTCGTTACTAATGACATCCTAGTCCATACTAAAGGAACCGGCGCCTCGGGATCCTTCAAACTCAACAAGAAACAGACCGAGACCAAGAAGAAACCCGCCAAGAAAGCGGCTCCTAAAGCCAAGAAGCCCGCAGCCAAGAAACCCGCTGCCGCTAAGAAGCCCACAACTGCAGCAGCAAAGAAGCCCGTCGCTAAGAAATCCCCGAAGAAGGTGAAGAAACCCGCCGCTAAAAAGGCAACGAAGAGCCCCAAGAAGGCAAAGAAACCGGCGACTCCTAAGAAAGCAGCGAAGAGCCCCAAAAAGGCAAAGGCGGCCAAACCCAAAACGGCGAAACCTAAAGCAGCAAAACCTAAAGCCGCCAAGCCTAAAAAGGCAGCTCCCAAGAAGAAATAAACTCATTCTTTTTTTTTTTTCTTTTTTTTTTTATAAAATCAAAAAGGTTCTTTTAAGAGCCACCCACTAATTCATAGTGAAGAGTATTATTTCATCAGTCATCCGTTCAATGAAAGTCATTGTTACCGCGAAGACAATACATGGGCCCTTTATATTCATGTGCACACACATTTATCCCGTTTCACAGACAATGACGGCTTAAGCCTTGTCCCAGACAAAAATGCATATTTTAGCTGTTTTTACTGAAAGAAACTTGCACTAACGTATCTTAAAATAGGTCGGTGCCATTGTTTTATCTCAAGATGCACACCAATAGGCCTAATGTGTGTGGTTTTTTTTTGTTTGTTTTTTTCAAAGGCACGTTTATAAAAGCTACTTATATTTCCTAATTGAACTAAATGTCCTAATCCTGGTTTAATTTGAGACGTAATACATTTAAATTTTAACATTTTGATTAAATATGTGTCTGTTCGTAGACGTTTATGTTCATGCCAGTGAACTTTGAAACTGCATTGCTTCAAGAGCGACTTTAATTCATTATTATGCGTAAAACCAGACAGGTAAAGTGAAAAATGGTAATTCAACATGCTTTACAAAGTCATACATACTAAATAAAAAATAAAAATAGTGAAAATTAAGAAACTGAAGAAATTAATGACCCATTAAAAACTTAAAGAAGGACATTAAAAGTAGCAAACATTAAAAGTAGCAAACACTATTGAGAATAGTAGAAAGGGGGTTGGGTTTGGAGGGAAGTTCACTGATTGGCTCGATGATGTGTTCAGACCCAAGCCAATAGGAGACTGGTGAGCTTTCTTTTAAAAGTCAGAACACAGCTTTCGAAGGTATTATTCTCCGCAATAGAAGAGCAATAACTGCAAACTACAATGAGTGGAAGAGGTAAAACCGGGGGAAAGGCTCGTGCTAAGGCCAAGAGTCGCTCTTCCAGGGCGGGACTGCAGTTCCCCGTCGGCCGTGTTCACAGGCTTCTCCGTAAAGGCAACTATGCCCAGCGTGTCGGTGCCGGAGCTCCGGTGTATTTGGCCGCTGTGCTCGAGTATCTGACCGCTGAGATCCTGGAGTTGGCTGGAAACGCCGCTCGGGACAACAAGAAGACCCGCATCATCCCTCGACACCTGCAGCTGGCGGTGCGCAATGACGAGGAGCTGAACAAGCTTCTGGGTGGCGTGACCATCGCTCAGGGTGGTGTGTTGCCCAACATTCAGGCCGTGCTGCTGCCCAAGAAGACCGAGAAGCCCGCGAAGGCCAAGTAGACTGACGGAAGATTCTCTTCAAACCAAAGGCTCTTTTTAGAGCCACCCAATTTCTTCCTGAAAGAGTTATTTTATTCGTCCCGTCTTTATTAAATGTTTTATTAAAGTCAAGTCAAGTTTATTTGTATAGCGCTTTTCACAATACAGATTGCATCAAAGCAGCTTCACAGTATTCAATTAAAATAATACAACAAAGTTTGTTTCAAGAGGAATTTATTGATTGATCAAATTAAATTAAATATCCCCAACGGAGCAAGCCAAAGGCAACAGTGGCAAAGTCCGTTTGATAAACGGAAAAAAGGCAGGAGAGCCAATGAACTGACCGTTCTTGTACTATTACAATGCTGACAATAAAAAAACTAAAATCAGTTTATTTTTTATGATGTTTGTATTCTTAAAAGCTGACTAGAAATACATGTCCCTAAATAATTCCAATGAGTAACATGTTTTATTGTTATCCAGTCTCACTGCACTATTTGTAAGGATTTAATGAATGTATTATGCAAGTGCATATAGTTTTATTAGCATGGCTAAAGAGATTTAAACTGATACATTGATATAAATACAAATAAATGAAACATAAGGTACAGATTGAGTATACGTACATATCTCAGTTTTTACTATTAGTTCGACAAGTCCAAGTCCAACTCTACACTTTCAATAATATTTTTAAAAATCAATCACCGGTTTTTACAGTACAAAATATAAAACTGATTTCGCCTATTCTATTTTCATGTATACAAAGAAACAAATGATGTTTGGGCGGGAACCACAAACTGTCGTGTCTTGTTTGAAAACAGGACCAACTGTCATTAAAGACGCCAGATAATAACCAATCGAATGCCTCTGAAGCAAAGCCATCCAATGAGCGCATGGCAGCCCTGGGCTTAAATACGCGCTGTGTGCTAGTGAACTATTCATTCATTCATTCGTTTTTCTGTTCACAGCTGTAACAGGACTTTGTTGAAATTATGGCGAGAACTAAGCAGACCGCTCGTAAGTCCACCGGAGGAAAAGCCCCGAGGAAGCAGCTGGCCACTAAAGCCGCCCCGTAAGAGCGCACCAGCTACCGGTGGCGTTAAGAAGCCTCATCGTTACAGGCCCGGTACCGTGGCGCTGAGAGAGATCCGCCGTTATCAGAAATCCACTGAACTGCTGATTCGCAAACTGCCCTTCCAGCGCCTGGTGAGAGAAATCGCTCAGGATTTCAAGACGGATCTGCGCTTCCAGAGCTCGGCTGTCATGGCTCTGCAGGAGGCGAGCGAGGCTTATTTAGTGGGTCTGTTTGAGGACACCAACTTGTGCGCCATCCACGCCAAGAGAGTCACCATCATGCCCAAAGACATCCAGCTGGCCCGCCGCATCCGCGGAGAGCGCGCTTAAATCCACTGTGTATCAATCATACAAACCCAAAGGCTCTTTTAAGAGCCACCTCAATGTCTCTAAAAAAAAAAAGAAATTTCTTAATTGAACTCAACCTGAATTCAGTTTTGTGGCAACTGCACAAACTTGTTGAAGGTCATATTAAGTAGTTTTGAGTTGTATTAAACGCGTGCTTTTTATCATAATAAAAGTAGCACAATGGCAACAATACATGCCAGGGAGCAGGAAAATATTTAGATTTACAGTCTTATGTAATTGACAGATTGTAGTTGCATTGTTTCTGTTGTTCTAGCTGTCTCCATTTTCCTCCTTTAGGGTTGATTTTGGATGTAAAGAGGCTCTTGGTGATTGGACCAAAGAAGAGATCTGAAGGACAAGTTTCTCAGAATTCCTCTGAAGGAAGTGTCCCAGCTAACACAAATACGTGACTGTTACGTAACTGCAACGTAATCTGGTGACCAAACTTTCGTCGTGGCGACGTAATTAGTTACGTCGTGGCAACCGGAAAAGTGAAATTCCCAGATACGTTGCTACAACGTAACTTTGTAACGTTGTCAGCAGGAAACGTCGTGGCAACGTTGTGGATCGACAGTCGTGTGTTGGTAGCCAGTTGGTCATTTTAGTTTTTAATAATATGGGCGGACATGCAGTGGTCTAATTTAACTTGTCCTCATTGGCCCAAAACTATTTTAGAGACTTTTTCAACGACATATAAACGATATACAGACTCAAAATTTGGTTAATTCAGTTCATTTACTATAGAACAAAGCATAAACAGCAAAAACAGTTTGCAAACAGGTTACATTTAAATTAAGAAGATTTTTCTCAAAAGCTTGGACATCAAACTACTCCTACACGTCTTCATTTTGGTGGCCCTAATAACAAAGCAAGAATAAGAAAAGAAAAATGCAAGAAAAAAAGAACAGTTGAGTGTTTTCCCATTTAACATTTAAATACACAAAGCAATCAGCACTGAAAGATAGAATCTGTATAAGCAGACAGTTTTGTTTAAAAATCGCTTGTATATTTTTCTAAACATTGTCACAAAGTTATGTTGTGGCAAGTGCATTATTTCCTTTTAAAATAATTTGATAACTTCATGACATGTATCATTAGTATATTCTATAAAACCTTAGTTTGAAATCTTTTTTTTTTTGTACATTTAATAATACATATTTTGCTTTTCTTCTTCTGAAGTCATAATTACAATGTCCTTTTTTTTTTTTTTTACTAGGAAACTAGGCCTATTCATGATTATTCCTGAAGGCAGCATTAAACTCCTAAAATGTCAGGTGGTGGTGCAACTGTCCGAACAAATAAACAGATTAAGAAAACAATTTAAAATGGTGTCTTAATAATAGCAAAATAAAAACTATTCCATCATTTTAGGTTTGAAGCCTTTCATATAATTGTTTTTTATAAATATCAGTAGTTTTAAAGCTGTTGAGATAATTGAGAAACTTTTGTCCGCCATTTGTATATTCTCAAATGTTATGAATTTACAAGGTAATAATAACAGTAAACATGATAATGCATCATCCAGAGGAGCCTAACTGATCTCTTTGGCAGAGTGAAAAAGTTTGTAGAGCTCTGATAAAATACTGATAAAAACTGCTAATTTCAAGTATGGGTATGTTGGTGGTACACTTTCCATGTCAGGTGGTACAACTACAATACATAATATTTTTGCTGTACCACCTGACATAAAAACTTAAATTAGTTTAAACACTTTAAAATATCATTTAACATCTGAAAATTGTTTAAACACATTGTCTTCAAGAGTGTTGATGTCATTAGAAGTCTTCCCAAGTGAGGCTGGATCTGAACTGGAGCTGCTGTAATCTCTAGTAAAATATGCTGAGCATCCTGAGATAGAAACAAGGAGACAACAGGAGAAAGATTAGCATTGCTGCTGTTCATATTATTTCAGGCAAAAGATGGTCATGTGCACTTTTTACTATTTCATCACATATAGTGCAAGATTATGAGATGTGTTAATTGAATGCTTGGCTAAAGAGATGTGTCTTTAATCTAGATTTAAATTAGGATAGTGTTTCTGCCCCAAATATTATCAGAAAGGTTATTCTAGAGTTATTCCCTTACATTCTATTGAATTAATAGGAAATCATCTGATTTTAAAAAGAAAACATGGCCTAACGAGTCAGCATTTTAATATTTGAATACTATACATTCTTACAATGCAAACGTCCTAAACATTTCTGAGTATTATCAATGTTGAAAACAGTTGTGCTGATTAATCTTTTTGTGTAAACCAATGTAAAAGTTTAATCCATTTTCTTTTTTCTCTCTCCAGGATTCATTGTTAAATAGACCCAACATATACACTACTGTTCAAAAGTTTGGGTTCAATAGAGTAAAAAAAAAAAAAAAAAACATATTTTATTCAGCAAGGATGCATTAAATTGACCAGAAGAGAGAGTAAAGATTTCTGTTTCAAATAAATGATGCTTTTTTTTCTTTCATTCATCAAATAACCCTGAAAAACACAAAATATGAAGCAGCACTGCTGTTTTCAACACTGATAATAATCTTAAATGTTTCATCTATGTTTTTAGTTTTACTTATTCACTTATTCTTATTGCTCATACAGTGTCACTTAAGTTTGGATGTCAAAACTTTCTTAAAATAAATTAAACAAATAAATGTAAATGCAAATATGAGAATTTAAAATAACAGATGCAGGTTGATGTACAGTAGGTGACAAAATATTGTGAGAAAATGGATATGAAGTAATTTAATGAGCTTCCTCACTTCACCTGTTTCCAACTTCTCTGGCAGCAGCTTTCTTCAGAAATATTGAATTCGTGGAGCTTCCCTCTGTTGTAGAAGGATTATTTTGTTGCTGCTGAAATCACAGAACTAGTTTTATCAATTTGTGTTTACCACTGAGCTTTCAGCCAATTTCCACACTCCATGTAACGTTAAGTGACGTCATCGAGTACGTTTATGTTAAAAACGTTTATGTTAAATAAATTAGCTCACTTCCAAACTAACTTATTTTTTACAAAACTATCAAAACCTCTAATCTACCCATAAGATGTGATTAAAATCCTAAACTTTCATATGAAAAGCTCAAGCTATGAAGTTAGCATAACGTTACCTCTTCTGAAAACGGTTGAGATGCTAACGGACTTTTTCCTAAGACACTAAACCATTTCTATAAAGCAAATATTCAACATAAGCGTGTCAATTACAAGTACGAGAAGTGTCAAGAACAGTTGTGTGTATTATTTGTGTGATTTTAGAGACTAAACTCACCTGAAAGCAGTGAAAACAACAGAGACGAGTTCTGCCGCTTTGTCAGTTGCAGTCAGTGGGGCGGTCGGTGACGCGCCGTTTCCATGGCAACTCATCTCCGCTCCAGTGTTTGAGGGCGACTCGAAGGTTCACGCGCACGCCCATTAAAACGTCAAAGCCACGCAACATTTCCAAACATAAACATCTAAAATTATTACCTTACTTGAATAAAATTAACGTATTTCAAACGTACAGTACGGAATACTAAACAAACAATTGAAACAAATAAAATATTTCATAGAAATGCAGTCTGATAAGATGGTAATGAAATTACGGGCCCGTGACGTTGCAGTTCCGTTGCCAGTAAGTCATGAAATTACCAAGTTATTACGAATAGAGTACGTCTCTGGAACGTAGTTGGTTATCTTATAACCTTAGGAGGACGTACTGACGACGTTGTGGGTTGGTAATATGATGGTAATGAAATTACGGTCCTGTTACGTTGCAGTTCCGTTGCCAGTAAGTCATGAAATTACCAAGATATTACGAATAGAGTACGTATCTGGAACGTAGTTGGTTATCTTATAACGTTAGGAGGACGTACTGACGACGTTGTGGTTTGGTAATATGATGGTAATGAAATTCCGAGCAACGACGTTGTAGTTACGTTGTCAGTTGGTAAGTCATGAAATGACCAAAAAGTACGAATAAATTACGTAACTGCGACGTCGTGTGTTAGCTGGGGTACCAAGCTTTAATGACGCTGGCGCCCTCCGCTAGACATTTAATTTCGTTGCAGTTTAGGATGTGTTTTTGAATCACCTGACTATCATTTCTGCAATTTCATTGTTTTAAATCAGGAGAACCGAATGTTAGTCAAAGTGTTCATGTCCAGTATGTAAAATTACATGTATGTTGCTAAATTCTGCGGCAGTTTTATTGATCTCCATGCGGATCTGGTTCAATTTCTAGCGGATTTTTGTTCATACTGTGTGCGTATATCTTAAAAGTAGCAAAATACTCTTTCATGTATAGCCTATAACCTATATTGGTATTTTTAATTGCTACTACGTTATATTATGTTAAAAGAATGTTTATTCCTTGGAGGCAGTCAATGCACGCGTAAGCTCGTTCGCACATTCATTTAAGCATAAAAACGCTGAATTAGACTTTGAATGTTACTTTATGTATATTATGTGGAAGTATTTAATTATTTTTCGTCTGATATTTGATTTAAAGTGAATGTGTATAAACCTGGGGAAGTTTACAGCTGCTACACTTGTATAAATATGCACAATTATATTTATGCTATTGCATTACTTTTTTTATTGTTCAGTTATTACTGTTTCTGCCTCATGATTGTATCTATATTCATTATTGTTCATTTATAGAACCACACCCATACTGATGCATGAATCAAAAGACAACAGTAAAGAACTTTATTGTGGACCTGGACCAAGTGATTTATTGTTCTGCCTGAATAATCTGTAGCGGTTGTCATCTAGTTTAAGATCCGCACCTTAACAACTTTCATACAGGGAGCTCTCTCTGATGATTGCTGTGTGTAAAGACTGATTTCTGTGAAATCTCTCTCTTGTGGTGTTTAACAGAGTGCTGTTAGTTACTTTTGCTACAGTTGGATCTTTTGATATCAGTGCCCTATTGATACCGTATAACAACTTTATTTTTTGAGAAGCTGTAGGTTGTGAGTGCCTTATGTATTTCTGTAGGCCAAAAGGCCCCCACTTTTTCTCCTGTAAGGAGGTATGGTATGTTTTGTTTCTTTTATTTTGATTCGTAGAGAACTTTTGTTTGTTTATTGTTTAGGCATTAGCTCACCCCTGAAGTTATTTATTTTTTGCTTCCTAACTGTTTGTTTGTTTGTTTGTTTGTTTGTTTTGTTTAAGAAATTGATTTGTTAAAACCACGAATATCACTGTGAAAATAGCCCGGAGAACAAGAAAATAAAAATGGGTAAATACAAAGTATTTGTTTGTCATTTGTAACACCCTGACCTAGACCAGGGACCATAACAAGAGCTTTCTTCTTGAAAGAATCAAAAATCAAATACATATAGGCAACTGTTTTATCTCTTCCAGAAAAAGGTTAAAGAAAGGCTTACACTTACAATATTTATACTTGTGTACAAAATATTTGGCCAGAAACAAAATTATCTTTATCTGAAGATAAATCCACAGGAGCAAAGTACATCAAAGTCGTCAGAAATAAACCTTCGGAAAAAAAACATTTGGGGATAGCAAGGATGCATCATTTTATAAGACTTTTCTTTGATCGAATTTTTTTTTTTTTTTGGGTGGCAAAGCCCACACTTCTCAAGTAGCCCGGTTAATTTCAACTACATGTCAGTTACAATAAATGATGGCATTAAGACAAGAGACAACATTTTTTTCTGGAAAAAAACACAAATACTCCTGTTGTTTGATTTGGTGGTAAGAGATAATTTACCAACATATGTATCAGATCAATTTTTTTGATATCTTGTTATTTTGTAGCTTGTTATTAAATCCATTTATAAACATAACAAACCCAGAAGGGATAGCTCCAAAAATAATATCTAATTCCTTTGCTGTAATTAGGATTTTATAAAGTGACAAAAAATATTCATATTTTAAAGTAATTCCTTGGCCATTGAACTAATAACTGACTCACTAAAATTATATTTAAATATTGAACTATATTTCCATAAATAGTATGCAGAACGTGATGCCACAGTGATTGCTTGTTCCCTGAAGTGTGTGTTTGTTTGTTTGTTTTTTTAAACCAAGCTTTGGGCTTCTCACTGCAGATCCATGGGTGGGGTATGAGATCCAGCTCCTCCTCTCTTGAATGTAATTTGGGAAAGTGGTCGTATTGGATGAAGTTAGACGATGGTGCAACCAAACCCTCATACCCACCCATAACTCTATCCCTCCACCCATTATATCCACAGAGGTGGAGCTGAACTACGTCAAACTCGACGTCCAGAGAGGTGGAGCTCCATGTCATTTGGTGAACACCAGTTGGAGAGTAGCGTGTCGAGTGACGTTTAATAGAACCACCCATGAATTTGGTTTCAACTAGGTCCGCTAGCCGACTATAAACCTCTGTTTTCCAGCGGCAGTTCTGTATTCTGTTTGTGAATTGAATTTGCAGTCATGTCTGGAAGAGGAAAAGGCGGTAAAGGACTCGGGAAAGGAGGCGCTAAACGTCACCGAAAGGTTCTTCGCGATAATATCCAGGGAATCACTAAACCCGCTATTCGTCGTCTTGCTCGACGTGGCGGCGTCAAGCGTATTTCTGGCCTGATCTATGAAGAAACTGCATATTTTTTTTTTAAATATTAATTCTTATATATATTCTTATATATATATATATATACATACATATACACACACACAATCTAACCTAAAAGACTTATTTTTGAGGTTGTTAAAATAGTAGCATATTAATGAAAAACTTCAATGATCACGTTAGTTTTTTTACCAAAAACAGCAAGAATGTTAAACAAGAACACCATTTCTTAAACTATTGAACCAAAAATGGTGCAGAAAAAGTGAAGCTCTTTTTAAAGACAACATACGTGGCTCTTAAAAGAGCCTTTGTGTTGTGTGTTGAGCTGAGCTCTACTTTGAGCTGGTGTATTTGGTCACAGCCTTTGTGCCCTCAGACACGGCGTGTTTGGCCAGCTCTCCGGGCAGCAGCAGACGCACGGCGGTCTGGATCTCTCTCGATGTGATGGTGGAGCGCTTGTTGTAGTGAGCGAGACGAGACGCTTCACCGGCGATGCGCTCGAAGATGTCGTTGACGAAAGAGTTCATGATTCCCATCGCCTTGGAGGAGATCCCGGTGTCGGGATGAACCTGCTTCAGGACTTTGTACACGTAGATCGCGTAGCTCTCCTTCCTGGACTTTCTGCGCTTCTTTCCGCCTTTGCCGGCGGTTTTAGTGACGGCCTTCTTCGAGCCCTTCTTGGGTGCAGACTTCGCTGGTTCAGGCATTCTGTTTCAGGCAGAAAAACTAGTACAATAAAGCTGTGATACTACAGGCGGGCTTTTATACACTGCTCTATGCTAATTTCCAAAGGGAATTAAGTCCTTCTCTGATTGCTAGTTTTCCTGGACCAACCCACAGAATGATTTCATTGGCTACATTTAAAGTCCCTTGACTTGTAGGACACCCAATCACAGGCTTTAAATGTTAATCCCGCCCATCGCCTCATGTCCTACTACCATCCCCCATTCTATCATGTTTCTTTGTTTCATTTTCCAGCATTTTTCGTAATGCACTGCAGTATTAAATATTGAAAGTATTGATCATTTAAGTTTAATCAACTTAGAAAATAAAATACATAATTCATACTACAAAAACATATAATATTATCATATTTAATTGCCACATAATGACCAGCGGGGAATGTTATAATAACAGTTTTATTACCGAAACGTAAACACAAACAACAACTCATAATCTCGTTAATCTTCACTTAATAGTTTAAGTTTTCCTTCTAAATAGCACATGAGTTGAATGACTTTTCTAAGCTTATGAGATTTTACTTTGTTATAGAAGTTACCAGTGTGATTACTGAAATTTTCTTTTTATGTGTTCTTTAATGTCTGTATTTGATATTTGAATGCAGTAACAGTGCTTGTTCATTTAGCACGGCTTCCAGAAATGAATTATTCTTTAATGTGTCAAGACATGCATCTGCTTTTCTAGGTACCCTGACAACTATGGTCATTGAAGTCTATAGTTTAAGGGTCATTTCTTTGTTAAAGCCTTACTTTCCAACCTTGGAAAAGCTGTGTGTGTGTGTTTGTCTTATTGTTTACAGGTTAAGGAACCACTGGCATTATTGGAGATTGACTGACTTATTTTCTTCGACATGTTGGTCCCCAGTAACCCAAATCTGAGAACTGGAAGGTCACAACGTGCCTAACTTCAGGGTCCGAGTGTCAGCTGCATAATCGATGGGAGATATGCTTCAGTCTATCTGTATATGTGTGGAAAATTACTATATTTATCTTTCTTAGCCAATCAGAATAATTCAACCTGAATCAAGGACATAGTTCAGACCTCGGTGTAGGGTATAATTGCTGTGATCTTTGTAACTGTAAGCGGGGCGGCCTACGAACTCCTGTGTGAGTCTTGAAGCTGACTTCTGCTGATGAAACTGCAAACTATCTTCAGTAAAACTTTTCTTCAATTTATAATAATTCTGATTCCGGGTCTTCATTCATCATATCTGGTTCTTGGTCTTTGACTGTAAATCCCCTTACTATATATATATAGAGAGAGAGAATAATTAATAAAATAAATAATATGAATAAAGACACTATCATAAATATTGACCAGTTTGGAAAATGTCACTGCTTATCTGTTTTGTCTTATTAAAGATATTCCATCTGAAATGAGCATCATAAGCAAAGGGTCCTGGTGGCATTTTTATTATTTATTAGTACAATTCTTTTAGAATGAAAAGTTGACCAATTTTGTCATTTTATAGAAATAATGTCAGTGGAGATCTGTTTGCTCGAAATACAATACACCTGGATTTTCACACATTCAATACATATTCAACATATCAGATATAGTAGCATCTGTCTCAGCTTTTACTAACATTTTTCAAGTTTGAAATTATCATGTTTGTGAGTAGAAACATACAGTATATGTGCTGAAATTGCATCACGCTGTCAGTGGAAAGAACATTTCTCATTCATTTAGGCCTGTTATAAAACTTTACCTTGCACTGCCGACTTGTATTACTGTACATTACTCACTCATATTACACTGCTCACCTATATTACACTACTCATTAATATTACATTAAATTAATGCAATGTTTAGGGAGCCAATGCAGTGTTGACAGAACCTGGCTAATATGGTCATACTTCCTGGTTCTAGTAAGAACTCTAGCTGCTGCGTTTTGGACCAGCTGTAGTTTGTGTATTATGCGTGGTATAAACCCATTCGATTATTACAATAATCTAGCCTTGAGGTTATGAACGCATGAACTAACTTTTCCACATTTGTTATTGAGAGCTTATGTTGAAATTTAGATATATTTTTAAGATGGAAAAATGCAGTTTTACAGATGCTAGAAACATGGCTTTCAAATGAAAGATTGGTATCAAAGAGCACACCCAGGTTCCTAACCGACGATGAAGACTTGACAGAGCAGCCGTGTTAGACAGTATATTAATTATCTTTAAATAATAGGATGGGAAAGTAGAATAAAAAAAATTATATATTGCTTGAGTAATCTTTTTTTTATTATAAAGTTTTTTTCCTCCTTTCCATTGATGCTTTAAATTCCAGTCCAACCGCCATTAAACCAGAATAGTAAAGAAGACCATTAAGACAGAAGAGATGACAGAAACCATTAAAATATTCCTGGTAGAATAATAAATCAAATGTGTACAAAACAGATAAGAGAAAATAGATTCCTAAATATTAATTTAGGCCTAATGTTGTGGATTTTAACTCATAGCCAATATGTGCAGAACATTGCTGAACTGACATCAAAGAGTTTTGCTCTCTGTTCAGAGTTGAACAAAAGTGGCTCTTAAAAAAGAAAACAAATTGTGGTTTTCATATAAGTGTTGTTTTGGTCAGCTTGAAGCACACAAACATTATCCGAGCCTGTTTGTGACTCATAAGACGACAGAAGGCATATAGTAGATTGTGTACAGCAGGTTTATCATTTAAAGGCTTATTTGTGAATCAACAATGATAAAGTCGCTTCACCTGTCATCACTTACTCACCCTAATGTTGTTCTAAACCTCAATGGCTTTCTTTCTTCTGTGGAACATTAAAGAAAATAATTTTGTCCATACAATGAAAGTCAGTGGTCACTAAACGCTCTTACTTGTATCGAAATATCTTGTGTTCGGTAGAAGAATTGTCCCTTTACAAATGAATGCAAATGACACACTGACACAATTAAACAAAGTGGAAACTTGTTTTTACAGCATTTAATAATCTAGATTAACGTTACAAATTTTGGCCTCAGACTCTGATGTTTTCAAATTGGAAAAGTCCCTAAATTTAGGCTTAAGAGGTTGAATAAACATCCACAAAACTGAGACCTGCAGCAAAACAACATTTTTAAATTGTTTTAACATCATTAAATGTGTTTTGTTATAGTCTGAGCAAATCCAAGTGGAGAACCAGTTGCAGTGATTTGACTGTAAGAAACCAGACGAGTCTAGTCTAGAGACCAGTAAACTCAACACTAATTCATTATCCTCATCATTTCAGTTCAACACCATCATTTAAAAAAAAAAAAAAAAAAAAGAATCTGTCTTAATAAATATATAAAGCATAATGGCCCATTGTACATACCTGACTATGTTGTGAATTAGCATGTATAGTGGTTAAAAGGAAATTATGACCTGCGCTCACAGAGTCACAGACAGACTCTTGAGACTCCAGATGATGTTTGTGTGCTTCAAGCTGCCCAAAACAACAACTGTACAAGAGCCTCCTAACGCCCATCACTGATGCTGATTTCATTAAAGTCTCTTTCAGACTGTTAGCTGAGCACACAAATGACCAGTTCAGGCTTTTATCACCTTTTTCATAAAAAATATCCATCAGATTTGCACGCGGCTTTCCCCCGCGGCTGATGCTCGTCTTGGATTTGGTCTGACGAAAGCAAACGTAACGTTTCCTCTTTGCATTTTTTAGTCTCTAATGAAAGCCCAGAACCTCTGCTTGGTGTTCACTTAGTTTTGACTGAATCAAACTATTTAACAGCTCCAGGTTTGCTCCAAATGTAAGAGAAGAAAACACAAGCGTCAGCGAGCAGCAGAAACCGAGCGGGGCAGGTTGAGTCTACGAGGTTCTCATGTGTTGTTTAAGACCGCAGCGCCGCTCGAGCGCTATTCAAAACATTACTGAAACTAGACAGAGTTTGAAAGACTACAGATCCGATCAGAGAGACAGAGATGGCAGAAACCGCCCCAGCCCCCGCTCCTGCCGCCCCGGCCAAAGCACCCAAGAAGAAGTCCGCCGTGAAAGCCAAGAAAGCCGGTCCAGGCGTCGGCGAGCTCATCGTCAAGGCTGTGTCCGCATCCAAGGAGAGGAGCGGTGTGTCCCTCGCCGCCCTGAAGAAAGCGCTCGCTGCCGGTGGATACGATGTGGAGAAGAACAATTCCCGCGTCAAGATCGCCATCAAGAGTCTGGTAACTAAAGGCACCCTCGTTCAGGTCAAAGGGACCGGTGCCTCGGGCTCCTTCAAACTCAACAAGCAGCAAGCCGAGACCAAGAAGAAACCAGCCAAGAAAGCGGCACCTAAAGCCAAGAAACCCGCTGCCGCTAAGAAGCCCAAAACTGCCGCAGCAAAGAAGCCCGCCGCTAAGAAATCGCCGAAGAAGGTGAAGAAACCCGCCGCTAAAAAGGCAACGAAGAGCCCCAAGAAGGCCAAGAAACCAGCGACTCCTAAGAAAGCAGCCAAGAGCCCAAAAAAGGCAAAGGCAGCAAAACCCAAAACGGTGAAACCTAAAGCAGCAAAACCTAAAGCCGCCAAGCCTAAAAAGGCAGCTCCCAAGAAGAAATAAATCTAACGTTACTGTTGGTTTCTCAACGGCTCTTTTAAGAGCCAACCACTGACTCTGAGTTAAGAGCAAAACTCATGTATATGAATGATTAGTTAATTCTGGAATCAAATAACCATGATGTGACTTTCGACCACTTAGACTCATGCAATTAATGAAGTCACCAAGTTTAGGTAAAACTCAAGTAAACCAATCTTATTTGTAAGAAATTGATTAAAAAGGCCAAAAAGCTTATGATGGTTCAAACAGGGTGATCACAGTCTAAATAGGATGTTGATTAACAGTACAGAATATATAATATGCTGGAGAAATGTGACAATAGAAACAACAATGGCAGTGATTCAATTCCAATATTAAAATAGGATAATAATTCGTTACAGTATCAGATCTAGTCAATGTGCACAGAATATAGTGTATGAAAGGTGAAGCACTGTTGGTAGGAAGAGTGTATAATACCCATTTTTGAATTTTCTATCAAACATGAGTCTCTTTTGTCAGTGTCTATGGTGTCTAGTCAATACATGTGATCGTTCCAAAAAGGGGGTTGGGTTTTGGAGGGAAGTTCAATGATTGGTTTGAAACTTATCACAGTCTAAACCAATGGGCGACTGGCACTCGTTTAAATACAGAATGTGCAATCATTGTTCTTAGTCATTCTGTTATTTTCGTCAGAACGGTCTGTTGTAGTAACTGTTCTTAAAAATGAGTGGAAGAGGTAAAACCGGTGGAAAGGCTCGTGCTAAGGCCAAGAGTCGCTCTTCCAGGGCGGGACTGCAGTTCCCAGTCGGCCGTGTTCACAGGCTTCTCCGTAAAGGCAACTATGCGCAACGCGTCGGTGCCGGAGCTCCGGTGTATTTGGCCGCTGTGCTCGAGTATCTGACCGCTGAGATCCTGGAGTTGGCTGGAAACGCCGCTCGGGACAACAAGAAGACCCGCATCATCCCTCGACATCTGCAGCTGGCGGTGCGCAATGACGAGGAGCTGAACAAGCTTCTTGGTGGCGTGACCATCGCTCAGGGTGGTGTGTTGCCCAACATTCAGGCCGTGCTGCTGCCCAAGAAGACCGAGAAGCCCGCGAAGGCCAAGTAGACTGACGGAAGATTCTCTTCAAACCAAAGGCTCTTTTAAGAGCCACCCAATTTCTCCAAGGAAGAGTGTTTTCATTCGTCTGATTTTTATTTGATTTTCTATTAAGGTTAGTTCGATAAAAACAAATAAAAATGGCAGAAGAATGTCCATGAATTGAAAGTTATGTACAAGGTTGGGTATTAATAAATAAATAACGTTAATCAAAGTGACAGGTTTAAGATTATTTCTTACGGAAACGCTCTTTTAAGTGTCAGCTTTTCAATGAAGCCATTTCTTTAAATCTTAAAATCTGACTAGAAATGCATGTCTCTAGATAATTCATTGAGTAATATGTTTTATTGATATCCGGTCTCACTACACTATATGTAAAGATTTAATGAATGTATTATGAAAGTGCATATCGTTTTATTAGCATAGCTAAACATATTTAAACTGATATCAATTCAAAGAAATGAAATATAACGTGGTTAAGTACGTACTTATCTCAGTTTTACTATTAGTGCCACAAGTCCAACTCTGCACTTTCAATAATATTTTAAAAATCAATCACGGGTTTTGCTGTATTCATGCCTATTCTATTTTCACGTCTACAAAGAGAAACAAAGGATGTTCGTGAAAACAGTAGGCGTACAGCCATTGGCCAACTGTCATTTACCGACGCCAGACAATAACCAATCAAATGCCTCTGAAGCAAAGCCATCCAATGAGCGCATGGCAGCCATGGGCATAAATACGCGCTGTGTTACAGAGAACTATTCATTCATTCGTCTTCTTCACAGTAATAACTGATCTTCCAGGAAGCAATGGCGAGAACTAAGCAGACCGCTCGTAAGTCCACCGGAGGAAAAGCCCCGAGGAAGCAACTGGCCACTAAAGCCGCCCGTAAGAGCGCACCCGCTACCGGTGGCGTTAAAAAGCCTCATCGTTACAGGCCCGGTACCGTGGCGCTGAGAGAGATCCGCCGTTATCAGAAATCCACTGAACTGCTGATTCGCAAACTGCCCTTCCAGCGTCTGGTGAGAGAAATCGCTCAAGATTTCAAGACGGATCTGCGCTTCCAGAGCTCGGCTGTCATGGCCCTGCAGGAGGCGAGCGAGGCATATTTGGTGGGTCTGTTTGAGGACACCAACTTGTGCGCCATCCACGCCAAGAGAGTCACCATCATGCCCAAAGACATCCAGCTGGCCCGCCGCATCCGCGGAGAGCGCGCTTAAACCCCCAGCTGAAACAGTCATACAAACCCAAAGGCTCTTTTAAGAGCCACCTCAATGTCTCACAAAAGAGGTTTTCTTTGAGCTTGCTTTATAAAGCCATGTAATTATACTGATACAGATCAGCTGAAATATTCATGTTTTTTTTTTTTTTATGAATGGCACCAGCACACTGATCTGCCCTTGTTTCAAGATCACATTACGTAGTTCTAATAAAAATAAGCTATATTTCCATAAACAGTATGCAGAACGTAATGTCACAGTGCTTGCTTGTTCATTTTTAAACATATTGCTTTGAAGGACAATTGGGCTTCATTGGTGCAGGAGAGGCTTCTCACTGCAGATTCATGGGTGGAGTGTGAGATCAAGCTCCTCCTCTCTGAATGTAATTTGGGTAATGGGTGAAGACAGACGGTCCAACCAACCCTAACACCCACCCACAACTCTATTCCTCCACCCATGAAATCCAGAGAGGTGGAGCTGCATGTCCTTGCTTGAGCACCAGTTGGAGAGTAGCGTGTCGAGTGACGTTTAATAGAACCACCCATGAATTTGGTTTCAACTAGGTCCGCTAGCCGACTATAAACCTCTGTTTTCCAGCGGCAGTTCTGTATTCTGTTTGTGAATCGAATTTGCAGTCATGTCTGGAAGAGGAAAAGGCGGTAAAGGACTCGGGAAAGGAGGCGCTAAGCGTCACCGAAAGGTTCTTCGCGATAATATCCAGGGAATCACTAAACCCGCTATTCGTCGTCTTGCTCGACGTGGCGGCGTCAAGCGTATTTCTGGCCTGATCTATGAAGAGACTCGCGGTGTGTTGAAGGTGTTTCTGGAGAACGTCATTCGTGATGCTGTGACTTACACTGAACACGCCAAGAGAAAGACCGTCACCGCCATGGATGTTGTGTACGCGCTGAAGCGACAGGGACGCACTCTGTACGGGTTCGGGGGTTAAGAGATCCACGAAGAAGAACAACCCAACGGCTCTTTTAAGAGCCACCCACATTTACACACAAAGAACAAGTTTCCAAGTGGTTAAAAACGATATTAAGTGAAGATTAACGAGATTATGAGTTGTTGTTTGTGTTTACGTTTCGGTAATAAAACTGTTATTATAACATTCCCCGCTGGTCATTATGTGGCAATTAAATATGATAATATTATATGTTTTTGTAGTATGAATTATGTATTTTATTTTCTAAGTTGATTAAACTTAAATGATCAATACTTTCAATATTTAATACTGCAGTGCATTACGAAAAATGCTGGAAAATGAAACAAAGAAACATGATAGAATGGGGGATGGTAGTAGGACATGAGGCGATGGGCGGGATTAACATTTAAAGCCTGTGATTGGGTGTCCTACAAGTCAAGGGACTTTAAATGTAGCCAATGAAATCATTCTGTGGGTTGGTCCAGGAAAACTAGCAATCAGAGAAGGACTTAATTCCCTTTGGAAATTAGCATAGAGCAGTGTATAAAAGCCCGCCTGTAGTATCACAGCTTTATTGTACTAGTTTTTCTGCCTGAAACAGAATGCCTGAACCAGCGAAGTCTGCACCCAAGAAGGGCTCGAAGAAGGCCGTCACTAAAACCGCCGGCAAAGGCGGAAAGAAGCGCAGAAAGTCCAGGAAGGAGAGCTACGCGATCTACGTGTACAAAGTCCTGAAGCAGGTTCATCCCGACACCGGGATCTCCTCCAAGGCGATGGGAATCATGAACTCTTTCGTCAACGACATCTTCGAGCGCATCGCCGGTGAAGCGTCTCGTCTCGCTCACTACAACAAGCGCTCCACCATCACATCGAGAGAGATCCAGACCGCCGTGCGTCTGCTGCTGCCCGGAGAGCTGGCCAAACACGCCGTGTCTGAGGGCACAAAGGCTGTGACCAAATACACCAGCTCAAAGTAGAGCGAGCTCAGCTCAACACAACACACAAAGGCTCTTTTAAGAGCCGACCATACTGCCTTTTAAAGAGTTTAAGTTTTTTTTTTTGCACTCTGGTACAATAGCTCTAAGAACAAACAAGACTTGTTTGTTCTTGCTGATTTGCTGAAAATTCAATCCAGTTAAATAATAGCTGAAATTTAGTTTTTCATTAATGGAAGAATTTTACAACAGTCTCAAAATGAAACATCCTGCAGTTAGTTTAAAACCTCGGTTAAGTTATGTATTTTTTTTCTAGTTGATTTCTGCACAAATCTAAACCACCTTGCTGTATAGAATAAAATGGCACAGGATTATCCATACATTTGCTTTTTAAAAATAATAATTAGATAAGTTGATTCTTCTGAAACTGTTCATAGATGATCATAATTTGCTTTAATTGTGATTAATAACAGAAAAGTGACAACAGACGTAGGCAGCTGCTCACAAATGTTTGGAAAATTATCACTGCTTGATCGGTTTTGTCTTATTTAGAATATTCTATCTGAAATGAGCATAATAAACAATCATGCAATTTTAGTAATATCGCACATTTCATACACATTGTTAATTCAAAGA